>CM062817.1:1385940927-1386317889 GCA_031772625.1 Pinus tabuliformis | reverse complement strand
AAGCTCAATAGACTAAGTATTCAAGAGACCTTTGGATGTGAAACCCAACGGTCACATGTTGTACTATAAATGTATATCTCTTGTTAATAAAAAAAATGTACTCTCATGATTTATCATTCATATTGTTCTTGTTGCCCATGTGTGTTTAACACAACCCTTGGAACTGGAAGGGGAAAAATTCATCATGGTAGTGAAAAATGGAAAGCCGAACCTATGTGTTGTTGTGTCCACTCAATAATTTCCACATGGAAGGACCCACGTGAATAATGGGGCCTAAGTGGGGACATACCAATGTTGCATGATCCCTCCCCAAGTATCCAAGGCTGAAACTGTGTCATTTACAGATCCTTGGACGATCCTCCAGCGGAATCGTGGATCCAAAAGTCAACTTCGTACTTCTGCCATTGAGGAAATTCCTGGAAATATAGATCTGCATGAGCCTGATTTGCGATTTCAGATTCTCGATCCATGGATCCGAAAAAGGATCTGACATGGATCTGTGGAGGTTCATGCATGGATCTGTGATGATCACCAACAAATCCATATGGAGATGGGTAGTTCCGTGGGGTTCTAATTTTTTTTTCTTTAACTTAAGTTGAGCTGGAGCTTCCTGGACAATCCCAAGGTGCTCTTTATAGATGCTCCCTCATGGTAATATTAAATTCTTAAAGTAAAAGTGGCATTCTTATTTATCTTTCATTTTCATACTTATACTTAAATTTTTAACATTACCATGAAATGACTCTAGATGTTTGAGAGTGGTTCTAGCATCATCGAACTTCATATGGAGAAAGTAGAATTTCGTATCCTATTCAAAATTCAATAGACTTAACAGTTTTCAGGAATTCAGGATCAATGAGATTGTGGCATTTCATTATATTATATTATGTATGAGGGTATGTGATTGGCATTTAATCAAGAGCACAAAGCCCTATATGTGTTGATGTACCCTATGGTTGGTGGTGTTAATTGTTAAACTCCTTTATCATGGCCTTAGCAAAAAAATTCATTTCAATCAAGTCAAAATCTTTGATCAAAGATGTTAAGCTTTTTCCAGCGTATTTTAAGGCTTGGATTAGGTAGTTTGATCAAAATTGGTCAATGTTGACTAATATCCCTAGATAATCAAGGTAGAGGCAAAGGAAGGATGAGGAGAAGAATCTAGATTCTAGATGGTTGATGCTCGAATAATTAACCATTGATGTACAATGCATGCCATATATTTATTGATTTATGTATAAATATGCATGTTTTCATATCTTTTACAACTAATTTGGTATTTTGGATTTTTTTAATATAAATGAAAAAAATAAAAATTATATATATATATATATATATAGTAGACATGTATGAGACACTTCGCTTCCTAGATATTTGGGAAATGATGCTTCCACATATCCGCTTCCAAAAAATGTCCTCGATTCATCCCCACTTCGTGCAAAATTGGGACATACTGTGAAAATTTCATCTACCACAGCAACTGTAAATTATTTTTCTAATTGTTAATTTATTTAACAATTTATTTGTTGTTTGCTACTACAAATACCAAATAACTCATACTACGATTTTCACAAATAAACTACGAAAAAAATAGTTTTGGAAACTTAGAAAATATAACACACACAAACATAAAAGTTACACAATTATTTTTAGACAAATGTCCCCGGAAAAACCCAATGCGGGAAAGATGATTCAGTAGTGAGGGTTTTTATTATTATGTAACAATGAAATTCAAAGTACAATCTGAATGCTGAAAACTGGCAATCCACAACAAGAAAATCTGGCAAAGATATTCCCTAAGCAACCCCGGCATTCATGCTTCCTATACTCATGTTGCCTGCACTCACATTTTCCTGCACTCATGCATTCCTGCACTCGTGCGTTCCTACACTCACATTCCTACACTCGTGCTTCTACACAAGGAATAACTCAACCTCTTGTTGCTGTCTCATAAGATATGAAACTATTCCTTCGGATCACTATCCCTACCCCTCATTGACACTATGTCTCTCTCATTAGGGGAATGTTGAGGTCTAAAATGGGCCTCCTAAGAAAAATGTACAACCAAAATAAACTTTATAAGAACCAATAGGATTCAAGATGATGATGTCAACCATGGGGGATGATTCACCATTTTTGGAGTAAAAAAGTTAAAAGATTAAAAAATAATAGAAACACCTTTTTCAACTCGTATTTTCAACTTATCTTCATATGGGTTTACTCAAATTTCAAGAGGCAACACTCGTTGGATGCAGAATTTGATTCCTCATCTAAGGAGTACCCATGTTGCATACTTTCGATGGACCCTGCTACACGAAAAACGAGAAATATATGAAAAAATGTGATTGCAATAACATTTTAAATGTATTTTTCATTTTTAGTCTAGAAGGATCCATCAAAATTATGAAACATAGGTACTCCTTGGATGAGGAATCAAATTCTGCATCCAACGAGTGTTGCCTCTTGAAATTTGAGTAAACCCATATGGAGATAAGTTGAAAATACGAGTTGAAAAAATAGTTTTTTATTTTTTCCCTCTAAAATTTGATGATGTAATATAATCTTATTTTATTATTTTATTATTTCCACTATTATTTTATAATTTCCTTAGGAGGCCCATTTGAGACCTCAAAATTCTCCTAATGCTGGCTCAAACTCTACTGCTACTAGCTCGATCCGCACAAGGAACTGTTGCTCAAGTGTATTCTCCATCACCACATCGATCCCTTCTTATATCTTCTTATTGAGATTCCAACGGCCAAAATTAAATCTTAATTAATGGCTTAGATCATTTCTAGATCAATCTATGTGAGTTTCTAGAGAATTCTCACTTTGACTTAATTAATTCTGATTAATTAACCAGTTTTCCTAAGTTTAGAGTTAGGAAACATTAAAAAATAGGTTAATAATCTAATTAAGCCATCTCTAGGTGGAATTTCCAGAAATGATTTATGGGTTATGGAGATCTCATGTATTCTAGACTCTCCACCAAGTTTCATGACTAGAACACATCCAATGCTACAAAAGCTAACACGCCCTCTTAGCAAGGATTTTGTTCTAGTTTTGCACATCCTGCCACAACACCCTATCTATATACCATCTCCTATCACTATGTTGATGTTTGACCATACTACCCACCAACCATTGTGTAACTTTGATGTTGTATCCGTGTTGTTGTTGACATTACCATACTGCTGCCAACTCTGCATTTGCACTGCAACTCCCTCTCATCTGTTGTTGCTGCAACTAGAACTACTGCAACTGAGATGCATCCAAAATACTGAATCATCTGTGTTTGTTGCATCCCTCTCCTGAGTCCTTACTGTTACTAACCACTACATTGTCTATTGAAGAATTTGCATTGTTGTTGACTCTGTTATTGAGCCTCCTTCTCTGTTGTCAATTCACACTGTGCTCCTCAGTATCTGACTGCGACTATTATATGCAACTATCACGAGGGAATATGACTACAACTACTTACACTAGTCCATCCTGATACTAAATATTGCAGGCCTCTATAGCAAGGTAATGATCCATGAGGAGGACACCTCAAGGATCCTACCCAAACTTTTGCAGCTCTCTGGGGCTACATCACCAAATCACCCCACTTCACTGCTGGAGGTATGTCTACAAACATAGAAAAATCCGATCTACTCATACTGTTGTTTCTACTTTTTTGTTGATGCTTCCACACTATTGCTACAACTACTGTAATAATAAGTCTTATCTTCGCAGATCCTAAAGTACTAGCTTCCATTGGGTTTCTCCCTCTAAAACTAGACTCCCTATGAGTCTCAATCTCCCTATAGGAAATCTCTCTACTCCCTCTTGGCAACTTGCACTGTTTTCTTGCACTAGAAACTAGACTGCGTAGTTTTGCACTGGGAATCTTTTGGCTGGAACTACACTTGCATCCTACAACTAGGAAATTCACACTACTTTTATCACTACATCTAGTTTTGCAACTGTCTCACTTATACTGACTGCAAGTAGATCTGCAGTTGTCATCTAAATGATTGACAGCGCCTGCTAACACTGAGTCAACTACTATGACATTATGGGCTCTTGTAATAAAGGTGATGGTCCCCCTGCAACAATCTGAAATTATTCTGACTGATATCCTCGTTGCAACTGCGCTGGAACCTGCCCATCTGGCATGCTGGAGTCTCATACTCCACCTCCTAGATCTTGTGCCCAACTATCTCCTTTAAATTTCAGTCCCTGGCTAGGAACCTTCACTTTGCAACTCGCACTAGATAACTTATACTTCCTCTGGCACCTATCTCCAATAATTGGAAGTTGATCTACTACCCAAATTTGCATTATGGCTAACCTGCATGACCTCCTCTGGCAATATCGTATGATCATCTCTCCAAAATTGAAAAATTTGTGAAACTCAAAAACCGGAAAAATAAGTTGGAATCCCCTCTTGTATTCCTGCTTGGCTGCTTGTTATGAAACTCTCACACCATTCTGGAATGTGTTGATCAGCTAGTTTCTACTACCAATCTGCAATTCAAAATCGAACTTCTGAAACTCGAATTTCCCTGGTAGAAATCTTCCATCTGTTGTGTGTGTTTTTCTCTTCCACTCGACATTGATTCTACAACTAGAAACTGCTGCAAAACCCTCTGCGTCCAACCAGAAACTTTCTAAATAAAAATCTTAGTTGTTGTTGCTCCCTTTGATTGTTGGAATCACTATCATGGGAAACTCGACTTTTCTACCAACCTGCAACTGAAAATCGAACCCTAGCCCCATTAATTCAACCTACATGTTTGGGTACTGTGTAACATCTGATAATTTTGGCCTACTGCTCCATGTTACTGCTCAAACTAGTAGGGGTCTTAAGAGGGGATTCTATAGAGAAACTACTAGGTCAAGGGGTAACAATGGAGCGATAGCCCACTATCACCTTAGCTAAGGATCACTACTCTTTATAGACTTTCATCGATGGGAGGAGATGCAATATGAAGAATCACGGGAATGAATAGGTCAATGAAAGGATGAAGGGTGATTCCCAAGGCCCATTCATAGGAGAGACTCAATAATATGGTTTTCTTGCTTGGAAAGCAAGGTGATAGGCTCTTTAGGAAATGCTAGGAGGACTCTTGAGGCTAGGGTTTGGGAGTATATCTTTCCAAGAGGTTTCCTATACCTGAGAATCCTTGTGGAGAATTGGACTTTATGTGAGCATTGTGAAATTAGAGTTGTAAAGTTAAGGGACCACAAAGACCAAGTGGACCCAAACTAGGTCAAGTGTATGGAGTTGGTCACTCAAAGAGGGGCTTGACCTAATTGGGGAGGAGAATAGGATCAATGGACTAATTTTCTTTTGAAATACAGATGCAATGACCTAAGTGAAGACATTAACCCAAATTAGCCTAGGGCTATATCTCGGGATTCCACAATCAGAATTGCTTGAAATTTGGAGGACCCTTTGAGTAAACTACAACACAGTAGTGGACCAATTTTCAAGGTGTTTGGATGGCTACAAAAAGATTCATTTGATGCCCTACGTGACCTTCTAGGATTAGGCCTAGAAATTGGAAAAGTGAAGGAAAGAGAGGTAAATTTGACCACCAAAGGGATACGAGGATCAGTTCCTTATTGCTTGGGCTTAATGGAGTCAAGCTACACATATCATGAATTTTCGTGAGTTAAGGAGCCCTAATGGATATTTTCTAGCCTCTCAAAGGGAAACAACTAGACCAATATAGATTTATACTTCAGATTTGCGAAGGAGACAAAGTTTTGAGGTCTTTAACCTAAGAGGTGCCTCTAGGAACATTTGCACAATCCCTAAAAGGTCAATGCACACATTTAATCACTTATTCAAGGTCCCAGAAGAATTTCTCATTACATTTAACCCATACAAGAATAAAAATAACAACATACATGCAATTAACTAGTAAGATAACAAGAATAACATCAAAATTTTGACTTACATGAGAGAGAGTGTATATCCATTTATCAACTTCGCATTAGAGAAGCTCCAAAGACAATAGCGAAATCCAAACATCATAGTGCATCAAGAAAAGCTCCAAAAATTCATCCCAACAAAAAGTGTGAAAATCTCATAAGAGATACTAATCCAATCCAAGTGATGATGAGAGAATGAATCGCCTCTCATCTATTTATGCAATCTCTAATGAGTTCAATTTTCCTAATTTGGCGTAATTGAGCCCCAAATAATAAAATAGTGTGCAATAATAACATCCCTTAGTGACAAGCCCACCAAGATAGCTCAATAACATAAGAATAGGCCTCTCAAGAGGGTAGAATGATCAATAAAGTGAGTTGTTAGACCTTTGAGGAGGCCTAATGAAGTCCTGAGTGTGCCATAATGTAAGAATGGACCTCAAACATAGTGGACATGGGATTGGCCCCTTGTTTTCTAAGAAAATAATTATGGTGCCCCCAATTGGGTGTGAGGGGCACAAAGACACCTCATGGGTCTCCAAATGGATTGAAAATACCTATAGATCATATGTAAGGGCTAGTATGATGACATATCCCTCATCTAGACCTTGGATCATCTTCCAAGTGTATGGTGTAAGTGTGGAGCCGATTGGGCATGGGGAACCAAGTGCATCATCCTCATCTAAAAGGTGGAACACGAGCAATCAATAAGTGGTGTTGGGGATCCATGAAGTACTATTTGGTATGGTGGAGGCCCATGGCTCTCAACGCTCACCCTACCGGTGCCAATGTGGCCCTCTAGAGGTCTAGGACCCCATATTGGGAGACCAAGCCTCAAATTAAGACCCGCCTGCAATCCTGCATAAGATCCAATGTGTCACCTTGCCCTCCAATACAACAAATCATTATAATAATAAAGTAAAATGGATTACAAGTCATGGAACCAATGGGGCACCTCATGGTGGAAAGCCCTTCCATAGTGGGCTTTAACATGTACAAATGTATCCAAGCTCAATAAGGAGGTTAATCAAGGACCCTATTAGGTGGTTTCAACCTCTAAAAGGGGTGACATGTCCATGGTACATCCTCCAAGTGGTAGGTGGAAAATGATATAGTAATGGAATGGAGTGGGGATCAGGGGAAACATCCATACCACATGCCATGGTACAAGAGTAGCCTGTTAAGAAATTTACTGCATAACATAAATAAATACTAAGAGGAATAAATATAAAATTAACCAGCAATAACCATAAACACATAAACACACATGTTTATCCGGGAAAACCCCAAATCCGAGGAAAAACCCAATCATAATGAAATTTCATTATCCTTGGCCAAAACCCTGGCCAATCCGGCCAAGTGAGCCTTCACTGCTCACCTCCAGGCCTTTTCATTACAATGAAGTCCTTCCAGCCTTTTATAGGCTCCATTACATATAATACCACGGGCATAATACCATGGGTGCACAATACCATGTGCCCCAAAACCATCACTGTTTACCCTGGTCAACTTTTGACTCTATCCCGAGTCAAGTTTACCTAACAATTCCCCCCTTAAACTTGACTTGGGGTTCCTTGACTAACTCCAGCCAAACCTGCTAAGTGAGCCAATCCCGCTCACTCTAGCTCTTACCCCCCTCAGAGTTTTTACCCGGGGTATTGTTAACCCGACATCCCCCCTATCACCTAGGTCTAACCCAGACTTTACCGGTGATCACCGAGGGGTACACATGCCTTACCAGGTCTTACAGTAGTATGCCCATTTACATGCAATAATTTTGACTTCATTATTTTTTTTTTTTGTTTCTTGCTGCTGCGATTCTGATCCATCCTCTCTCAATTTGATTTTCTCAAAAACTTCTATCAAACCGCTCCAACTGCGAGCTTGATGAGAACCTTGTAGATTCCAGCACCAGTGGCCTCACGTAGCAGAAAACGAACAATTTTTGAAGCTGCATGAACCCTGAACAATTCGTTAGAATGTTCCAAACCGGTAAATATTGCAAATGCACTACGGTCCCTGGCGGTTACGGCACTATCTTCCGCACATTCTCTTCGAGGTTCTTCCGTGTATGATTGTTCCACCATTATTTTCCAGACCCAGATCTGGAAAAATACTGCATTGATCTCATCAGGCACTATAAACCCCTGGCATCAAAGAATCCCTTTGAAGCCAATATCTAGCTCTGATACCAATTGTTAAGAAATTTACTGCATAAAATAAATAAATACTGAGAGGAATAAATATAAAATTAACCAGTAATAACCATAAACACATAAATACACATGTTTATCCGGGAAAACCCCAAATTCGAAGAAAAATCCAATCATAATGAAATTTCATTATCCTTGGCCAAAACCCTGGCCAATCTGGCCAAGTGAGCCTTTATCGCTCACCTCCAGGCCTTTTCATTACAATGAAGTCCTTCCAGCCTTTTATAGGCTCCATTACATATAATACCACGGGCATAATACCATGGGTGCACAATACCATGTGCCCCAAAACCATCACTGTTTACCCTGGTCAACTTTTGACTCTATCCCGAGTCAAGTTTACCTAACATAGCTATAATAAGGGAAACCCACACCTGGGTATATGAGTATAGGAGGGAGTGAATCATGGTATATGAGTTACCTTGGCCTTTGTTTTTCCACCCTTCTTCTTATGTCTTTTTCCTTTGGTTGATTTTTCTTCATAATTGCTCGGGGATCCAAGGGATGAGAGCATGATACATAACAATGGATACCCCCTTAATGTGGGGCAGTTCATTTCCCACAAGGGGTTAGGAAAATCACGGGTTCCTTAGTGATGGAGGGGGCTCGTCTAGGGGCCATAGGAACTAGGGTGATGTCCATGGATAAGGAGGTAGAGTTCATGTTTGGATTTTTCCCACGTGCTAAATTTTTATGTCTTGGCCATCTTTTGTATTTTGTGGTTTATTTCCTATTGAGAATGGCCAAATTATGTTTTTTCCTTTCTTTTAGCTACATTAACCTTCAGGGCATCATTCCAGGCCTGACCCAAGGTGTGGAGAAGGGGAGGGGGAGGCTAACCCTATGTGGACCCAATGGACACATGTGGACCCAGATGGGAAAAGAGATGAATGGGGCTAAAATGAGTGGAAGGGTGGAATGTATGTGGTGTCTGGGAGTGGGACCGTGCAACCAAAGTCGAGATTTCCTAAGTAGTACCAACCTTGAAGCTAAGGGCCAGTAAAGGAGATCCCACGGGACTAGGATACTGTAATATCCTTTCCAATAAAAATATGTCAAGTGCCTTTCTAAATTTTTGCAAATTTTGGGTACAAATTTAGGAAAAGCGGGTGAAAATTAATTAATTTAATTTTGTGTGGTAGGGAAGGCCCCAAACATTAGACAAAGGGAATATTTATCACATAGCAGGATGTGTGGACCACCCCATGAGGAAATATGCACTCCTTGAGGAAATCGAATTGGAGGGAAGAGGCAAGAGGCAAGGAGATCGAAATATTTGGAGGGACCCACAAGGAAAAGCAAGGCAACAATTACAAATACATGGTTGGGGCCAACAATTAGCACCTTTTGATAATTTTCCGTTTACACATTGTTGCTCAAGTTGTTCAGCTAACTCACATGTGTTGTTTAGCACAGATTTTTGCAATAGGTAAACTCACCCTTCTTTCAGTGGACTTTGAGTGCCACCTGTTGGGCCTCAAAATAGTCCTTATTCTCACTCCATTATTCACCAATACCTTCACATTACTTCCATATTACCTTCATGTCACCTCCATTCCACCTCCACATCATTACATTTACCTCATCATTGGGTTATAACTATGTTTTTCCAAAGTTTATTATTTTTTAACATTTTAAAGTGGATTTATGGTTAAACTTTAGAAAATAATATGCTTATACTTATACCTAACAATTAGAATGAGTTTGTTGACATGTGTAGGTACAAAGGAAGCTTCCAAGGCATCCTTATGTGGCACTCTATGTTCAAATTCGAATTTGAGAAGATCATGAACCTTATGGAGAAGATCATGGACCTCATGTAGGAGATAATGGAGGATAGGGTTATGTGTCACCATTGGTTGAGAAACATGTGGGTCAAAGGAGGGAATAGTGGGTCTACATTTATGAGGTGGTTATCATAGTTTTTGTATAAATAGGAGCACCTCCTCCATTCCAAGAGGGAGGACTCTTGGAGCATGTATCCAACTTATGATGGAATAGAATAAAGCTTCATTTTACATAAATTTCCATACTATAGTTTTAGATATAAATTGTCTTAATGTAGTATATGGATTTATGGAATAGTTTGTCACTTTGTTCTTAAGATAATTGAGATCACTCTAAAAGGATCAAAGAAACATTTTATTTCATAATAGATCTTATTTCATTGGTTAGATGTTTGAGGATTTGTTTGTGATTGGTGAATGAGTTTTAAATTAAAATCTTATCAGCATATGAGGGAACAACCAAGGGTCTAAGTTAGGCTCTCCCTCTATTTGATTTGCATGATAATTGAAATTCATTTTTTTGCTTTTAAATTTCAAGTTATTTCATTTCTTATGCTTATGAATGAATCTTAGTTTAGTTTGGATCGGTATATGAGGGGACAATCAAGGGACTAAGTTAGTCTCTCTCTCTATTTGAATCTGAACAACAATTAAATACATTCTCTTGTCTTTATTTCAAGTTTCTAGTTTTATGTAATCAATGATTTCTTTTCAATCTATAATACTGTAGGGAAGGACAAGCAGGACCTCCTCAATTAGGAGCCTCTTCCCTGGCATATTATATTGAATCATAAAACATTTAGTTATACATAGAGTTAGTTGCCTATTCCTGCATATATTTTGTTGGCATCATCACGAGTTTCTCTGGTTGATAATTTAATGAAAGCAATTTAAGCAATGAAATTGCCCAACATTTTGGCGCCATTGCCTGGGATGGTGCTAAGGGATTAGGCATTAGAAATTTAATTCAGTACTATTATTTTTCTTTGGAAAAGCTAACTCATGTTGAAAGGATAACTTGGTGACAGTAAGATCTTCGTAACATGGAGAAGTATACATAGGCGTTAGCTTTGAATCTCATTTTTAGCTGCATATATAAATCATGATAAATAGGATGCATAAATTTCAATCAATATTTTCATTATAAAAGTGTTAAACTAATCCATTTATGGACAGGAAATCTAGAATGATGTTCAAGCATTTGGAGGAGAGTCAATTGAATGAGGACTACATTGAAGATTGGTTTCAAAAGGTGACTAGGCCATAACTTTCTTCCATTCTTCAATAAATCCTAACATTTAATCTAAGTGTGCAATTGATCTCTCATATCCTTGCAAACATCCAGGTATATTTTTCAAATTTGGATGTGAGCATACTAGAGACTCTGATCCGTAAATGGCTTTATTAAAAATACTCTTGAAAATAAAAATAAAAAACTTTTTCTCAAAAGGGAGTAGGATAGAATAGGAAAATAAAACCAAGCTTGGAAAGTTTTTTTAAAAGTTTTTGATTTTTAAAATTTGATTTCATTTATTTCTTGGAAATTTTGGTGGTGCAGTAAGAGCCACCTAATTCACTAACCATTGGCAGGAAGATCTACAATCAAAGGAATATTTGTGAAGAAGGAAAACAAGTGGAGATTAGAAAGTTAAAATTTGAGGTTTGAAATCAAATTCTTCTTATATTTCTTTTCAAATTTCAGATTTCAATTACATAAAGAATCCATAAGTATGCTCTCCTCCTGTGCTTTGTGTGATCTGGAGGATCAGAAAAAGGATTTCATGTTAGTATATTTTTTATTGAAAAAAAATCAATATTTGTTTTTCTAAATAATAAAAATAAATAAAAACACAAAAACAAAAATGAGAATAAAGTAAACAAATAAAAATTCATGGAAGCCAAGGAAACAAATCGCTGCAAATGTTATGTGTGATTTTGAAAAAATAAAAGATAGTTGTGCATTGCTGTGATTTAAAAAAGAAAAAAACGAATTTCACTGTAGTTAACTGAACAGAGGCCAAATTCGCAGAGGTTAAAAACGTCATTTTTAAAATGATTTTTGTGACCAAATGAAAATGAATCTGAAAAATCTAAAACATGGGTTTTTCTCAGAACGGGGTGAATTATGTTAAACGTGAAATATTTTCGCAAAATTCGTAACCATTTGAGAGATTTTCAGGGTTCTCTGGAGTGTTATTTGTGAGGTTACGTGAAAAAAATGGTTTTTCAATTAAATGCAGCCAGCAGCCAAGGCCATGGCCATCCATTGGCTCAACCACAGAGCTATGGCCAGCCATCGAGTAGTGTTGCCAAGCTGCAAAGAAAAAAATCAATCAATAAATTTAAAAAAAATTGATAAAAAACAAATTAATAATTAAATAACAAAAAAAAAATTCTTACTACAAAGATGAGATTTTCTCCATGCTTACAACCTGCAACAAAAAAATATATAAAAAAAATCATAAACATTTCCCAAGTTTTTATAGAATAAAAATTGGTTAAAGAATCCACTTTTTAGGCAAAAAGAATGAGTTCAAAATATATGAAAAATAATTTGCCAAATATTTTGGAATTCCATTTTCTAAGAAACTTAGAAATGATAAATTCAAAAGATATGAAAAATAATTTGGCAAATATTTAGGAATTTCATTTTCTTAAGAATCTTGGAAATGATGAATTCAAAAGATATGAAAAATGATTTGGCAAATATTTTTGAATCATATTTCCTAAAAATCTTGGATTTAGATTGGCCACTTGTCAAGTTGTTGTTTCAATTTTCATTTTAGAATAATTTCCAAATTTCTATTAAATTCATAAATGTGACTTGTGATTTATTGGTAAGTCATTCAAATTACATAATGGAGGTCATGAGTTCAAATCTTATAGGGATTGGTATTTATTAATTATTCTTCAATTTTGACACAACATTACTTAAACAACAATTTTGCCACCACATGGCAACACAACATTTGGTATTTATTAATTATTCTTCAATTTTGACACAACATTAATTAAACAACAATTTTGCCACCACATGGCAACACAACATCGACCAATATTGCACATTCACTGCCACATCCTTCAACGCATTGACTCCTTTTTCTACTGCGCAAACTCTCTCTGACATTCAAGCATTTGATATTTGTTCATGTGTAACGTTGTGGGTTGGTGATGTTATGGAATATGGGCAAAGCACAGAAAATCACAACACGGCAAAACTTTCGACAAGGAGTAACAATTAGTTTTCATTCTAAATTTATTTTTATTTTTATTTTTATTTGATGCATCTGTATTAAACATCTTGCAATGATGCAGATTTTGGCAAATACAAGATCAAGGACGACATGTGAAATTCGATATCCTCGACGCAAATCATGAAACAATTTCGACTATGTTCGGGATTTGCATAATTGCAACAAAATTGAATTTTATTTACAAAAGTTACATAAGAAGGGAATTAACTATACTCATTTCATATTTGAAAATGGATTTGTAAAAAATCATGGAATTGGGCTAACTTATACATTTGATTTTATTTAAATCTGTTTCATTGGTGTTTAATTTTTGCATAAAAAACCAAGTAGAAATTGATCACTTTTGCTTGGATATATTTATGTTTTGTGAATGCCAAGTTTTTGCAGGTTTGCGTTAATCAGATGATCATTCAAGGAGTCTAATTTGTCGACAATTGGACTTCCAACAGATCAATTTTATGATGAATCATGTGAATAAGTCCATATTCATTACAACCAATATTTTCTTCCCTTTGTAAAATTGTAAATCCCAATGAGTCCTCAATGCAAGCCTTTCAGATGCCAATATGCTTCTTCAGTTAATAAACATTCACCTCATTTCCCTTTACATTCGCCATTATATTTCTACTCCTTTTCCATTCCATGTTTTCAAATAAAACCTTGATAAATTTTCCATTCTATTTTCCTTCACAGTCATTTTCCTGTCTCTTTCACTAACCTGTAGCCCATGAATAAAGTCATTCAGCTCCCTTACAAAGCTGAGTCACCCCATTTTCCTTTTCTTCCAAATAAACCCTGCTTCAATGCAAATTTCCATCTATGGTCCTTCAAAATCATTATTTCATACTCGTGTTAGATGATGGAGGATTTCTTAAGGCCTCCCTTCTAACAAGTCTTGACCCATCGACCTCAGCACCTTATCTTGGATAAAGACTAGAGTCATTATTAGTACCTTGAGGCTTTTATGCCTTAATGACAGGCTCTCTTGCCAGCAATCATGGGAATACACCAATGTCCCTTGATCGTTGGATCTTGCAAGTGGCTCGACATCGGCTCATGTATTCGCACTTCGCAAGATGTACTTAGGTACCTTGGCACTCATTGACATTAACGGTGAGTTTGCCTCGCATTGGTTAACGACATTCATCAATGGTCGGTAATCCAATGACTTCTTTCCATGTTCGACATCGACACATTTATTCACATGGAAAGATTTGTGCCATCGAGTGTTGAAGACTTGAAGACCCAAATTTTGTAGCAGATGAAGACGATTTCCTTTCATTGTTTTTCAGTTTGACTTAAGGACAAGTCAATAAATAACTCTGGGGGGAGAATGTAATTTCCATAATTTGTATACCTTCCAAGCCTTATACATTTTCAGCCACATTTAGCAGTAGATTCCAAACATTCAGCAGAAGATCCAACAACAGATTCAGCAGCAGATGCAACAACAATAAAAGATTCACTTTTTCGATTTCATCCACCATTTTCACAACCAAGTAAAGAAGACTATGAACAACATTTTTGCAGCCACACGTGCACAACTTTCATCCATTTTTGGAAGGGTAAGTTAAGGTATGATATTTTCTAACTTTTAACCATTAAATTCCTTGAAAAGTTAGAATAATAATTTTTGGAAAAACTTCACTCCCTTTCCTCATTTCACATAACTGCCAAAACCATCTGTTTAAGGGGAAGGATACATTTACATACATACTTTGTCACATTCATATAACATCCATATTCATATATCACATTTTAAAACCCACTTACATTCAAAATATATTACATGAGCATACAAATGGCTTTGTCAAAAGTATTTATAAGTTAATTGGATGCCAACACAATCATGGTTGTTACACAAGAACCAACCATGATGCATTCCAACAAAAATACTCTGCAAAAAAAAATCACATTATCAATATGCAAAGATCATACATTAAAATTGAATGCAACAAAGAAAATATGGTTGAAACACAAGAACCAACCAAGTTGCAGTTCATCAAAAATGCTTTGCAAAAGTTAAGTAAATGATATCATGCAGAGTTTAAGCCAAGCTCAAGTATCAAAAAGTAATGTAATAGATTGCATGAGGACATGCAATATCTTCAGTTTGGGGGTATGTTGGGCCTCAAAATAGTCCTTATTCTCACTCCATTATTCACCAATACCTTCACATTACTTCCATATTACCTTCATGTCACCTCCATTCCACCTCCACATCATTACATTTACCTCATCATTGGGTTATAACTATGCTTTTCCAAAGTTTATTAATTCTTAACATTTTAAAGTGGATTTATGGTTAAACTTTAGAAAATAATATGCTTATACTTATACCTAACAATTAGAATGAGTTTGTTGACATGTGTAGGTACAAAGGAAGCTTCCAAGGCATCCTTATGTGGCACTCTATGTTCAAATTCGAATTTGAGAAGATCATGAACCTCATGGAGAAGATCATGGACCTCATGGAGGAGATCATGGAGGATAGGGTTATGTGTCACCATTGGTTGAGAAATATGTGGGTCAAAGGAAGGAATAGTGGGTCTACATTTATGAGGTGGTTATCATAGTTTTTGTATGAATAGGAGCACCTCCTCCATTCCAAAAGGGAGGACTCTTGGAGCATGTATCCAACTTATGATGGAATAGAATAAAACTTCATTTTACATAAATTTCCATACTATAGTTTTAGATATAAATTGTCTTAATGTAGTATATGAATTTATGGAATAGTTTGCCACTTTGTTCTTAAGATAATTGAGCTCACTCTAAAAGGATCAAAGAAACATTTTATTTCATAGTAGATCTTATTTCATTGCTTAGATGTTTGAGGATTTTTTTGTGATTGGTGAATGAGTTTTAAATTAAAATCTTATCAGCATATGAGGGAACAACCAAGGGTCTAAGTTAGGCTTTCCCTCTATTTGATTTGCATGATAATTGAAATTCATTCTTTTGCTTTTAAGTTTCAAGTTATTTCATTTCTTATGCTTATGAATGAATCTTAGTTTAGTTTGGATCAGTATATGAGGGGACAATCAAGGGACTAAGTTAGTCTCTCTCTCTATTTGAATATGAACAACAATTAAATCCATTCTCTTGTCTTTATTTCAAGTTTCTAGTTTTATGTAATCAATGATTTCTTTTCAATATATAATACTGTAGGGAATGACAACCAGGACTTCCTCAATTAGGAGCCTCTTCCCTTGCATATTATATTGAATCATAAATCATTTAGTTAGACATAGAGTTAGTTTCCTACTCCTGCATATATTTTGCTGGCATCATCACAAGCTTACGATTTTCCCTGGTTGATAATTTAATGAAAGCACTTTAAGCAATTAAATTGCCCAACACCACCCTAGGGAGGTGAAATTATTGCTACATTTGAAGGGAGGCTTGTGGAATTTTGGGAGCATCTTTTAGCCATTCCCATCAGCGAATTCGTGCTCTAGGGAGGGCGTAGTATAGGATCTCGTGCCACTTGTTTCAGCTACTTCCTAGGGGGTTTTTGCACGAAGAAATTTAGAGAAGCTACTCCAAGGGAAGACTAAGCTTTGTGGATAATTTTGGGGCCAAATATTGCTTCCTTGAGAGGGACGAATTCCTCTTTCCAGGGCCTGCACAAAGGGGACATTGGACAACATTTTGTAGAGCTGGGCTTAGCTCTTTAGTGCCCAGACTTACGGTAGATCATCTTTCCTACCTTAGGAGGAATTTCCTAGATCACTTCATTAGTAGATTGAGGAGGAATAAGATGGATTTCAACATATTCCAGCAATGAGGGTCATCGTTTCTGTTCAGGAGGGCGTTGTGCCAAAATAGGGCGATTACGGGAGGTTGAAATTAGCCAAATTCCTTTATGGGTTTTTGTGGGTTTGGTGAGAGGATATTGGGGCTAATTTTGCATAATTTTCTAAGCACCAGGGTTGGGGAACATATTCAGTTTTTTCAACCAGAAGTTGCTAGTAATTGACACCATTTTGTGGGTTTTCAGGGTGGTTGGTCTGGGACAGATTCCTTCTTGGGTTTGATTGAGGCTTTTTGGGAGAAGCTACAACTGCATTTTCAGGTGATTCTGGGCACCACAGTGGGACATTCTCAACAATTCTAGTGTAGCACCAGCTGCCAGCGTTCCACAGGGTCGTGTCCCCCCACCTGGGGGTCGAGTTCCTAGCTCCCTCATGCTCTAAGGACTTGGGGACGACTGGGGGTCATTTCCCCACGCTCCCAAAAAGCAAGGTACGCGCGGAAACTTGTAAGGGGGCATTTCCTTGATTTTCGGGTCGAATCCTCCAAATGGGGTCATTTCCTAGGCGAAAGGGGTCATGTGGGGTCATGAGGGGTTGTTTCCCTAGACAAAAATCACAATTTTTTTTAATGAAACAAAAAAATCCTAATGTTTATGAACCAGGAAGGGCTTAAACTTTGTTTTCAATGTTCATTTCACATTGTTCCATCTTTTCATGATATCACTCTACTCAGTTGTCCTCTCATCCTTTCACATTTTCTTTTTTGTTTCAGACTTCAGTTGTAGACTTCAGTTTATTTTGAATCTTGATATATGATATATTAGACTTGAGTCTTGACTCTATAAAAATTTGACCCTTGATGTATCAGACTTGACTTTTATTTCAATATTCAGTATTCATAGTTGGAACTTCAATATGGTTTAAACTTTAAAACTTTAAACATTTATTTTCATTGTACATTGTTAGTAGTTACACTATACAGTTACAAACTTACATGTATGATGTATGATTATATGATATCATTCTTTTCATTTTAAATTTGTTTCAGGCTTCAGTTATATGATTCATTGATTTATCATTTATTCTTCATGATGTAAGTGTTATGTACTATATGACATAAAGACAGTTACATTATAAATATTAAAATTTCAATGATATATTATGTATTTATAAGTTTTTAAGACCCTGACATCTCCCCACGTTTCCTAAAAATTGGTGGGGATCTATTGCATATGTCGCTCCTGCGTATCCCTACTCCCTTGCCCCCACGTCCTGGAAACTTGGTGGAACATTGCTAGCTGCCAATTTCTAGGTCTACGCAGAAGGAAATTGGGCTGAAGTTTCCTAGCTCTTGGGGTAATTTCTTCCACCTAGGTTTTCTTTAGATTGCTTATGCAAGCCCAAGTGCACTTGTTCCTTGCTACATCTACTCCTTGTATTTCATAATTTAATAAAATGGCTCAACTTATTTGCATAGGTCCTTGGTATTTGATGGTGCATGTGTATTTGGGGTTCAATTTGCTATAGCCTAGTTCATGTGTCTGTTATTAGCTGTAAATTTCAATTTAGAATATTACAGATACAAGGCTAACCATGGAATCGAGCATTAGAGACAAGAGTATAGACTTGGCCCTCTCTTTTTGCCGAATTCCCCCACCAATCCATGCCTAAAGTGCCCATGACAAGTAAGGAAAATTACTCAACTATACCAATGAAAAGTCATACCTTCGGGGTCGGGAGGCCCACCTTCAAACATACAATCATAATAAGTGGGAAAGGGGCCACATGGCTGGCTCAGGTGGTGGAGATAATGGCACATCGAGCTATCTGGTGGCTGCAAGGGGCTGCTAGATGCCAGTTGAGGATCATCTAGGAGAAAAACATTCTCCTATATATACTACCCACATGTGGTGGGTAACACTCCCTCTGAATACCGAAATTCTCTCCTCCACTTCTGAGCTTCCCGGCTAATCACTCATAATCACTCATGCTCTGATACCATGTGAAAATTTCATTTATAATAGCAATTAGGAATTATTTTTTAATTGTTAATTTACTTACAAATTTATCTATTGTTTGTTATGGAAAATACCAAATAATTCACACAGTGATTTTCACAAATAAAATGTAGAATAAAATAACGCTAGAAACTGAGAAAATCTAGCACACACACATAAATTTTACACATTTATTTTTGGACAAATGTCCCCGGAAAAAAACCAATGTGGGAAAACTAGTGCAACAGTGAGGGATTTATTATTATGCAATAGTGAAATTCTGAGTACAATCTAGATGTTGAAAACTGAAAATTCACAACAAGAAAATCTAGAAAAGATATTCCCTAAGCAACCTCAGCACTTGTGCTTCCTGTACTCATGCTACCTACACTCACGTTCTTGCACTCATCCATTCATGTACTTGCATGTTCTTGCACTCGTGCATTCCTGCACTCGTGTTCCTGCACTGAGAATAACTTAGCCTCTTGCTGATGCCTCTCTGGATCAAGAAATCTTCCTTTGGATCATTGTCCCTGCCCCTCACTGACACTCGTGTCTCTCTAGATCAAACTCTATTGTTCCTAGCTCGATCTGGACAAGGAACTGCTACTCAAGTGTCTTGTCCATCACCACATCGATCCCTTCTTTTATCTTCTTGTTAGGACTCCAACGACCAAGATTAAATATTAATCAATGGCTTAGACAATTTTTGGATCGATGTGCGTGAGTTTCTAGAGAATTGTCACCTTGAATTAATTAATTATGATTAATTAACCAGTTTTCCTAAGTTTAGACTTAGGAATCATTAAAAAATAGGTTAATAATCTAATTAAGCCATCTCTAGGTGGATTCTCTAGAAACGATTTCTTGGTTATTGAGATCTCATGTATTCTAGCCTCTCCACCAAATTCTATGACTAGAACACATTCGATGTTACAAAAACTAATATAGACATGCAAAGAAGAAAGACTGCATGCGTATCAGGTGTATAGGGGAAGTCTTGCAAGCTTGTTCGTGTCCATTGTGAACTAAGAAAACTGAATTAGAACAAGAAGTTACCTTTGAATGAAGCACATCTGCATAGGGGAGGCCTATATATCTTAAGATAATTGAAATGTTTGCCAAATTTCAAATTATTCATTAATTTCTTGAGTCAACTGCCTAATCTACAAGATAAGGTATCCAACTTAAGTGCCCAGTTTCCAAGTTTTACACTCGTGAAGAGATAAATCCTCCAGTGATGTGCTCTACATTCGTGCACTTGAATTGTTAGAAACTCCACATAATGAGGATTCTTGTTGTCTAAGATGAACTTATAGTGCACCAATTCTCTTACTCAACATATATGCTCTAACGGGATATAATATTTACTTGATCAGATATCCTTTATGCCAAAATTTCTTATTTATTTTCCCAAGTTAATCTTCAAGGGGAACATTGTTGATATTTTGGTCATTTTTTATTTTGTTGCCAATGAAATCTTAAGGTGGATGATGTTGACTTGTTGACTCTGCATAACATACGATCATAATGGAGATATGCTAATTGTTGCCACCTTATTACCTTTTGGAGAGGTGTTGGCTAAGCTTGACGTAGGGTTGCTATGGCTCTTGGATGTCATTCATTAGACAACAAACTAGCACTAATGTGGCCCATAGCCTTAAACTAAGGGTGTCTAATGAATGACATCAATGAGCCATAGCAACCCTCGCCCACTAACACTAATGTGGTCCATGGCCTTAAACTACGGTTGTCTAGTTAATGACACCCAAGGGCCATAAAAGCATACAAATTAAAGATTATAAGTCAAGTGCTAACTCTTCATGGTGTACATCTGTCAAGAGATGAATCCTCAAGTGTTTCACTCTCCAAGCATGGGTTCCAAGTGTGAAGCACTTCTTATCACAAAGATCCTTGTTGTCTAAGTCAAGCATCCAATCGACCGAGGATCTTACTCAACAAATAATCCTCATTATTATAGTAAACTACCATATATACCCAATATTAGAAACCACTTAACTTCCATGGGAATATAATCTAAAAATCAGATATACAATTATACAATGTGTGCACAACAAGGTACTTCATTATACAACAAATGAAGTTACAAGTAAATACTAGCCAGCTTATCAAAAGTTGGCAAAACATGTCGATCAAGCTTCACACAAACTAGGACACTTAGAATGGTTCCAACCCCTAGCTAGTGTATCCGCTATATATAACTAGCAAACATGGCCTAGAAAGGCATCACACCAAGCTACATGTAGCCACTTCAATGGGTGCGCACCAAACTAGCATGAATACCACCAAGTTCACCCTTGATTTCCCATTTGTATCATGCAAGTCCTCTAGGAGATTCTCTAAGCTTATATCATACAAGATCTCCAAGCATAGTGATCCAAGTATTCAATGGGGTCTCTTTGCCACAATTCCTAGTTCCTTGTCACCTAATGATATCAAACCCTACTATATCGTGTCTTCTCTAGATTTTGGTTGTCACAAACCCTAGGTCCTTCAACCCTTGCATCAATAAAATCATAAATACTAATATAGGTTTAGTAAAAAACACGGTCATTTGATTACTAGCCTATTCATTTTACAATGATGCGCACAAGATGCTACATTAGCATATATAACCAACACCAGAAACTATTCAAATCTCCTTGGGAATATACACTAAAAATCAAATATACAACTACAAAAATTGTGGATAGAAATGGACTCCATTTATATGACAAATAATGTTACAAGTACATACCAATCAAATTTTGACAAGTTGGTACATGTCACAGGGTAGGACACTTCAAATGTTTCCAAACACTAGCTAGGGTATCAACCATCAACAAGAAACCATAACTAGCAAAGATGGCCTAGCAAGTCATCACACCAAGCTACTTGTAGACACTTCAAAGGGTAAACAACAAATTAGCATGAATACCTACATGTCCACACTTGATATCCCACATACATCACACAATTCCTCAAGGAGACTCTCTAAGCTTACATTAAACAAGGCCTCCAAGCATAGTGCTCCAAGTATTCGATAAGGATTCTTTGCAACAAATCCTAGATCTTCTCACCCAAGCACATCCAACCCTAGCACATCACGTCTTCTCTGGGTTTTTCGTGTCACAAAACCTAGCACCTTCCACCCTTGCATTGATACGATTATAAATACTCTAATATAGGTTCATTAACAAAACAAAATGATTATAATACTACTCTTCAATTTACGGTGATGCACACAAGTTGTTAAATTAGCATATATAATGATCGCTAGAAACTGCTTAATTTCAATGGGAATGTACACTAAAATCAGATCTGCAAGTACATAAATTATGGAAAGAAATGTACTTCATTTATAGAGCAAATTAAGTTACAAGTACGTACTAATCATATTTTCACAATTTGGTACAACATGTTGTTCAATCTTGTCAAAGGCTAGGACACCCCAAATGTTTCCAAACCCTAGCCAGGCATCCCACCATCAATAAAAAACGATAACTAGCAAGCATGGCATAGAAAGACTCCTAGCTTCTTCAAAGGGTGAGATACATAATAACATGAACGCCAACAAGTTCACTATTGATTTCACCCTTGCACTATAAATGTTCTCTATGATATTCTCCAAGATTCCATTGCACAAGCTCTCCAATGTTAGAGTTCCAAGCCTCAAATCTCTCCAAGGATAAAACCCTACATCCAAGGCCCATCAAATCCTATCAGATCATGACTTCTATAGGTTTCTACTGTCACAAACCCTAGCCCATTTCCACCTTTGCATCAATACAATTTTAAATTTTCTCACATAGGATCATTAAGAAAAGACAATGATTTGAATTTTGAATACTTCTCTATAAAATTTGTGATAATGCACATGGTAAATTAGCATATATAACCATCACTAGAAACTGTACAATTTCATTGGGAATATACACTAAAAATCAAAGCTACAAGTACAAAAACTATGGACAACACTGTATTTCATTTATTGAACAAATGAAGTTACAAGTACATACCAATAAATTTATCACAAGTTTGTATAATGTGTTGTTCAATATTGTCACAAGCTACAACACTCTAAATGATTTCAAACCTTAGCTATGGAAACCACCATCAATAACCATATTTAGAAAGCATGGCATATAAAGGCTTCACACCAAGATACTCCTAGCTTCCTCAAAGAGCGAGAGAAATTAACACAAACATCAACAAGTCAACCCTTGATTTTACACTTGCAACATAAATGTCCTCTAGGAAACTCTCACGCTTACATCATAGAACTTTTCCTATGATAGAACTCTAAGCCTCAAAATATCTCAAACGATAGTACCCTAGATCCTAGTTCCTTCTTAGGCAAGGAAATCAAGCCCTAGAAAATCATGCTTTCCTTAGGTTTTGGATCCCACAAACCCTTGTCCATTCTACACTTGCATCAATAGATGTATGAAGACCCTAAGACAGGTTCATGAAAATAATATAGTGATCTAATTCCTACTAGTTTCAATCTACAAGGCCAACAAGAAAAGCACCAGACCAGACTCTAGGAATTCTTCGTTCCTCTAGCAAACGTGTCTTGCTAAAGTGCTCATCAACACAAACCCTAGGCATGAAACTCTAACACATGATGCCTTCCCTATGATTTACCTCCCACAAACACTAGCCCCCTGTATCCCCACATTAACATGAGTATGAAGACATTGGGACAGGTTCATCGACAAAATAAAATGATGTAATGACTACTCTTTTCAATTCACAAGGCCTCCAAACAAATCATCGCATCAAGCTCTAGTCATTCTTCACTCCACCAACACGTGTATTACTTTAAGGTGTACATGTCTCAAACCCTAATCCTTTTGCATCACACATGTACAAGGTATCTAACTCAAATCATATAACTCTCCTTTTAGGGCTATTGTCCATCCTAAGGATTTCATAAAACAAACCTTGGGTCTCCTTGTTTTGCATTTATAAGAACTAAGGCTTGTCCACAACAATTAGAAATATAGAATAAAATTCACACCTTACACAAAAATTCACTGTCCTCACTTCAAACGAAGTAAGGCGACGGAGGCCAAGAATAACAAAGTGGAGTATGTCCTTATGAAAACTAAACTAATATACAAGATAAGGTATCCAAAATCTAGGAAAATCCGAATGCTTCCAAACCCTAGTGAGGGCATCCACCGTCAACAACAAAGTATAACTAGAAAAGATGGCTTAACAAGGCATTGAACCAAGCAACTTGTAGCCACTTCAAAGGACAACAAGTCCACCCTTGATTTCCTACTTACTTCGTATGAGTCCTCTAGGATATTTTCTAATCTTAAATGAAAAAACTCTACAATCTTAGTGCTTCAGGTATTCGATGAAGATTTTTCGCCACAAATCCTAGCTCCATCTCACCCAAGGACACAAACACTAGCACATCATGACTTTTTTAGAGCTCCATTCCTCAAATCTCTGTAAGGATAGGATCCGACATCCAAGTTCCATAAAATACTATCAAATCATGGCTTCTATAGGGTTCTACTGTCACAAACCCTACCCCTTTCCACCCTTGCATTGATATAATTTTAAAGTTTACCATGTAGGATCATTAACAAAAGACAACGATTTGAATTTTGAATACTTCTCTATTCAATTTATGACAATGTGCATATTAAACTAGCATATATAACCATCACTAGAAATTGCACAATTCTATGGGAAGATACACTAAAAATCAAATCTACATGTACAGAAATTGTGGACAACAATGTATTTCATTTATTGAACAAATGAAGTTACAAGTACACACTAATAAATTTATCACATGTTTGTACTATATGTTAGTCAATCATGTCACAAGCTAACAATCTAAACAAGCCTCAAGAGAAGTGTAGCAAGAAAGGCTCAATTTAACTTTAACCTTAGTCAAATTGAGAAAATTCAAATTTCCACATCAGCAGACAACTTGGAGGCAGTTAATTGAGGTGACATGGATCTTGTCACTTTGTTAGCTCTGTAAATTTGAGTTGGAGAACTTAGAGTTCAGTTTGCATGTGTTGATTGCTAAATTATAGCAATCTAGTTCAGTGATTTCCAGTTGTATTCAATTAAACTAGTTCTAACAGTTAATAGAACTTGTTGGAGATCATTGGTGTTGTGGGACAACAACCCAACTAAGGGATCATCTAGTTAACTGATAAATCAACCAAAAATAGCTCATGCATGCAAGAAATTTGAATTGCTCAATTTTTGGTGAAAGATTCCTATTTCCTCAGGAATTGTGCAAGGAAATAGGAGCAAGTGCAAGCCGCACGAGTGCAGGTAGAGCGAGTGCAGGCAGTGCGAATGTAGGCAGATGAGTGAAGGCATAGTGAGAACAAGTTTACTCTTGCAGTTTGTCCTCAGAGCGAGAGATCAAAATTGTATTTGTTTCTTAGTTCGCTTGATTAATGAAAACGGGCTTAAGGGGTTTTTAGTAGTTTCTTTCCCCTAGAAACATCTGTGCACCTGTGTATTTGATGATGCATGTTTGTGCATGTTGTTCTAAATTGTGAATTAATTTATGCGGAGCAATGGAGTAGATTTTTAAGATTTTTAGAATTTTTTTAATTTTAGGATTTTTAGATTTTTCAAATTTTTTATATTTTTTAGATTTCAAATGATTTTTTTTTTAGATTTTTCATTATAAGATTTTTTAGATTTTTCTATATCATAAGTAAAAACAAAACAAAAAGATGTAAAAAAAAAAATATCTATGTTAATCCTAAACTAACATATATATAATACAAAGAATGAAAAAAGTTAGAATAATGAAATCTAAACTAACCCTAACACCTATCTAAAACACCAATAATAATAAAAAAATGAAAAATTAACTAACCTAATGTATATACAATGTAAATGAAATGAAATGAAATGTTTTAAAATCTAAACTCTAAAAAAATTCAAGGCTAAAACCTAATGCATCTATGAAACCTATGACAAAAAAAAGAAAAAAGAAAAAGGAAATTCGTATTTATTGAGTGTGTGTTTGAAGTGCAGGTCAAAGAGAAGGAGGTTGTGGAAAGGGAATGATGGCGATAAGCAAGGACAACTGAGAGGTAATGAGCAGCGGGGAGGGATGCATACACGACAACAATGCGGAGAGTGTTTGCAATGGAAGTGGTAGAGGGAGAGTTGAAGAAGCAGCGATGACGAGGGACATATAGAGGGCGCTGCAAGCAGACAGATTCGAGCTCGTGTAGGGCAAAGGAAGGCCGTAGGGAGAGGGAGTAGGATTGAGTGGAAGGATGGAGCTGTGAGGGCAACAAGGGCTACGAATAGGAAGAATAAGGCAGCATAGGAGGGATGCAGGGTTTTACAGGTCGATGGAGGGTGAGATATATTGTAGGTCAAGGCAAGGGATCAGGACAGTGGAAAATATGAGGGTTTGGCTATGTATTTGTAGGTTTGGAACTCAAAAAAAACTTGTTGATGATTTGGGCAGCGAAAGGCAGTAAAAAAATTCAAAATCTTTACAGCAAAAATGCAAAACAATAACCTTAAGCAGCAGACAAAATGGAAAATGGTGGCCCAATAAAACCCAGAAAATTCTGATTAACTTGATATGTTCTGCTTCAGATTTATTAATGAAACCCCTGAAAAATTGTCTGCAGATTTAAAAAAAATCGAAACCCTAAACTGCAAAATCTTTTGAATAATCTCCTTGCAAAATTATGCAAATAAAGCCCCAAAGATCTAGATGTTACCCTCCAAGGCCTAGTGCTGGACTCTATACATAATTCTTCTTCAGATCTGTAGCTACAAGACAATAAGAAACACCCAAAATATATATACAATGACATAGAAAAGCCCAAGTCAGAAAACCAAAAATAATTTACATATCTATGCACATGAATGGCAGATCTATCGACCTGGCAACTATGAGTCTAACTCCGCTCTCAGATCTGATAATCTAAGGCTCTTAACAACCATATTTATCAATTTAGCAGATAAAAAAATTGAATTTTTAAATTTTAAATGAGGAGCTTAGCTCAAAACCCTTCTTGCATCACCAAAAAATCTTATGATAAACCTGAGATCAAATTAAGCTAGGCTCTTCAGAAAACACAAATCGGGAGTTGGCTAGTCCAACTGAAAACTTTCCCGAATGCACGATGATATAAAAATCAAGACTTTCTTGCAAAACTCAATTCAACCATCAAAATAGAGCGAGAAAATGATAATAAAATTTCAGATAAATAGAGATACTTTCTATTACATTCAAAATTTAAATTATCACTTAAATCCCAACAATTAAGCAAGATACATTTACTCAAATCACTCTTCAGAAGCTATCATTGATGGCTAAAAAAATTACGCATGAAAACGATACATCTTACAGTATTTCCATTAATAGTAACACCGACGAAAATTAACCCCAAAGTATTTCTTTATTATCCGAATAAAAATTTACACGAGAGTTTTTCGCTTAGCACATGACTCAAAAGTTGGATGAATTGACTGATAAATGACTTCCTATTTAAAGATAAATCCTCCAACAACTAGTTTGAGTGATTCTTGTCAAAGCAATCTCAATCGTTGATGAGGATCAAAATTTCTTTTAATCTTATCCGTTGAAATTTTAAAATTCTTGAGGAAATTCAAAATTTTCAATTAAATGCATTTTAATTAATTCAAAAATTAAATGCATTTTAATTAATTCAAAAATTAAATTTTTGAATTAATTTCGTCAAAATTTTGGACTTTGACTTAACCCTGGGGACCAAAGGCTTAAAATTTAGCAAAATAATTAATTTGCCTTAGTTCCGGGGCCTTTTAAGGACCAACGAATTTTGCCTTTGGAGAATTTAAATTTACGTAGGACCTAGAATTAATTAAATTCCTAGCTTAGGATTTTAATTAATTTTTTGGTCAGAAAATTTAGTTAATTAATCTATGAGGGGACAAATTATTTTTTCCAACCCTCAAGACATTTTACATCATAATTTTCATATTTCTACATCATAAAGGGGAAACCCATTTCAAAAAGACCCTCACAGACTACCCATTTCTGTGACACAAATATAATCGAGCAGACCAAGTAATTTGTAATAAAATAACCTAACCAAATAGTTAAGATTATTCCCAAATCACTTTTACATAGACTCGATCTATAACACTAGGAATTGCCTAAGATCCTAGTGACAACCGACTTTGGGGTAAGGCTGAAGGAGAACTCTACCAACCATTCGAGAATGGATCGGTGAGACAATAAACCTCCCAAAATGTAGATCATCACTAGAAAAGTAGGTTTACCTAGGCAATTACATACAAGACATGGATCTGTTGAGATTATTTACATTATACACATGCAAAATGGGTTTACATTATAACATGATGATCAGGCTGATGATGATAGCCGAACGGCACGGACATGTCAATAAGGTGCTATTTCTTTTGCGAAAAATGGGGTGTACTACTATGGGTCGTTGACACGTAGTGGTCAACATCTGGCTCTACTTGGGGATACGTTGTTGCAACGGAGGAATGTGAGAATTCAGAATATACATCCACGCAACACACAATATAACATAAATAGCGTCCATCCAAAAATCATCATATAACATTAAGCACAGGAAATATATAAGCTCTTCATTTATTAACTAGTCTAACAACATGAAAAACATAAATCTAACTACAAAATGAAATATTGAAATAACAGGGCATAAGGTTAGAAATACAATACAAAGATGCCCCATGGCATCAGATGTGTTCAATACAGTGTATATTGAGCATTTGCCTGCTTTCAGGGAAATCTGTCAGTTGTTTCTTAGATGTGTCATGTCTAATTCTTCATACAGTAGGACCTTTTCCTATCCAAAAATCAAGCTACTCGCAACCATTTGATGCATCAAACCGCTTTCTCATTCTCTTTCTCTTGCACTTTTTCTTTGTGGCAGGCTATATCACTGATAATGTGGAACATTCTGCTTCAAAAATCTCAGAGGAAGTATGTAAGATATGCATGGCATGTCTTTCTTCATTCTCCATTTGCTCTATCAAGAATGAGGAATCAGTCTCACAGGTTTCATGAGTTATAACTTGATCTTTTATGACTGATGGATCAAACATCCAAGCATCAACCTGATTCTTAGCCTCTGACTCATGCTAAAGTTTTTGTACCTGTATTGTTATGGTATCCATCTGGGTAGAGTGTTCAACCTTCATAGCACTAACTTCCTTGGCATGGTTTTCCTCCATGGTCAATAACTTATTCTGAAGACATATCTGACCAACTTTTTTATTACTTTGTTATTATCTGTTATTATGGTCATCAAGCAATGTTGCATAGAGTTTATCTATTCCTCATGATTTTCTTGTATGATAGCTAACTGATTATTATAATGGAATCTCATGATGGTCATTTCTTCATCCATAGTTGACAATCTGTTCTGAGTCAAACTTATTTCTTCTTGATAACTTGTTTCCATGGCAGTCACGTGATTTGAATGATTAAATTCCATGATCGTCATATTTTCCTCTAGGGCCAATAACTTGCTTTTCATAGAATTAATTTCCCTGTCATGATTAGCTTTTATGGTTTCCATTTCCTTAGCATGCTGACTCTGCATGTCGGTCTTCATATCCTCCATATTTTGAGCACACTTTTCTACTACGGTGGCTACGTGATCAGAGTGTTCAATTTTCATGATTTCCATCTCCTCATCACGTTTTTCCAGTTGAGTGTACAAAGTTCTCATATCCTTGACGTAATCAGTTATAATTTTTTCTTGATTAAGCTCCATATTTTTTACCAGTTGTGTTTGACTGAACTGCATGTCTTTAACCAACTACTTTAGTTCTTCTATAAGATGCTTATCATTCTCCCTTTCATTGTCGACATTTATTTGATAACTTGTTTCCGCTTTTCCCCTATCATGGATTTGCCTTGCAACAGTACAAGTGGATGGCACATTTTGATATGGAGAATTCTCCTGAAATATTTCATTGACAGTTGGATCCTTTACAAGATCACTTTCATTATGTTGCATAGTATTAGGGGCACAAGGCGAGCCACCTTGATCACCATATCTATCTGTAAAAGCATTGATGATGTCTTGTAAAGAAGCGAAAGAATCTTCAGGACAATTATGAAACCAATTCAAAGCATCACCCTCTAAAGAAAAGGAAAATAGACGCATCTTGACATCTTCATGTTTATATTGGGAAGAACTACAATATTTGATTATTGTATGAGTGACCCTGCATAGATGCTTTCTAGCAGCAACTGAATCACCACCTGAGAACAAAGGCAATTTATGAATGGCCTCTTCCAGCATATCATGGAGAAAGTTAGTAAAATGACGCGGGGTAAACAAGTCATCCATGGTGACTTGCTTAAAGGGATAAGGAGGGACCAAATGGATGCTAGAGAGAGACCCCTGCTCAAGAAAATCAAGAGATCCACAAGAAGCGAGCTTGTAGTAGAAATTCTTGTAAGAAATGAAAGAAGTGCAGTTGCCACTTGAACATGAATCTAGCTCTAGGATCCAAAAGGCAAAAACAACTGGATATAAGGGAGGGCTTCTTGTTCGAGAAATAATAAATGAAAGAAGTGGAGTCGCCACCCAAACAAGAAATGAACTGAAATTTCCAGGTGCTAAAAGTGAAGATAAAATGATTAATGAGATGACGAAAGATAAGGCGATGAAAATATCAAATGACGCTAAAAAATGTTGTGCCGCTTGACAAACTAATGAATGGAAGAAAAGATGAGATGATTAAAACGATGTTGAGGAAACCAAGGACGAAAAAACTCTATCCTTGGCAACGGTGCCAAAAAATGTTGGCGTTGCCTGCTAAAATGAATGATAGAAATATGAAACATGAATGTCGTAAAGCCAAGGCCCAATAAATTTGTCCTCAGAAACGACGCCAAAAAATGTTGTGTCCTTTGACAGGCTAATGAATGGTGTAAAAGATTAGATGATTAGAAAAATGTCATGTGGACCAAGGACATAAAAACTCTATCCCTGGAAACGACGCCAAAAAATGTTGTCGCACAAAGTGTCTAGGCACCGCGACAACACTCAGAGTAAGGGTTGTCACTCTTAATCCTTACTCACTATGTTTAGACTCTCTTATAGACAAGTCAAGGGGGGTAGTCCCTAAGGTAAACAGATGAGGATAGCCCATGAAACACAAGCTCTAGGAGATTTTAATGATGAAAAACTTGATGAATCTAAAGCGAGTCTCAATCAATTGAGATAGATAGATTAAAATAAGACACGATCACAAGATAAAAACGATTACAGCCCAGTGCCTTTAATTTGAATTAACCATAGACTAAATAATAACAAGTCATCCAGATAAAACTTATAGATGTGGAAAATCGACGATCATGAACAGTCAATGTAAATGCCCAAAATTTCAATATGCAAGAGGTTCTAGTTTAAAATAAGTTTGAATTTATGGCTCAGATCTAGAATAATTAATTTTCTCATATTGCCAATATAACTTAAAAAAATTGTCGCACCTTGACCATAGAAGAATCATGAAAATGCATTTAATCACCAAAGACACCAAGGAAATTTAAATTAGCACTTTAATTATTCTTTAGGCAATTGCTTTAATGGTAACTAAGGAAATCAAAATCTTTCTTTTAATGTGACGGAAGTAAAACAAATCAAAGGATTAATAAATTAAAATTTTAATGGGCCATAGGCCACATAATTTTATTTTTTATTTTTTTTTTAATGTGAATGTGTGAACCCCTTTAATTTAATTCCTTAGTCACAGGAATTTTAAACTTTTTAAATTTTTTAGATTTTTTAGATTTTTAGAATTTTATGATTTTTAGATTTTCAAAATTTTTATGTATTTTTAGATCTCAAATGATTTTTTTTAGATTTTAGATTTTTAATTTTTTAGATTTTTCAATATCATAAGTAAAAATAAAACAAAAAGATGTGAAATAAAAACAAAACAAAATATAAAAATAAAAATAAAAAGAAATCAAAATCAAATCCAAATGAAAAAAAATCCTAATCTAACATCTATATAATACAAAGAATGAAAAAAGTCAGAATAATGAAATCTAAACTAACCCTAACACCTAACTAACAAGCCAATAATAATAAAAAATGAAAAATTAACTAACCTAATGTATATGCAATGTAAATGAAATGGAATTGGATGTTTTAAAATCTAGCCTCTAAAAGAAAATTCAAGGCTAAAACATAATGCATATATGAAACCTATGAAAAAAAAAGAAGGAAATTCGTATTTGTTGTGTGTGTGTTTGAAGTGTAGGTCGAAGAGCAGGAAGCTGCGAAAAGGGAATGATAGTGATGAGTAGGGACAACTGAGAAGTAACGAGTAGTGGGGAGGGATGCATACACGATAGAAGTGACGAGAGGGTTTGCAATGGCAAAGTGAGGGAGAGTTGAAGAAGTAGTGATGACGAGGGATGTGGAGAGGGAGTTGCAAGCCAACAGATTCGAGCTTGACTAGAGCAAAGGAAGGTCGTAGGGAGAGGGAGCAGCACTGAGTGGGAGGATGGAGCTGTGAGGGAAACAGGGGCTGCAGATAGGAAGAATAAGGCAGCGTAGGAGGGATGGAGGGTTTTTCCGATCGATGGAGGGTGAGATTTGTTGCAGGTCGAGGCAAGGGATCAGGACAACAGAAAATAGGAGGGTTTGGCTGTATATTTGCAGGTTAGGAACTAAAAAAAACTTATTTGTGATTTGGGCAGCGAAAGGAAATTAAAAAAAAAATCAAAATCTTTACAGCAAAAATGTAAAACAATAACCCCAAGCAACAGACAAAATGGAAAATGGTGGCCCAATAAAACCCATAAATTTCTGATTAAATTGATATGTTCTGCTTTAGATTTATTAATGAAACCCCTGAAAAATCGTCTTCAGATTTAAAAAAATTCAAAACCCTGGAATGCAAAATCTTTTGAATAATCTCCTTGAAAAATTATGCAATTAAAACCCTAGAGATCCAGATCCTACCCTCCAAGGCCTACATTTGGACTCTATACAGAATTCTTCTTTAGATCTGTAGCTACAAGACAACAAGAAACACCCAAACAATATATACAATGACCCAGAAATGCTCCAGTAAAAAAACCAAAATTAATTTACAAATCTATGTACAGGAATGACAGATCTATCAGACTTGGTGAGTGTGAGTCTAACTTCGCTCTCAGATCTGATAATCTAAGGCTCTTAACAACCAGATTTATCAATTTAGCACATTAAAAAAAATGAGGTTCTTAGCTCAAGACCCTTCATGCATCACTAAAAAAATCTTATGTTAAACCTGAGATCAAATTAAGTTGGGCTCTCCAGAAAACATAGATCGGGAGTTGGTTGGTCCAACTGAAAACTTCCCCGAATGCCCGATGATCTAAAAATCAAGACTTTCCTGCAAAACTCAATTCAACCAACAAAATAGAGCGAGAAAATGATAATAAAATTTCAGATAAATAGAGATACATGTTATTACATTCAAAATTTAAATTATCACTTAAACCCTAGCGACTGAGCAAGATGCCTGTACTCAAATAACTCTTCAGAAGCTATCATTAATTAATCCCAAAGTCTTTATTTATTATCCGAATAAAAATTTACACGAGAGTATCCCACATCTCTCTATGAGAGAAACTATGTGATTTTGAACACCATTGATCAACCTCTTCGTCTATGCCATCTCCTTTCTGTACTCCTTCAGTTGATCTGCATCTGTGGGGATAGCTACCACTTCATCTGTGAATGGATTCAGGCCATATTCATTTAGAAGGAAAGACATCATTGCCTTCCAGATGACATAGTTGGAAGCACCATCCATCATGTCCTAATCTCGAAGTTCATTAGTGGCCATCTCCAACAATGTCGAAAATATCCATCTTCTAACCTTCCTATCCATATCCTTAGCCCTTCTGATTTCTCATCGGTTGAGCTCGCGGGTATTGTTGGTCCCGTCAGTGACTTGGAGGACAAGAAATCATCTTCGTCTTCCTCTTCAGGGTATCTTTTGAGTTACCGGGTGTTGCTTTGCTTGGGGGTGCTTCTTTCTACTTTTATGGGGCCGAAGCGAGCTTTTCAGCCCCAAGACCACTGAGGCCGGTATCTCTTGAGGAAAGAGAAGAACAACCATCAGCCTGGGCAACTGCTAGGGCCTTTTGCATTTTAAAGGGCAGCTGGTCGTAGTCGACTTCCGAAACATGCATCCAACTATTCATACAGAGATTGATAGTGGCAAGGAGCCCTTTTTCCAAGTCGACTTCCACACATATCCTTGCACAAACAAAGAGTCCATCCTTTGGCTCCACACAGCCAATATACTTTCCCAAAGAGTTCCAAATCATATGGAAGATTGCATTGTTCCAATAATGAAGGGGCAGGTAGGGAAGTTTCACCCAGACAGGGACAAAACAGGGACATCACTATCCAACCTGTTCTCAAAGTAGAAAGTGTAAAAGCCCTTACCACATAATGATGAGATAACTTTGCCCTTGACGAGCTGCTTCCAGTTCTTCTCAATCCAAGACCGAACTGAGCACGGAGAGGGCTAGAGGCCCCTGAACTAACCAATAAGGCCACAATCAATGAGTCGCAGGGCCCGAGAACGAGCTTAGGGGGGCTTAATCTCAATCTTCAGAATTTCCTCCACCTTTTTCACAAAGCGAGAAGAACCTTGTTTTTGGAACTTTGGAGCAGTGGCAACTAGTGAGTTGAAGGTCACGATTTCCTCAGCCAGATAGACATTTTAAGCCAGTGCAACTATCAAGACTGTTTAGCTAAATATCACTAAAAAGACAAACCCAAATGGGAAATGGAAGAAAAAGGGAGACCATAGAAAGAAGAAGAGGAGGCAAACGATGCTCAACAGAAAACCATCACAGAAAACCATGGCTGCGCAAAGCTTTTGGTTAAAATTAACCAACCAAAAAAAATAAAAAAATAAAAATCATGTGTATATTACACTACAATGTTTTTATATATATTTATTATATATCCACATTAATCTTGAATTTATCAAAAAAACATTAATATGTCAATTTTTTTATCCGATAAACATTTTTTTAACAAAATTTACCGAAAAAGAAATCGCTTATATCTACTAAATTTAAAGGTAAAATAAACGCGAGACGATGGAGACACAGCTCAGGACCGAGTTGGCAGTTGCTAACGCGGAAGCTTCCTGGTGCGAAGACTCCCGCGGGAGGAAATGTCGCATCGTGTACACACAGGTCGAATTGTATATACATGGTGACAGGTAGTGTGTATATATATATATATATATATTCTAATACGACTTGTTAAACACAAGCCTCGTCTGGTAAGACTCTGTTATATTCCATAAATTGTGTGAGAAATTTCATTTCGGCTGTGTCATATGTCATAACGTAGAATTTGAAATTGCGTGAGAAATTTCATTTCAATGGCGGCCGCCGCAGCAACATCAGAGGGAGCCCTAACGTGCGAACAAACGAGAGAATTGCTGGATATGCAACCCCATCCTGAAGGAGGGTTTTTCAAAGAGACATCGAGAGACACCTCCGTGGCCCTTTCTAAATCTATTCTTCCGCCTCAGTGTAATTCGTTAATCCCAATCCATTCCATTTCTCATGTTTCATTTCCTTATATATAATTTGCAGAGTCAAGTATATCTTTGGTGCGTGTAATATAATATAGTTCGCAGTTTTTTGGGATTTGGGGATTTTGTTTTGTGCAATTAGGGTTTCAGAGCCATGGTTTGATGAGGATATGGTATTGTCACTGGTCATGGTCTTTATATTTTATTAGATGATCACACAACAGCAAGTGCTAACATGACCATGGATGTGGCTTTGTTTAGACAAAGTCGATAGACCCATAAGCACTGCGATTTTATTTCTGCTACCATCTGGAAGCGTGTCCCATTTGCATCGTATTCCTTGCGCCGAAACGTGGCATTTCTACCTGGGAGAGCCTCTCACGGTTAGTAAATTCGAATCGTTTTATTATTTCCAAGTTTTTATTTTTAATTTTATTATAAAAAAGAGCATATCATATTATACTCCGTGGAGCACTGTCGGCTAAGTCCTGGGTTGTCAAATGTCAGGTCTTTGAGCTTGACCCTAATGGGCTGATAAAGCAAACTGTGTTGGGTTCCGATCTTAGAGCAGGTCAAACATTGCAGTACACTGTGCCACCATTTGTTTGGTTTGGCTCATATCCAACTCGTGATATAGAGAGCTTTTCCAATGATGGTAGCCTGCTAGTTAAAGCCCAACCTAGAGATCCCGAAACGCACTATTCATTAGTTGGCTGCACATGTGCACCTGCTTTTCAATTTGAGGACTTTGAAATGGCTAAGAGATCCGAACTTCTGTCTATCAATTCAGCTCCAAAACCTTTCATTGAGTACCTGACATTTTCTGACTGAAGATCCAAGTATGAGGTTGGCTATGGCAGGTGAATTCCAGATTTTTGCGTGTCTCAGCATGCGGTTTCTGAGGAAATAATGCATCATCTAGCAATAAACGGGGGCTTGCTGTAGATTTTTATAATTTCTTCATTTAAAACAGAGACTCCATGACCGAGTGTGTGAACTTGATTAGGAAGTGCATGGCACAACTTGTGATCTTGACAGCTCATGAAATGTTTGGACAAACTTGTATGCCTTTGATTGATTTTCATCAGATGTAAGCATCTAATATTGTAAAAGTATTTAAAAATGCAACTAGTATTTCTTTAAACTAGACAGTTACAGGTTTTAAATGCATGTTACCTTTCTTGGGGTTGTTATTGCTCGAGTGTTTGAAGCTAGGGGTGCATATGCTCCTATTGGTAATGCTGTTTATGTGTGGCATTATACTGTGTATTTCTAAATTCTTCTTGCAATTCTCGTAAATCGTAACTGCTTGACAGTTTGAAGTTTGATTCGCATATCTCATTGATGATGTCATTTATGTAGGTCATTATAGCTCTAACTATGCATTCAATTAATAATTGAATTTGTTGCATAAGTTTCTGGTTTCGATCATGTCTATCTGGGACGTGTAATCTAATCAAGGTATTACAAATGTGTCTTGTTAACTATAGCTAATCTAGTGAATGTTAGAAATACTGTCATTTATTTGCCTACATTCCAGAAAGCAAGTTTCTCATTGGTGCTCAAGTTTCCGCAGAATGGTTTCTTGTTTAGTGTCATATTTTTTTTTCAAAACTTAGTTTAACATGTTTTGGAACTATATGCCCCCTTTCTGTTATTTGGCTTCCATGAAATGATTCTTCTATTGTCTATGTTTGTTAAAACCTTACCTTCCCTAAGGACTTTGGGAGGACAACAACCTGTTCATCCGTCCTGATGTGATGGAGCTTCATGCCTCTTGCTGCATCGAATCACGGATATCTAATCTCATGAAAACACAAATTTCTGCATGTCGAATCTCGCAATAGTCAAACCCATCATATACACCGCTCTCAAAGAACTTGCAGCCAATATACAATCATCTCCCTCTTATGGAGGTAGCAGCTGCAAGACTAAGATTATCTCATACAACAGATTTGTCTACATAATGTATATCAAGGGTATATAGTTCATTGTGGAAGACCATCAAAATATATTTGAAGAGAAGGCTCTTTTGACTTCTACAAAATAGTTCATTATGCCTGACATATTTCTCTTTATATGGAAGCCCTCATTATCCTTATGCTTCCTTGAATATTGAAGAGGTTTCATCCTGTCACAAACAAGTTGTCAGTGCATATAGCCAAATATTAAAGACATACCTGTAACTTGAAGAGAGGAAGGTGTCAACATCAAAAGGTCATCAACTAAGACAAGAGGGCTTGCTCAAATCCATAGGGGACTTTCTTCCTTCTCCATATCATCGAACACTTGCTTCAAGAATGGTTCTTGTATGAGGACTACACTAATCTCAATTTCAGATTGTCGCCTTTAATCTACTCTTTCTAAGTAGGTAGCTTCTTCAATCACATGAGGCCTCCAAGGATCAACAAGAGTCAGTTCATAGCTTCGCTTGTGAACTGAGGCTAATTTAAAAGAGCTGAGATAATATCGCCATATAAAGGCGTTGTCATCAAGGGAACACTCTTATTGTCATCCTGTCATCACTGAATCGTAGCAATACTGCCTATACAATTTTCTTGGTGCTATTCATTGACATGACATACTGTTAGGATCTGTGCATACACATTTGAATCAATGGGTTTCTTTGATTCTATACTGCTCTGAATATATACATATATATACGATGGCATGAAGCCATACATACTACCATATATATGTTGTCTGCCATACCATGACACTGTCTGCCATAGTATTTATATATACATGCTATGATGGGGCCATGCCGATACCACTGGATACTGCTGTCGGGCCACTGTGCTACCTGGGCCACTCTGCTGATACTGCTGGGCACTACTATCGGGCCACTGTGTCACCTGGGCCAACAAGTCATACGATTATGGGCCATCGGGCCATACCATTATCATGATGAGAGAGAGACCATATATCATTGTGCAATTTCATGATCAGATTATATATAAAAATTACGATGCCAAGCGAAGGGACGAAGAATGTAATGCATATATATATGTTGGATACAAGGGTTGTAACACATATGCGATGCCGGAATTGAAATACATGCCAAGACTATGATACTGTAATTCATGCACTATGCTTAGACTATGCGATATCCAGAACTGCGATATGTTAGAACTGAGATACATGCGATGTGCCAAAACTGAGAGAGCAAAGGAATGAAGATCTGAGCGAGATATATGCCAGGACAGTTCTATGAGACTAGTGCCATATACAAATGAAGATCCAGTGCCATAAGACCTGTAGCAAGCTAGAAATGCGATAAACCAACCGGGATTGCAGAGAGACCCAAAAATAAAACAAGTGTAAGGAAAATAATCCCGATTCAAAAATGACGTGATTTAATGGAGGAGTTTCGTCCTTTTATAATTTACTTTAGCTTCATCTTTCCTGCACCAGCTTTCTCCCTTTCACAAGGGTTGAAAGAAGTGATCAACTCCCTCTTGAACCTATCACCGAGGGTCTTCAGAAGAGATGCAATCATTCACAGAATCCTTGTTCCAAGTCCTTTCCTTTATAATCATGCGGTATCACATGTATTGACACAGGAGGAGAAGTCTCAGCGACCAACAACCAATCAAACATACAAAATTTATCACAGATGCTTATACAACTTTTCACTGATCATCCAAACCATACTTCTTCCAAACCCTAACCCTATTTTTTTTGCTATAACAAGGGTTACAAGGGTGTTCTTCAAACCTTGGCATTCTTTTAGATTTTTGTCATCCCTTTATTCACAGGTGTCCTTACAGGGGTAATGACAACAGTCTTTTCTTCAACCTGGCTTTGATACCATGTTAATTTTCTTAGGGCTTCATTGTTCTTTGCTTTAGATAATTGCATTTCATTATTTCAGATCACATTCACCCCGTAACATTTAAGCACCATTAACAATTATATAGAAAGAACAATGACATCATAGCAGCAGAACATAAAAGATCATAAGAAGAAAAACGTGCACAAAGATGATATGATTAGAGACCAGGGTAAAGCACTACAAGGGGGAAAACCCATCACAAATTCTTATTCTTCTATTAGATTGTCATAGAAAGTTCAACAGAGAAATACAAAGTGCAAATATCATCTTTTAGTTGTGAACAAGTCTTATAAAAGATACTGTTACCCTACACTGCCATACTGATATTAGGGCAGCAACATCATCTTTTCCTCTGGATTGTAAGGATGCCATTCATATACCAATACTTCTTGTAACACTGATAGTATGTATCACTTGAAGATGCAAGGGAATATCAAATGCTGCCATACACAATACTTGTACTGCTCATCATACCAAACATCATATTGTTCTGAACTGCTAAAATTGTCATATATAAAATGAACTAGCATCGATGTGATGCCAACAAGACATATCGTGCCTATCGTTGTACTCAACCATACTGGGTAATGATATCAAACAAATCGCAGGGAATAGGGTCAATGTAGAAGCTAACGCAAAGCAACAAAGTATCAATGTCATAAACCATGCGAGGAACTAAATGTGTAACTGAAGTATACACATAGTTTTCAAAACTGGCCTTGATAACCGGTTACCAGTCTAACCTCAGATATTATACTAACAAGCCTTAGAAAACAAGGGTGAGGTGCCATCCGTAGTACAAAAGACAAGAGCCATCAAGTATCATTGAACCACAGAAAATCAAGAGCTATCTGAACCTTGACGAAGCCATTCGAACCCTGAAAGAACTCAGATCAAAATTCACATGCATTGGATGATACCCCAATGGGGTATTTATACTTGTTGACGATGATGAAGGGACACAACTTTTGAAAGGGGCCTACAATAACTCAGATCAAAATTCACATGCATTGGATGATACCCCAATGGGGTATTTATACTTGTTGACGATGATGAAGGGACACAACTTTTGAAAGGGGCCTACAATAGATTGAAGCTGGTCTTTGAAATTTGAATTTTGATAAAGCACTTTTCCCTCCAATTTAATTTGAGCCGATTTGAAGGGTAATAATAGACCCCTTTTATATATGTATTGAACATTAATTGGATGCCTTAAAATTTCTTTGCTTAAGCAAATTAAATTAAATGGAGGCTAGGGAATTTCACCCTAGCTGCCAAATTTAACAAAAAAAAAGGGGAGGAATGCCCCCACTGGGAATGCCCCTTCTTCAATTTCATCAGGGTCTGCAAGTATTCCATTCGCTGGAAGTGGGCTGCAACAACAACTTCAAATGTTGAGAGAAACATTCTTTTAGCAAGACAGCAGGCTGGAGAACTGAAATACCCCGTGGAAGTATTTTATAAGACATAAGGGCTAGGGAACAAGTTAAAGGGAGGAGGCAATGTTTTTTGGGCATGCAGTTTTTGCAGCCATCAATTCAAGAGCACCTACTTCAGGACACGAGTCAAACTCATGTCATCATTGTTTTGTGTTTGACACGAAGGATTTGTGAGGGTGGGGGTGTGTCATATTACTCAGATATTATGTATGTGCAAATATGTTTCCTGTGGTATTATTTGTTTGTTCTTTGAACTTTTAGGCAAATGTTTTGTTGATTTCTCATGGGGTCATATTAAAAAAGAGACGGCTTAAATTTTATGACCACATTATAAGATAGTCTAGACTCTTTTCTCGTACTGCTGATTAGCCAGTGTTGTATAATGATATCTTTTTCAAATATGAGTATTCAAAAAAATATCTAATTTTATCATTATACAAGTATGTGAACTTGCTGCCTAGGTCAGTTATTTTGATTTTGATCTTGTCTGATCAGTATATCCATACTATTGAGGTATCTTTCAATATTCTGGACACCTTCAAATTTCTTTTATGTCAGTTAGCACTGACATAATTATATTTTAACTGTGTGATTAACGGAAAGCATAGCGGCTGAAGATCTTTGAAGGGTTGTTTTACAGATCAATTGAACATTTCAAATATGTGTCGGTACTCTTAATCCCTTTAGGAGATTCTATTGATGATATAGACTAGCTGGAGGGGGATCTGATACGCATTTGTTTGGTATAAATGCAGTCATACAATTTAAGATAAATTTCATGTCTAAATTTAATATTGAAATGCATGGATTTCATAAATCGTCAAAAATGGCAATAGACACTTAGAAATAATCATCTAAATTGTAGACGAACACCCATAACCAAATTTTCTCACAATACAAACGTCTACACCTTGAAAACACAGGAATTCTTGTAATGTATGATGTTAAAGAAAACCCTTTTGCTTTCTTTGTATATTGTCATTTCTTGCATACATTTCATAAATAGTCAGAAATTTCAATAGATTTGTTTTGAAATAATTATCTAAATCCTACGGAAACACCCATAACAAAAATTTCTCACCATACAAACGTGTATATCTTGAAAAACAGGAGTTCTTGTAAAGTCGGATGTTAAGCAAAACTGTTTCGCTCTCTTTGTATTATGTCATTTCTTGAACACAATTGATTAGTGGGCCCTCTGCCAAATTTGAGTTAGCTGAAAGCCCACTTTTCTATACTTCATTGTCGAGTTAAGTTAAGAATTATATACAAATTTTGGAGAGGGAAAACCAGTTAACCTATATTTTTATCAGAGGATGGTTCAACTTTTGGACAATTTGTGTATTATAAATCTGTGTTTTTTTATTCCATGAAATAAATCATAAAGTAGAAAATTAGAATATACATTTAAAGATGCCTTTCCGGCAATCCTAAGTCCAGTATCTCTGCTTCTTCTTCAGTTCTTGTAAGACCTGAAGTATCCCCTCAAATAAACTGCAGCAGGATGCAAAGCCTGGCCTTGCTATATGCAAAAACATTACACAAAAATAATAAGAAGACTCCTGTCCATTGATTTGCACTTTTCACATTTCTGCTTCTGTTGTTCCTGCCAGATGTTAAATATCCTATTAAATCACCAGAAACAGGTTAAGCCTGGCCTTGCTACAAAAAAAACATTACATGGAAAAAACAAAAGAAAACCTTTGCCCATTGATTTCTGCTTCTCTTCGTAGGATGAAACGTATTATCATATTGTCCATTCTTAATTGCCAAGACTATTGATAAGGAACATGTAATATGACTGACAGATACCCCTCCTTTCCTTAAATTATTTGATATTTCCAGCTTTTGTTTTTGCAGTAACAGGGCTTCTTTGGAAAGTATATCAGCACTCTTGTTTTTTTCTCTATAGACATGGTGAAAGGATACAAATTCCAATTTGATCTTATCTCTGTTATTCTATCAATAGTTCCAATGGGAACTAGTAAAAGGTTTTACAGATTGTAATATCCTTTAGAACATTCTATGATGAGCTTTGAGTAACCCATGATCTGAAAATTGGATATTCCTCTTGCTTTTGCAATTCTTAGAAATATCCACAATGCAGAGTTCTTTTGTATTATTTACCTCTTTACCATAAGCTGATTTGAATGAAATGCAATGAAAGGATACAAATTCCAATTTGATCTTATCTCTGTTATTCTACCAATAATTGGAACCAGTAAAAGGTTTTCCAGATTGTAATATCCTTTAGACCATTCTATGATAAGCTTCGAGTCACCCATGATCTGCAAACTGGATATTCCTCTTTCTTTTGCAATTCGTAGAGCAATATCCACAATGCACAGAGTTCTGCTCTATTATATAACCCTTTACTATAAACTGATTTGAATGAAATGCCAGAAGTTTCTAAGAGGAGCAACAACAGTTGCAGCAGTTGCCGGGAGACAGAATTTCGGATCTGCAATGGGAGGTTGAAGTCATAGAAGTAGGAGGCCGAATTGATTTTGATGTTGGAGGGTATTTCTCTGAGTCACGAGGTCATGATATTCGTCAATTGAAGAATCTATAAGAGAAGAGATTTAAGGGTTTTCCTCTCAAGAGGGGGGATTTTGGCCCTTGCTTGCAGCCTATATACTGTGTCACTGTTCTTATTGTTTTGGTTGCTGTTTGATGTATCTCACACTGTAATAATAAGGGACAAAGCTAATAAGGAAAAAATTAACACAAACAGTTATCAAGTTAAGAGACTTAACATACTTACTGCCCTATTGAGTTCTCAACATAATATCAGAGCTAAGGTTATCTAAGGGCATCATGAAGATCTCCTCTATAGTGAAGAAGATCATCAAGAAGATTGCAAGCCATCTCAAGAAAGGTATTAAGGAAGCATGGAATTTCTTATTCTCTACAAAGAAGGTATTAATCAAAGAAAGGGATGAAGGTCTCTTCTCGGCTCTCTCTGACACATTTCAAGATTAAGACATTTGGGTAATTGACAGTGGTGCATCAAGGCACATGACTGGGCATTCCAATAGATTGAAGACCTCATCAAAAGGAAAGTATGCTTATTCAGTGGAACTTGGAGACAACAAGAGCTATCCTGTGAAAGGTATTGGATAAACTTCCATAAAGCTGGAAGACGGAAGCAACATCCACCTCAATAACTTTCTCTTTGTTCCAGGTTTGAACAAGAATTTACTTTCTATTTCAAGTCTAGAAGATAAGGGTGACAGAATAACCTTCATTGATGGAAATGTCGTTGTTTGGGGAAAAGACTCGAGTATAGATCAAGCCAAAGTTATAGGCATTTGAGAAGGAAGACTCTACAAATTGATATTTCTTGTGGTCCAAGCCCTAGTTCACATTGAAATTAGCCCATGTGAACTTTGGCATCGAAGATTTGGTCATTTACATTTCAAAATCCTTCCAACCCTAAGTTCCATAGTAGTTGGAGTTCCTAATGTGAAAGAGGATCATGAAGGTGTCTGTAAGGGATGTGCATTAGGTAAGAATACCAAGAGACCATTTGGATGCAGTGCTTCACGATCAAAAGAAATCTTGGATCTCATTCACTCTGTTGTATGTGGTCCTATGATCCCTAAATCATTTGGAGGTCATCTATATTATGTCACATTTATAGATGATCATTCAAGAAAGATGTGGGTTTATTTAATGAAAACCAAGGATGAAGTATTTACAAAATTCCAAGAATTCAAAGCTGAAGTGGAGAACCTTACAGAAAGAAGAATCAAGATACTAAGATCTGATAATGGAAGAAAATATACATCTAAAGAGATTATAGCATCTGTAAGGAGTTTGGGATTAAGAGGGTGTTGATAGTCCCATATAATACCGAACAAAATGGGGTTGCAGAAAGAAAGAATAGATTCATTGAAGAAAGTGTAAAAACAATGTTACATGATCAGTATCTACCTAAGTTTCTGTGGGGAGAAACCACAAAGACAACTGCCTACATTCAGAATTGAAGTCCTCACAAATCCCTAGACAACAAAACTCCAGAAAAGTGTTCATTGGAAGGAAGTCATCTATAGATCATCTTCGGATCTTTGGGTGTCTTGTATATATCCATATACCAAAGGACAAAAAAAAAAAGTTGGATCCTTCCGGCATGAAGGGAATCTTTGTTGGGTATAGCAACTCATCAAAAGCTTATAGGATCTACATGAGAGATGGACATCACATAGAAGTCAGTTGTGATGTCATATTTGATGAGAGCATAACATTCAAGAAATCAAATGAATTTTCCATAGACTTTGATGATAAAGAACTTCCGATGTTTGAGGATGAAGTTGACCAAGGAAAAGAAGAATCACACCATGAAGAAGAAGGCCCCTGTGAACCTGTTCAACCTGTGGTCATCCCTAAAACAAGGAAATGACCAAATTGGTTGAAATTTACACTATTTGATGCAAAAGGTCATGGAGAAGCGACATGCTCATTTAGAGAAAGCAAGAAACCTAAGAGAGATTCTAGATATGCTACAAACATGACAAAACTGATAGAAGCAAAACCGTCCTCTTTTGAAGAGGCTATAAATAATCGAGAAAGGAAGGATGACATGAATGAAGAGGATCAATCTATAATGAAGAATGGAGTCTTGGGAGATTGTGCCTAGGCCTGAAGGCAAATTTGTGATTACTTCCAAATGGATCTATAAGATCAAACATGCAGTTGATGGAAGTATAGATAAGTATAAAGCAAGATTTGTGGCTAGAGGCTTCTCTCAACTTGAAGGCATCGACTATGAAGAGACATTTGCTCCAATAAGAAGATATACAACGATTCGATCATTAGTCTCTCTGGCAACATTGATGGGATGGAACATCCACCAAATGGATGGCAAGACTGCGTTTTTGAATGACACAATAGATGAAGAAGTCTACATAGAGCAACCCTTGGGTTTCGAAGTCAAATATAGAAAGGCATATGTTTGCAGATTGAAAAAAACACTATATGGCCTTAAACAAGCACCAAGGGCATTATATGCTAGAATGAATGCATACCTTCAAAGGATAGGCTTCACAAAAAGCTCTGTTGATTCTAAAATTTACATTAAGGTTGAAGATGGTGAACCTGTAATCATTCTTTTGTATGTAGATGATCTTCTCTTGACAGGTGTAGAAGGTCGAATTGAAGAGTGTAAGAAGCAATTAACAGTAGAATTTGACATGAAAGATCTTGGGATGATGCATTATTATTTCGGACTAGAAGTCTGGCAAGGACCTAATGAAGTTTATTTGGGTCAAGGAAAATATGTGATTGAGAGACTGAATATGTTTGACATGATGGATTGTGAACCTATGACTACTTCGATGATCCCAAACTTGAAGAGACTAAGGAGTTCTGAATCTAGCCTTGTGGATCCTTCCAAGTATAGGCAACTCATTGGCTTATTGATGTACTTATTGAATACTCGTCCAGACATATGTTTTGCGATAAATGTTCTCAGTTAATTCCGAGTGGAGCTGAAGCATGATCATTGGATGACAACAAAACATATTCTGAGCTATCTACAATTAACCATCCACTACTGTCTAAAGTATGATAGAAGGAATGATGTCCAATTAATTGGATATACAAATTCCGATTGGGGAGGCAATGAGCAAGATGGAAAGAGCACTACACGAGGATTCTTTAGTTTGGGATCTTCCATGGTCTTATGGATGAGCAGAAAGCAAGACTGAGTTGCTTTGAGTAGTGCTGAATATGTTGCAACCTATGAAGTAAGTAGAGAAGTTGTATGGTTGAGAAAGCTGCTATCTGATTTGTTTGAAGGACTAATGAACTCCACAGTGATACGTTGTGATAACACCAGTTATATATGTTTGTTTGAAGATCTAGTGTTTCATGGAAAGACAAAGCACATAAACAACAAGTATCACTATATCCGAGAGCTAGTACAAAATGGTGTGTTGAAGCTACAATACATCTCCATTGATGAACAGGTCACTGACATATTGAAAAAGTCACTTCTAAGCAAGAAGCTTGTATATTTAAGGGACAAGCTTGGTTTGGTCGATGTATCCTCCCTAATTGAGAGGGAGAGATAAACACTACATTCTTGTATTCACTTGGGAAGACATAATGGAGGATTGGGTAACCATCTGGCATTCGATACTCTTTGAGAATGTGGTAGGGCATTCAAGACAAGAGTAGTTGTGGACCGATATTCTTTAAGGACTAGCTATCCAAGATAAGAATAGTCTAAAGGAAAGTCATACTCTGTGAACACTCGGGTGGAGTATGTACCTTGAGAGACACTGCTTATGGTGTCTATGAATCATTGGTCTCACCAACGTTGTGCTCTGATCATGTGGATAGAGTTAGTCAAGGCCTTGCTATGTAACAATGTTGGTTGTTATGATGTTAAACAGATGGGTTACCAATTCGACTCTTTTTATGAGATCTCTTCAGATTGAGAATGACCATGTACCTCTTATAAATACCTCCCTAGTTAAGAGGGAGTGTTGAAGAATGTGCAATTAGGTTCGGTTTTCATAAGTATGAAATGTATTTTTGTAAAAAATAAATGAAAAGAAATTATTATTGGAGCATGGGTTTCATGCTCAAATTCTTTTATTTTGTAGGTCAAGCACCCATTGAGTGCTTCTAGGGTTTGTCCTAGGTTAAAGAGTCATTGTCATATATTGAAGACCCTATGGGCACATTGGATCTTGTAAAGAAAAAATTATTGTCTTTAAAGTGTCTAAATACCTCCAAGATCAAGTCGATCTAAGGAGGTAGCCTACTGGATGGTCAAAGAAGCTGGATGCAAGCCAATCCAACCCAACAGTGTTAAGCTCCTTTACGTTTTCTCAACTGTCGCAGATAGCTCCCATAACAACCGCAGTACTTTCTGGAAACCAACTGCAGTAATTTCTGGAAACCAACTGCAGTCATTTCCTAAAATTACGGAAATCAACTGCAGTTAAATTAATTTTTTGTTGGGAGCTTCTGGAGTGGTCCATTACTCCCTCTACAATTCTCTACCATGATCTGTGGAACACTTGACACATAACCAACAAAAGCTTGATGGAAGCTTGGCTATATATACTTCTGTTTGGTCCCCAAACTCACTTACACAATCCCCTTTAGTCTTATACCACCAAGTTAGAGTGAGCAGAGCTTGGAAGTGCCAGATGAGAGATTTTGAGCTTTGATTGTTTATATATTTAAAAGTCAGTCCTTGAACGTACAGTTAAGAGGGTGTTTGTCATTTGTTTTGTAGTGCCCAATCAGAAATCTGTTATTGGGATTTTGTTCTACAAATTCTGTCCCCGAGTCCTCGTGTCCAATGTTACTATTATTCATGTGTATCATCCATCTGGATTTTAAATTCTAAGGCAAGGTCGTAGCTTCAAGCGGGCGAAGGGTACCTTGTGAATCGAAGGCCCAACTCCATGTTTATTGACAGATTTGTAGGAGGAGCTATACAAAGACGCAGACATTGTACACAGTCGAGATCCCAAGTTGAGTGCTCGTCTTCTTCTTAAAAATTGCATTGACTTAGTTTAAGCTATGTTTATTATCTGGGCTGCTTTCACTTCAAGAGCTAGGAACACTGTGTGTTGAAAAAGGGAAGGTTTGAACTCAGATAAAAAATAACAAAGTGTGAGCAGCATCAATGGCTAGAGGTATTTTTCTTGGGCATTAAAGTTTATTCCGCATTAAAGTTCAGACTTATCATTTGGTATCAGAGCTAATTTTATCTCTGCCTTGGTGTAATTGTTGTGTAAATTCATAACTGTGCTCATATTTAATTTGCATGAAGCGGTGCTTTAATTTTATTTTATTTTGCGAGGAATTATTGCCATCGTTTACAGTAATGCTAATTTACAGTTCTGGTTATATTCATGCTTACCTTTACACTTTATTTCCAGCGAAAGTTTTTTTTTTTTTTTTGTTTGAACAAGAAATAGGCATATGGAGTTTATTTAAGATATCATTTTGACTTATTCCTTTCACGAAACATTGTTTTTGACTCTGGTTAAGATTTGTTTATAATCTTATAAGTGAATTTTAAGTGCTTCGTCAGTGCGGTGAGTGTTTCCGCTTTCCATATTTTTAATTGCTTCATATTAAACTGTGTATACGCCATTTCACGTAGCATGAAATGTGAAGTACTGTGTATAGTTTTGTTTATGCAATTTATAATAAATAATGTCTGAGTGATCTATATAATTTTTAATTGATTAGAGAATAGCCACAACATCTCTAATTAAATAAATATTATATATTATGATTGATTAGGATCACATAAAGAATATTTAGACATTAATTGTAATTAATTATACTAAATATAATAAATTTTATCCCACAGGAATTTTTATTATATTTATATAATTAATTAGGATAAAATATTTATAACTTACCCACAAGAATTATGAATTAATAGTTTTGTCATAAAGTTCAAATCTAAGATAGAATTTACATCGAATTATAATCATAATATACCCTTTAGAATTATGAATTAAGTGAATATTTTGATAAATTCTATCATAAAGAATAATTGAATCTGCTTGAATTAAAAATTTAATCCACAGACAATTTTTATGTCATTAGATTCAATTTTAAGCATGATTTACATTGGTAAAGCATGAAATTTTTTTTAAGGCCTCAATTTTAACATAAGCACGTGATCTTTAATTTTATGCAGTTGTACAACCTGCAAATTTTTTCTGAAATTCGTTGTGATATCTCTGAACTTAAGGGAGATAACTATAAGGTCTGGAAGGAAATAATTCTTCTACATTTGGGGTGGATGGACATAGACTATGCTATTAGGAAAAATGAACCACCAGTGCTCACTAATACCAGCACTGCAGCGGACATCACGCTTTATGAACGATGGGAGCGATCTAATCGTCTAAGCATGATGTTCATTAAGACTAAAATTTCCGCTGGTATTCGTGGTTCCGTTGATCAGCATGAAAAGGTTCAAGACTTGCTGAAAGCCATTGATGATCAATTCATCACTTCAGACAAGACACTAGCAAGCACCCTAATCATGAAGTTCTCATCCCTAAGGCTCACCAGTGTGAAAGGTGTGCGCGAGCACATCATGCAAATGAGGGACACTGTGGCTCAATCGAAGAAACTCGAGGTTGAAATATCAGAGTCCTTCATGGTGCTCTACATTCTGAACACCCTTCCACACCAATACGGACCCTTCAAAATCTCATACAACACACATAAGGATAAATGATCAATTAATGAACTCATGACCATGTGTGTTCAAGAGGAAGAGAGACTCGTGATGGCACTGGGAGAAAGTGCAATGATGGCAATGCGTGGAAAGGGAAAATCTCAATCCAATCGCAAAGGGAAAGGTAAAGTACCTCCCCAAGTCTATATCAAGAAGGATTTCAAGTGTTTCTTCTGTAAAAAGAAGGGACACATGAAGAAGGAATACGCCAAATTTCAGAAATGGCTTGCGGACAAAGGTAATCCAATCTTGTTTGTTTGTTATGAATCTAATATGGTTAATGCTAATATTAACACCTGGTGGATTGATTCTAGATCAACAATTCACATTTCGAATTCCTTGTAGGGTTTGCAAAACCTAAGGAAGTGAGTGGGAAGTGAGCAAAGCATCTTATCAAGAAACAGGACGGGCTCGCATGTGGAAGCTATAGGAACATGTTATTTAACTTTAAGTAGTGGCTTTGTTTTAGAATTAGAAAAGACTTTTTATGTTCCAAGTTTTTCTAGAAACTTGATTTAAGTTTCAAGGCTTGTACCTTTTGGATATTCTTTTAACTTTTCAGAAACATTCTTCAGTTTATTTTATAAATCTGATTGTGTTGGGAATGGTATTTTTTCTAATGGTCTTTACTGCATTAATTTATAAAACAATGTCACTTATGATTCAATGCATGTTCACACTGGCACTAAAAGATGTGTTATTAATGAAGATTCCTCTAAATTATGGCACCAGAGACTAGGTCATATCTCCATAGAAAGAATTAAAAGATTGGTAAATGAAGGGGTACTTAATACTTTGGATTTTACTGATTTTGAGATTTGTGTGGATTGCATAAAGGGAAAGTAGATCAACAAGTCAAAGAAAGGTGCCAATAGGAGTTTGGACATATTAGAGATCATACATACTGATATATGTAATCCAGACATGGACTCACATGGTCAGAGATACTTCATCTCTTTTATAGATGATTACTCACGATATATGTATCTCTACATGCTTCATAAAAAGAGCGAAGCATTAGATGCCTTTAAGATCTTTAACGCTGAAGTAGATAAACAATGCGGGAAGCAAATTAAGATCGTGAGATCAGATAGAGGTGGAGAATATTATGGTAGATGCACAGAAGATGGACAAGCACCTGGGCCATTTGCAAAATTTCTTCAGGAGCATGGGATTGTTGCCCAATACACCATGCCTGGTTCACTCGACCAGAATGGTGTAGCAAAAAGAAGAAACCGAACATTATTGGACATGGTGCGAAGTATGCTTAGCAGGTCCAATCTTCCTAAATCTTTGTGGACTGAAGCACTTAAGACGATAGTGTATATATTAAACCGAGTTCCAACCAAGGTTGTTCCTAAAACGCCCTTTGAATTATGGAAAGGTTGGAAACCGAGTTTGCGACATATATGCGTTTGAGGATGCCCGTCTGAAGTGCGAATATATAATCCACGACAGAAGAATCTGGACCCAAGGACCATTAGTGGGTATTTCATTGGATATGCTGAAAGGTCTAAAGGTTACAAATTTTATTGTCCATCTCATAGCACTAGGATTGTGGAATCAAGAAATGCAAAGTTTCTTGAAAATGACTTGATCAGTGGGAGCGATCAAACCAGGAACATAGTTTCTGAGAAGGATCATTCAGAATCTCAACCTTCCACCTCAAGTGATAAATTGGTTATTGCTCACAGCACCCCTCAAGTATAAACTGGTGTTGAACAACCAATTGTTGAAGTTCCATAAGCTGCCGACGACATTCCTTTAGATCAGGTAGTTCAAGAGTTGCCAAGAACTTTTGAACAACGAGTTGAACCACATACTTATCAAGAAGATGATGGTACAACATTAAGAAAATCTACGAGACCAAAGAGATCAACAATTCCTGATGATTATTTTGTGTATCTGCAAGAATTTGACTATAACATTGGAGTCGAAAATGATCCCGAGTCATTTTCACAAGCCATGAGTTGCAAAGAATCAGAATTATGGTACGATGCCATGAAGGAAGAGATGAATTCTATAAAGAGTAACGAAGTGTGTGATCTTGTTGAGTTGCCTAATGGTGCAAAAGCCATTGGATGTAAATGGGTCTTTAAGACAAAGAAAGACTCATTGGGCAACATTGAGAGATACAAGGCAAGACTTGTTGCTAAGAGATTCACTCAGAAAGAAGGAATCGACTACACGGAGACTTTCTCTCCTATATCTAAGAAAGATTCCTTGTGCGTAATTATGGCATTAGTAGCCCATTTTGACTTAGAGTTGCAACAAATGGATGTGAAAACGACATTTCTTAATGGACATCTAGACGAGGACGTTTACATGAAACAATTTGAAGGATTCCCCTTTAGTGATGGTGAGCAATTGGTTTGCAAGCTCAAGAAATTCTTATACGGTTTAAAACAAGCATCCCGCCAATGGTATTTGAAATTCCGTAATGTAATTTCTTCTTTTGGTTTTGTAGAAAATATTATGGATCAATGTATATACTTGAAAGTTAGTGGGAGTAAAATTTGTTTTCTTGTTTTATATGTGGATGACATTTTGCTAGCAACCAATGATAAGGGTTTGCTGCATGAAGTGAAACAATTCCTCTCTAAAAATTTCGATATGAAGGATATGGGTGAGACATCTTATGTCATTGGCCTTAAGATCCATAGAGACAGATTTCGAGGCATCTTGGGTCTGTCTCAGGAAACCTATATTAATAAAATTTTAGAGAGATTTCAGAGGAAGGATTGTTCACCAAGTGTAGCTCCCATTGTAAAGGGTGATAGGTTCAATTTGAACCAATGCTCAAGAACGAATTTGAAAGGGAACAAATGAAGAACATTCCATATGCTTCTGCTGTTGGAAGCCTAATGTATGCTCAGGTCTGCACAAGCCCTGACATTGCATTTGTTGTGGGAATGTTGGGACGATATCAGAGTGATCCAGGTTTAGACAACTGAAGAGCTGCAAAGAAAGTAATGAGGTACCTTCGAGGAACCAAAAACTACATGCTTATGTATAGACAGACGAACAATTTGGAAGTAATTGGTTACTTAGATTCTGACTTTGCTAGATGTGTTGATTCACGCAAATCAACATCAGGATGCATTTTTATGATGGCCGGTGGAGCTGTATCATGGAGGAGTGCCAAGCAGACCTTGATTGCCACTTCCACTATGGAAGTTGAGTTCGTCTCCTGTTTTGAGGCTACTTTACATGGTGTATGGCTTAAGAGTTTTATTTATGGGCTTAGAATTATGGATTCTATCTCTAAGCCATTGAGAATATATTGCGACAATTCAGCCGCTGTTTTTATGGCTAAAAACAACAAAAGTGGGAGTCGAAATAAACACATCGACATTAAGTATTTAGCTATAAGGGAACATGCTAAAGAAAAGAAAGTGGTCATTGAGCACATTAGCACTGAGTTGATGATCGCTGATCCTTTGACTAAGGGCATGCCACCGTTTAAATTCAAGGATCATGTAATGAATATGGGACTTGGTTCCATTATGTAGTTTCTCATTGTATGGACAATGTTATTTTAATGAAATTCTTAATTATTGTAATGTTTTTCTCATATTTATATGCACCTTAATTTGATTCGAGAAAATTCATATGTGTAGGACCAAGAATAAACATAGGGTTTATTCATTAAGAAATTGTTGCCACATAAATTATAGTAAGAATAAATGCATAGTAATACATGGAAGATAATACTCGTCATTAGAGAACTTATCGCCATGATTCATGTATTTATTACTTAATACAGAGTATCAATAGGTTTTAAGATGAGACATTAAGATTGGAAGTATGGACCAAGTGGGAGAATGTTAAGCTCCTTTACGTTTTCCCAACTGCGCCGATAGCTCCCATAACAGCGGCAGTAATTTATGGAAACCAACAACGGTAATTTCTGGAAACCAACTGCAGTCATTTCCTAAAATTACGGAAATCAACTATAGTTAAATTAATTTCTTATTGGGAGCTTCTGGAGTGGTCCATTACTCCCTCTACAGTTCTCTACCATGATCTGTGGAACACTTGACACATAGCCAACAGAAACTTTATGGAAGCTTGGTTATATATACTTCTGTTTGGTCTCCAATCTCACTTACTCAATCCCCTTCAGTGTTACACCATCAAGTTAGAGTGAGCAGAGCTTGGAAGTGCCAGATGAGAGATTTTGAGCTTTGATTGTTTATATATTTAGAAGTCAGTCCTTGGACGTACAATTAAGAGGGTGTTTGTCATTTGTTTTGTAGTCCCAATCAGAAATCTGTTATTGGGATTTTGTTCTACAAATTCTGTCCCCGAGTCCTCGTGCCCAATGTCACTATTATTCATGCGTATCATCCATCTGGATTTTAAATTCCAAGGCAAGGTCGTAGCTTCAGGCGGGCGAAGGGGACCTTGTGAATCGAAGGCCCGACTCCATGTTTATTGACAGATTTGTAGGAGGAGCTATATAAAAACGCATACATTGTACGCAGTCGAGATCCAAAGTTGAGTGCTCGTCTTCTTAAAAATTGCATTGATGTAGTTTAAGCTACGTTTCTTATCTGGGCCACTTTCACTTCAAGAGTCGAGAACGCTGTGTGTTGAAAAGACAGAAGAGAAGGTTTGAACTCAGATAAACAGTAGCAAAGTGTGAGCAGCATCAATGGCCGGAGGTATTTTTCTTAGGCATTAAAGTTTATTCTGCATTAAAGTTCAGACTTATCAAACAGAGCACATAAAAGACACATGATCTGTAAAATTAACATCTTTGGCGCAACTCATCAAGTGATTGAAAATGGAATTGTACTGTTATCACCCAAAGAAACTCTCCTAGGTTGTATCTTAGAGATGCTCGGGAACATTACAAACTCAAAAAAAATGTTGGAAATAAATGGATGAATGGAAGGAATGATGCATATTCAAGCCAGATAACCACCCCTACTATGCTTAACCCCAGACATGGGTGAACACCCCCAGACTGCAAGGCTTTAGACCACCAATTACTCACAGTTTGAGGATTAAGTGGAGATGGAGAATACTAACCACACCAGTAGATGCACAAGACCCTGTGATGGCGGGCTGCAATCAGTAAAGAGGTTTGCAAATCTATTTCCTAATGCACAGACATGATGACAGCTCTCTGGCACTAAGCAAATAGAAACCTGCATATACATTCAATGATACATACAAGATTCTAACACAGAGGTGGGATGACAGCCCCTCTAATGCTAAATATCAAGATCACATGAAAATGCATAACAGGGACAACCTGGAACAAAGAAGAAGTGGAAAGTGAGCAATTAACAACAAAAGAAGCTTGTATTAGCTGAAAATGAAGACAAGACACTGCAGGTATCACAGTAGTTACAGTCTCCAGAAGTTGAACCTTACATCAAAACAACAACCATCAACCCTCATTACATCTCTGTTCTGGGTATATATAGAGTTTGTTTACAAAGATATTCCGCTGCTGTGCTATGCGTGGAGGGGTCATAATGGACCACCAACCACCTTAAATCTCTGATAGAGTCTCTGCTACGATCTGAATGTTTTAATGAACAAATCGACGTTTCTGCTGCTCGACCGTCCTTCTTGAATGGGTGGAATGTCGTATGAATGAAAGCTCTATAACTGCTGAATGAATTCAACTGCTTGAGGCATGTCATTTCCTTCTTCGGCCATACTGTCCCTTGAATGTGGTCGTTGAAGAGTAAATGTGCCAAACACTGATATATGGCCGTTTTTGTCTTTCAGGAGCATGGTACAGGCTGTGAGTGCAAGCAGCATGGAGGAAGATCCATCATTGGAGAGCATGGATCTACAGCGGAGAGCGCTTTGCAATGGCTATCGGGAGGAAACGAGAACAACAATGTGAGTCGTTGGATGAAACAGACGGACGACTGAGATCATTTGATAGGAGGAATCGAGAGATGGACGATCGGGATAGACGAGGGCCGTCGGATTTTATACGGGCAGATCCGACGGTGATCGAGAGGCAAAAGCACACGGGAGATAACGCACGGGGATCGTATGGGACAGCGGTAAGCGGTATTCCCCGCACCGCTTCGGGAGGGTAGGCAGTATCCGTATGCGGGGGCGCGATGCAATAAAATTGTGACGTGTGGCGGATGCGACAGGTGGGAAACCGCTTTCCTCGTGCGTTAACGAGTGGTTAAGTCACGGGCATGGGACGAGCGATTACCGTTAGATCTCACGGTGGATGCGATCAACGATGGGGAAAAGACCAAGGTTTAACGCGCAGGAACAAAGGGTTGCGGTGGCAGGGACCGTTGGATCAGGACGATCAATGGTGGGGATTAATGTGGAGGGTTATATGGTAGGGTCTTATGGTGGGTTTGAATTGCGTGCTCGGGCGCTGGAGGGAATATAGGTTTATACATGGCTTTGGAGGTGAAATTGAGTGTTTAAACGGGAAACAGAGAAGTTTCAGGGGGAAAAACAAAGATGGAAAGGCTATGGGGTATAAGAAAAATGAAATGGAAGGGAGGAAAAGAGTGTTGCGATCTGCCCTTTCTGCATAAACACGTGACCGAGCTGATATTTGGTCCTCCAAATGCTGAAGTTTGTAGCAGAGCTAACATGTACATTGATCAAAGGGTGAGAACTTTCTTATTTTTAAATGAGAATCGTATTCTCATAAGCACAAATGCCTCAAGAGTTTTTGATGTAAGATAGAGCACTCGAATTTGAGGTGAAGATCAGGGAACATGAATGAGCATATATGAAGGTAGGTTCGTGTTGGAGTTGGAGAGCACACTGTGTATGTCCATAAAGAGGGAAACCATGGGTGTTTGTTGCATGCAAAATGTTTTATGGAATGCTTCAACGAGATATCATGGATTGTTTCTCTTTTAGCAAATGAGGTCTTTCAAATGTTTGACATCATGGGAAAAGTAAGGGGAAGTCGAAGCAATGACAAGGTGAAATGTAACTATAGAAGCCAGATGTGGAGAGTATTGCATTGCATATGGAAAAATGGTTGTGTCAGGATAATGACAAAGAAAATTCATTAATGGAATTGAAAAATTTAATATAAGTGGGCATATGACTGTAAGACTCAATAAGGCATGCACTGTGCATACCCTTGGTAAATCACTGGTAAAGTGTGGAGAAGCACGCTAAGCTAGGATAACATATGAAATTATTAAATACCTTGACGTTGGTAGGGCCTGGAAGTGAGTGGTGGTTGTTGGATCACTTTGCTGGTTTGGCTAGATTTGGCCAAGGAAAACTCAAAGACAAGTTTAAAGGGGGGATTGTTAGATAAACTTGACCTGGTGGTAGAGTTGAGGTTGTGTCAACAATTATTGTTAATAGTTGTGGTTTTCAGCACATGGTATTGGTGACCCAAGTATTAAGCTCATAGTATTGCATGTAGTTGAAGCCAAAAAAAAGCTTGAGGATTCTCCATTGTATCGAGCCATGGTTGAGTGGTGAAAGCTCAAGGTGTTGGCCAACTTGGCCTTGTTTTAGCCAAGGACAATAATAGATCTATTGTTGGTTGGGTTTTCCTGTGTAACTCATGGTGTACATGGTTTGAATGTTTGTCGCTTGTTTATTATATTTATTTTTCTCGTTTTCTTTGAAAGATTAACATTGAGAAAAAAATATCTTTCAAAGGGCTTATGGTGTGGTCTAAGTCCCCACACATAGTTTGGAAGCCCTAAAACGTTATTTAGGATTTAACACAATTTCTTAGTAGTGTCAAGCCCCTATCCCATTAAAATTTATTCCCAAAGCATGTCATAGGCCAAAATGATGCCACCAGGGTAAGAATTTCAAATTAAATTGGACGGTTTCTACAATCTTAGATGTTGACAGTCTTATAAAATTTTTGGCTGTATTAGACAGGGAAATCACCAGCAATTTGTGAATCAAATTCCATCTTTAGAGACCACGTGTGCATATATCCCACAGATGTGCAAAGATACCATCTAACTAACATGTATCAGGACGGTTCTCCCATTCATGACCCAGAGACATTAGAAATAGCCTATTTAAGATCCCAAGCCCTTGGAATTTTCCCTTAAGCATGCTTTGGGTGAGGAGAGCATCAAACCACTAAGTTAGACCCTAAAAGCACTATTGGAATTTACGGCCGAAGCACCTTGTATCTAGCCTTAAACATGTCTTTGGTTAGAAGATTCATCCTTTCAAAGCACTTGTCTGTGCTTAGTAGATTCAGCCTTTCAAAGCACCTGTGTAGGGCTCAGTTAGCTCGATTTGCTCGTTCCGGGCATGCCGTGGGGAAGATAGCCGCGCTTGCAGGCGCACCCGACGCGGTTGTAGAGATCGTTCATGTCCACACCACAATATCCATTGAATTCTAGGATCTCCAGATAGGAATAGGGGCTGCAGAAATCCTTGAGACATTCCCAACAGGAATGGAAAAGACGGAGTAGTCGAGAAGTTAATACCGTTACGAGGCCCAAATCTGTGCCAACACCATGTTTGATCGATTCTCGAGTCTCTCTATCTCTATAAAACAAAATTGCTGACCAGATGAATGGAATATATGATGAAAATTGAGGGTAGACCTAATATTCGGATGAACAATGCTAACTTTCGGACGCAAATAGGGCAACCAAGGACTCCAGGTTGTAAATTCTCTCTCTTTCACAGAACAAATACTTAAAAAAGAGAAGGTATCGCTGCTCAGCGGAACCCACATTGCTGATAGTCCGTGAGACAAGATTCTGAAAGGAAAAAATAAAGAGTTACAAAAGATTACAATAAGCTCTCGACGTATTTTCATGCATGTAGCTGCAGCTGAAAAACGTGGAATTAAGCAATGAATTGAATAGCTGTATTTCAATATTTAAAGGAAGCGTGATGAATTGAATGAGATTATTTCAATGTTAAAAGGAAGGCGTGATGCTGCTTTATCTTTGCCAAAACCAAAGGCACTGCTTCATTTTTCTTTCATTTATTTATAGACTTCCAAACTTCGATAAAGTAAGTTAGTGCTTGTCATAGGAGTAGTTTTCAAGTGTGTTTTTTTTTTTTTGGAGTTTTCTACAGATTTTTTGTCGGAATTTGACAAAAAAAAATTCTGGCAAAATCTTGATTTGTGTTCATTAGACTGATTTTTTTTACTGCACATGGATTCAGCACTTTTAAAAACCTTCGGGGCACTTTGATTGTGAAGAGTTCCCTTGTCATTACAATGAATCCCTCTTGGATTGTAGAAAAATTAGATCAAAAAATAAACTAGAAAACTCTCCAAAAAATCTCACTTTAAGACTGCTCGCTTTTCATATCACTACATATGTACAATACCTTTCATTTTTTGGGGTTCACTCTCATTCATGTTTTTGTTTCATTATCCCTTTTGTTTGTCTCATCATGTCATTCCCCACCCCCCCTTTGTTTTTCTCGCGAGGTCATCCCCATGCCACTGGACCCTCTCTTCCCTTTTCATGTGCACTTTTGATTGTTCTTTAGCCTTTGCTTTTTAATGTAACATGAATTTGCGTACATGAGGAAATGCAACTCCAACTTTATAAGTTTTACATATTTTTAACCCGAAAAAACATGAATAATTATACACAATGAAAATGAAATTTGAAACAAGGCTCCAAATCTAAACTTTATAAGTTTTACATATTGCTAACCAAAAAAAACATGAATAATTATACACATTGAAAATGAAATTTGAAACAACACTCCAAAGGTAAGTATTTCTGTCCCTCTATTCTCAACAAATTTCGAGGTTTTTTAAACAAATTAATACAATTATAAAAATCTTAATTGTTATCGTAAGGTTGTGTAAGAATGTAATAGCTAAAGTCAAGGAAATCGAGGAATAAATGAATTGTAGTATAAGGCTTAATCAAAGTTGTTGACTATCCCTTACGATAAGGCCTTCACACATAGATGGTAGTATGCACTCATGCTTGATTGGCTCAAGCAAGTGCGATAATTGCAATAATAAGCAACAAGGTTAGATGATGTATGCCCAACACTAGACAAGGTGAAATATTTAAGAAATGTCTTTATACATTAGTCGGACACCTTGGTCATTATTGCACAACCCAATTGGACATATACCTAAGGGGTTGAGCATTCCAAGACTTGGTAGAAAAATAGAGGGGATTATACATTTGGGTCTATTTGGGCATGGAATGTGGTATAAGGTACCTTAAAAGAAGGAAACAAAAAGGCACCTCCTACCTATAAAAAGAGGATGTAGTCATTCTACAAAGTCATTTAAGCAAGAGTCATTCTTAGGAGTTAAATTTGGGATTAGCACAATGAACAACTTCGATGGTAGCTATGTGATATATTGAAGAAACAAGATCTATAAGAGATGGAATCTCATGCCCTTTAGGGGTTAGATTGTTCAAGTATTGGTATATAGACAATATTGCCTTGGATTATCCATACATGTGAAAATAATTGTAGGAAGCACAACTAGGTTCCCTTGTTGTACTCTTGTAACATATTATTATTATTTATTAAATATATTTCTTTATATTAATAAAGTGAAGGCATCCATGTTTGGTGTCGTAAATACTTCTATATTATGGCCTCTTTTTTTGGATGGTTGTTTTTGTTCCTTGCAATGCACTATTTGGCTTAGTGTTAAAGTATTATTATTGGGATTATTTAATGCCATAGTTGGATTTGTTCCTATTGTTAGAGAATTCAGTTGTAGATCTAACAAATTGTTGCTTAGGGCACACTTACAGTCAAGACCCTAATTGAAGAGGCATGGTTTGGTTTTAGCAGGCATATGTTGGTCAAATCCCTATGGTTAGTGCAAGGTAGTGCCTCAAAATCGAGGATGAGGAAAATAAAACTTCCAAGCAAAACACTTAGGTTTGTGATAGGTGGTATTAGACTGCAACTTATAAGAGATTTTGGTTTGAAAACTTTGTTGGATGCTCTTCGCCATGCTTTAGGAGGACAAAATTAAAGGAAGAAGACCTCATCATCAAGGTCTCATTAAAGGAAGATATGAAAAGTATTTGTTGAAGATTCCCTACTGCTTCATCTTGAAAAAGAGGAAGCATCGAGGAATCTTGATATCATCATTCACTCTTTGAAGCTGTTCGAAGACACTGTTGCCAAAGGCATCTTTCTAAGGCATCATTGAAGACATCAAGATAGTTAGAGATATCTTCAAGAATGAAGACTCTTGGTTGATAAGTAAGTGTTAGATTGTTATTTATGTCCCAATCTACAAATCACATGGCTACATTTTGCAAGGAAAGCAACAAGCTCTTTGGGTCAACAAATTTCCTAGCATGGAAGAAGCAGATTGACTTAACACTCATAAAAAATGAAGTCATGGAGTATGTCCTTGGAAAAGTTGTTGAACCAAGCAAAGAGAAGACTCAAGAGTTAGCAAAGTACAAGAAGGGGGAAGTAAGAGCACAAATAACCATTGTGGAATCGATAAAAGATCATCTTGTTCCCTTTGTTGATGATTTGAAGACATTGAAGGCTATGTATGGCAAATTGGTGAAGTTGTACTTAGTAAGTACATAAGGTCAAAAGATTTCCTTGAGAAATCAACTATATAGAATAAGGAAATCTAAGGATTAAGACATGGCCACCTATTTCACGAAGATCTCACAAACAAGAGACCAGTTGCAAGGGCTTGGAGAATTTGTTACTAATTCTGAGATGACTATATGTGTACTAAATGTTTTTCCACCTCATTGGAGTAGTTTTGCAACAAGCATCTGCTCAAAGAAATATACTACACCTTTTGATGAATTGTGGATTCAATGTATATTGGAAGAATCTAGGATCAAGGCAAAGGATTATATTGAATCAAATGATAGATCTCAAGCCTTTGCAAGAACCAAGAAGTTGAGGAAAGGGAAGTTTGGTAAGTCCAAGAAGACGACATATATGTCTAAGATTCAATGCTTTTTATGCAATGGATATGGACACTATAAAAGCGATTTTCTAAACATTAAAGTGAACAACAAAAGGAAGGAAAGAAGTGAAGCTCACATAGCTGAAGAAAGGGGAGAACCTGGGAAGAAGCCGAAAGGAGAAAATCCAAGGATCTCAATTATTGAAGAAAGTCTCATCTCTGTTAGGTTCTTTATGATTTTTTTGTCTTTCTTTGATTAAGTAGAAAATAGAGTAGCATGCATTATTACTCTAGAAGAGTCTTGATTTTGTACATTATAAATAGAAACAGATGATAGTAGAAAGATTAGAATCTACGTGTTTAATTTTCTTTGAAAAAAATCATCTAGTTTAAAGAAAATGATAATTTGGGACCATATTGCATATTATTGTTCATTTGAGCATTTTTCTAACATCTTGTTACAGGTAGTCATTTTGCAAAGAGGGATCATTAAGATCTTATAAGAATAATCATTATGGAAGATTCTTGCAAACAACATTATGAATAGTAAATTCCGTCTAGCATGGAAACACTACTCTTGAAGGATGAAAGAATGAAAATGGTCAAGGTTACAATATGAAAGACATAATGAAAGTCTTTCTCTTCTTGGAAAAACAAACCTATCTTTGACAGGTATAAGAAGCAAGCTCAACCAAAGGATGACTAGATGATTATATGAAATCAAAGGTATGCGTGTTTGAAGTTATTCTTCCCTAGAACATGATTTAAAAATGAAAGAATCATGAAGGAAGAATTAGTTATGAATGTGCTTGACATACTTTGGAATGGATGGAGATGAAGACTCACAAAGATTACATGGCGTAAATGTAACAATGTTGATTAACATGAAGTATAGTCTTCGAAAAAAAGAAAGGGAGTTAACAATGACAACTCCAAGGAAGATATTGCAGCTTGGTAATCAAGCTCGATCCATGGGCACTCTGATCACTGTATGGATAAAGATTCATATGGAGATGGATCATGCAAAAGGATGTTGATCTCGAAGGACTCAAGTAAGCTGATACTTTGATGAGAAGGGCTTTCATGACAAGGTAAGTCTAATATTTAATATTTTGATATTGATTATCTGGTGAAACATATTGTTTTGATACTTGTTAGGATATTGTAGAAATGCATGATGACATTTGAGGCAAGTTCAACTGTGGATGCTGAACTCAATTCAATGAACATATGAATTGAGTAATGGTCCTGACAATCCTTGGAGGATTATGTAGTCAAGGTGTTCACATCATCGCCTTGGGATTAAGAGGTAGCAATGAAAATGTTGGAAATACTGAGAGGGAGGGGGTGAATCAGTGTTCCTTTTCAATTGTTATTTTTACCAGTTAAATCATTTATATTTAGAACACAAAATGAGCAACAGGAATAAATGCTTTTATTAATATAATCTTTACAATAAATCAAATACAATATATATAAGGCTCCAATCTGTTGCCAAGCACCAACTTGTACTTTTTGTGAGGCTCCAACCTCCAAGGCACCAACCTTGTCTTGTCAAAGCACCAATCTTGGATTTAGGAGCACCAACTCCAAGAACACCAATCCTTCCAATTATGAGGCACCAACCCCAAGGGCTTTGACTCTATCTTGTCAAGATATGTTTGGTGGTAATTCTCTGCTCCAAAATCTTCTTCACTGAGTCCTGTCATTCTACAGCTTTACTGTAGTTTCCATGCTACATCATTAATGACACCCTGTCTTCATATGAAGGAGTCTTCCCAACTCTTCATATTGCCCACACAGAGTCTACAAAGTTACCTCATGATGATTTTAAATAGGCATCATGATCTCCAATAATGTCTCCACGATCTGCTGATGCTTTTCAACAAGATATCTTTGATAAGTTGCGCTAAGCCCTCAATATCTGCACAAAGACAATTCTCTATTTTCAACCCTCTGTTCTTTACTGTTGTGGTAACTGTTTCAGGCGTGACTGCTTGTGGATTGCTTCTCACTGTTCTTGCTATCACGATATCTTACTTCCCAGAAACAAATTCACCTATGCTTCAATGCTGGTGCTGGCTACTGCTCCCTTCAAATGATGTCAGATGAAACTTTATTTTTCCCTTCACAGAATTGTTATTCAAGTTGCATTATGTACTTGATTAATTCATCATTGGTCTGAGCCTTTCAAAGGTTAATCCGATCAACAGAGTTGCTGGACCTTCGGCTTCCTTTTGTCTTGCTGAACCTTTGGCTTCCTTTTGTCCTGCTGGACCTTCAACTTTTTTTTTGTCCTATTGGACCTTCGACTTCCTTCTGTCCTGATGGACCTACGACTTTTTTTGTTTCTTCCAGTTCACTCGTTGTGAACTTTCCTTGTTCTCTGTTATAGATGCTTGATACGCCTGACCTTTGGCTTCCTTTTTCGCTTGCTTGATCTTCGGCTTCCTCTGCACTCACTCGACCTTTTAGCTTCTCGACCTTCGGCTTCCTCTGTCTCTTCGAGTTCACCAATACTCAAAAGACACGTTCATTTGGAAGAGAGGTCCAATTACAATAAATGTTGCATATTAAAATTATATCATAGAGGCCCCCCCTTTTTTTAATATTCATACAATAGACTCATTATTTATGGAGGATTTCATACGAGAGACCGTACCCAATGAGGTCCCACATCCACGTCATCAATCGCAATCGCAACTTACGGAGGTCCCGCAATCGTGACTCTTAACATCACTGATGTAACATGGCCGATATTCATATTGCTGATGAAATGGACGTGATATAATATTAAATAGTCGTTAATAGATCCGTTGGGTCCATGGCTCCATCACAATCGGTAGTCTGTGGGGTCCATAAGTCTTATCGCAATCACAGTTTACCATCGTTACATTTCTTCAAGACTTGCGATATGCGACGGATGCGATATTTCTTTAGGACGTATTATAATGGTGCAGCGGGTCTGCATACATATCGCAATCGACGGATTTAACATGTCATCCCTTTTGAACTTTGCGATTCAATGGATGCGATATTACATTAAGTTATGTCATAGTGGTGCAGTCGGGTCCACAATAATATCGAAATCGCAGTTTTTAACGTGACATGGCTTTAAGCACTTGCGTTATGGCAGATGCGATATTTTGATAAGGTGTATTATAATGGAACCATCGGGTCTGCAACTCATATCGCAATCGGGGATTTAAGTGTAACAATAAGGCTTCAAGACTCATGATGCAGTGGATGCGATATTTCAATAAACAGTTGTTAATAAATCCGTCAGGTCCACAACCTTATCACAATCGACAGTTTTCGGGAGTTCGACTGGTACATGGATTAAAAACGGCCTTAACCCCCACAGTTGACCGTGATCTAAGGGTTGACTATGAGATCGACGGCTAGGATTGAGTGTGGGACTTTAGCCACGATCAAGGAAGTCCGTACTTTCCTACCCCCGCTCTTCTGATAGTTGTTGCTCCTGTTGGCTCTTTCCTCGCTGCGTGTTCCTCTTTGCTCCTTCTGATGAATTCTTCCTATCGATTCTTCTTGGGCATATATTACATGCGATACTCCAATATGGCTCCTCCAATGTTTTCTTCTTTACTCCTCTGATATCGCTGTTGCTCTTTGTTCTTCCAATAGAACTTACCCCTGGGCATATGCGATAACCTGCTTCTGTTGCTTCGTAACCTCTTCCTCTCACTTTTTGGCTTCACGATGGCTTCTCCTCTTTACTCTTTCTCTTTCTCTTCTGATGGCTTTTGATATCTTTCCTCCTTGGTTCCACTGTTTCTATTATGTCTGTATTCAATCCTTGGATCCTCCATGAGCAGTATCATGATTAATGAGCATCAATGGGCAATCTCACGTGTCACAAGAATTTTCCATCGCAAACACTGCTTTATTGAAATCAATGACAACCTAGATTAACAATCTCCCCCTTTGTCATTGATGGCAATATTCTTCTTCTCTCCCCCTTTGACATTAATGGCAAAGGAGTGCATAAAGACTCCTCCTGTTGAACTGCTTCCCCTGTCAAACTACTTCTATTCTTTATGAATAGTATATTTTTATGGGTATGTTACTCCCCTTGTCATGGTGCTCTTCTTTTTACTCAAGATAGAAGGATTGCTACCTCATCATCAACTGGCACATTATCCCCTCTTCATGTCTCAGAACTACTTTATCATGGCTTAAACAATGCTTAAAGATGCCCCACTTCAATGCCTTCAAACAAATTGCAAATATACACACACCAAATGTTCAAGTCCAAGTTTTTATGCTTCAATCCATATTCTGTTGTCTCCACAATCAGAATTAAGAGGCCTTCATAGTCCGAATCGAGAGAAAATGCCACTGAAATTGCTATCTTTCTTCAGATCCAAGTTTCTTTGTATCTTTGTGCTTCTCCTTAAGTTACTGAGCTATATTCTACTACAAAACATTCTCCTTTCTATGGTCTTTTGATGAACCATCTTTTCCTTGTGTTCTTGTAAAATTCTCTACAAGTTATCTCCACTAGCAGATTTTAATATCCAATCTGTGACTGTCTTTTAAATTCTTTTTGCTGATTGGTATCTTATTGCAATGCTTCAGTTTTGTTAGATGCTATCAGCTGCTCTTGCTTCATGCTCCATTCCCAGATGTATCTGTTTGTTTGAAGGTTGCCTATATTTGTGTCCATAATTTACCTGTTCTCACATTAAATCCCTAAGTCGAGACATAAACTTCTGTAATAACAACAACATAGTTATTTGCCCTATTTCTCTAGTATTAGATGACCTTCTCTGCTGCTCCAATTTCTACTTAGTGATCAAGTGGAAAACATCTTCAACAACAGTCCAAAGAATAGTTAAGAGATCATGTTCTTCAATGGAGTGCTCCTGAGAAATGATCTTTATCAAAGAATTATTGTTAATATAGCTCAACAAGGATTTCATAAGGACCCTTTCACGAATAGCTTCTGCAATAATGATCAAGAATCACAGGCTCCCCCTAACTGTATGCATCATCTCTTTTGGCAGAGTCTTCCCATCAAATGCTCAGATTGTCGAAGATCAGGTCAACAACATGTGTTGTTGGCTTGAGAGTTCAAGGGACTTTCGGATTGCATTTGCTTCCTTCTCCATACTTGTGTAATTTTATTCTTTTGCATGGTTCTAGTTTGTGTAAGAGCCCAAGTTAAGTTACAATCACGTGCCATATGACCAATGTTATGACACTTGAAGCATTCTATATTGTTCATGAATAAGATTCATGATTTCTTCCTGCAAAATTGTTCCTCGGAGATTGTTGGGGACCATAATATCTATCTTTATGATATGCTCTACAATCTTTTTCCATGTGTCCAAAGTTTGTACAAGAATAACAATAACCAAGAATTAAACTTTGGTACGTGGGAGATGGATATTTCCTTGATGTACCTCTGAAGCCTTTCTGCCTTGAGATCCTTTGATGATAATTATTGCTTCTTGCATCCTTGACAACATTTGCATTTCTTCTTGGAACATGACTTCCTTTATTATCGCCTTGACTCTTATCTTTACCTTTGCTGACTGGGAGCATCAACATTTCTTTCTGACTTCCTCATATCCTTGTTGTTTGAAGCATTATCATTCTTGCTTGAGGATTCCCCTGCATACCCGAGACTTGATTTATCAAATGGACATCTTTGATGGCTGAGCAGGTCATCCAAGGCTTGAGATCTCTTCAAGGTTTTGTCCATTCCTTCAACCTTTTTCTCGAGGGAGAAAATCTCTTCTTCCAATCTTTCACAATCATTATTCTTCTCAGCAAGTTGTTTCTCAATCTCTTCCTTAATACGTATTGCTTCATTTGCTTCTAATTTAAGGGAGATGATATTTGACTTCATTTTGAATATTTCTTCATTTTCCTTTGCTAGATTGCTCTCCATTTCTTCCTTGATCCTTGTAGCTTTACATGTTTCGGCCTTGAGAAGGTTGATGTTAGATTTTAATTTGAAGATTTCTCCATCCTTTGCTTTTAGTTGACATATCATGGTGTTTCTCTCCTTTTCTGCTTCATCAACTTGTCCTTCTATGATTGCTAATGCTTCCATTGTCTTCTCAGCTCCTTGTGCTAAATTTCTTGCTTCTTGTAGTTGAGATTTGAGAGAGGAGACCTCTACCTTGTACTGACCAATCTCTTCTTCAAGTTTGTTCAAGCTCTTGTGCCTTTGTTCAAGCTGACTTGACAAGGTATCTTCCCGTTTCTTTGCTTTATCCAATTGATTTGTCATGGATATAACTTCTTAATGATGCTTTCTTTTGCTTTGATGAAATTCCTTCTTAAGCTTGGCAAGCTCTTCATCCCTTTCTTGTACTTGAAGCTTGACAAGGTCAACTTTCTTCCTTGTTTGGTCTTGGTCACCAGCTAGTGCTTTCTTATTAAGTTCCTCGTTTTCCTTTTTCAAATTGATAATCTCTTCCTTGGCAGCCATAAGTTTAGTGAGGAGATCTTCTACAAAATCTTTTTCATTCTCTTCATCCTCTAGGTCTTCTTTAGCCCTGATGTCATCATTCTCGTTGTCAGCTTCTATGATGGGTTCTGGATTTCTTTCTTGGTTTCCATCATCTTCTTGATTGGTGGTCATGGTCAATGCTCCTTTTGAGTGAAGGTCATGAAGTTTGTCCCATATACCCTTTGCTGACGAACATTTTCCTAAGTTGTTCTTTATAGAATCAAGTAGCCCATTCAAGATTGCCTTCATTGCTTTTGCATTGTACTCCTTGGATTCTCCATCCATCATGCTATCAACAATCATTGATTTCCAGATTTCAATGCCTTGAGTCTTTAAGAAATTCCTCATTCTTGCTTCCCATATATTAAAGTTTCCATTGAACCATGGAGCCTTCTCAAATTGATTGTCTTCTATTTCAGTGGTAGAGGGAGACACATCTTTAGGAGGATTGGAGACTTTCTTCCTTGGCTTCACCATTTGTGTTCTAAAGATCAACCTTCAAGATGTTAGGCTTTGAGTGAAGATACTGGCTCTGATACCAATTGTTGGAAATACTGAGAGGGCAGGTGAATTAGTATTCCTTTTCAATTGTTATTTTTACCAGTTAAATCATTTATATTTAGAACACTAAATGAACAACATGAATAAATGATTTTATTAATAAAATCTTTACAATAAATAAAATACAATATATATAAGGCTCCAATCTGTTGCCAAGCACCAACTTGGAATTTTTGTGAGGCTCCAACCTCTAGGGCACCAACCCTGTCTTGTCAAGACACCGAACTTGGATTTAGGAGCACCAACTCCAAGAACACCAATCCTTCCAATTTTGAGGCACCAACCCTAAGGGCTCCTAACCTATCTTGTAAAGATATGTTTGGTGGTAATTCTCTGCTCCAAAATCTTCTTCACTGAGTTATGTCATTCTACAACTTTACTGTAGTTTCCATGCTACATCATTAATGACACCCTGTCTTCATATGAAGGAGTCTTCCCAACTCTTCATATTGCCCACACAGAGTCTGCAAAGTTGCCTCATGATGATTTCAAATAGGCATCATGATCTCCAATAATGTCTCCACGATCTGGTGATGCTTTTCAACAAGATATGTTTGATAAGTTGAGCTAAGCCCTCAATATCTGCACAAAGGCAATTCTCTGTTTTCAACCCTCTGTTCTTTACTGTTGTGGTAACTATTTCAGGCGTGACTGCTTCTCACTGTTCTTGCTATCGTGATCTCTTACTTCCCAGAAACAAATTCACATACGCTTCAATGTTGGTGCTGGCTACTGCTCCCTTTAGACGATGTCAGATGAAACTTTATTTTTCCCTTCATAGAATTGTTCTTCAGGTTGCGTTATGTACTTGATTAATTCATCATTGGTCTGAGCCTTTCAAAGGTTAATCCGATCAAAAAAGTTGCTGGACCTTCGGCTTTTTTCTTTTTGTCTTGCTGGACCTTTGGATTCCTTCTGTCCTGCTGGACCTACGGCTTCACTCATTGTGAATTTTCCTTGTTTTCAGTTATAGATGCCTGATATTCTGACCTTTGGCTTCCTCTACGCTCACTCGACCTTTTGGCTTCTTGACCTTTGGCTTCCTCTGTCTCTTCGAGTTCACCAATACTCAAAAGACACATTCATTTGGAAGAGGCGCCGAATTACAATAAATGTTGCATATTAAAATTATATTAGAGAGGCCATTTTTTTTAATATTCATACAATAGACTCATTATTTACAGAGGATTTCATAGGAGATACTATACCCAATGAGGTCCCACATGAAAGTCATCAATCTCAATCACAACTTATGGAGGTCCCGCAATCGCAACTCTTAACATCACCGATGTAACATGGTTGATATTCATACTGCCGGTGAAATGGACGCGATATAATATTAAACAGTCGTCAATAGATCTGTTGGGTCCATAGCTCCATCGCAATCAGTGGTCTGTTGGGTCCACAAGTCTTATCACAATCGCAGTTTACCATCGTTAAATTTCTTCAAGACTTGCGATATGCAACGGATGCGATATTTCTTTAGGACGTATTATAATGGTGCAGCGGGTCCGCATACATATCACAATAGGAAGACTTAACATGTCATCCCTTTTTAACTTTACGATTCCACGGATGCAATATTACATTAAGTTATGTCATAGTGGTGCAGTCGGGTCCACAATAATATCACAATCGCAGTTTTTAACGTGACAAGGCTTTAAACACTTGCGGTATGTCGGATGTGATATTTCTATAAGGTTTATTATAATGGAACCATCCGGTTTGCGACTCATATCACAATCGGGGATTTCAGTGTAACAACAAGGCTTCAAGACTCGTGATGCAGTGGATGCGATATTTAAATAAACAGTTGTTAATAAATCCGTCGGGTCCACAACCTTATCGCAATCGATGGTTTGTGGGACTTCCACTGGCACATGGATTAAAAACGACCCCACAGTTGACCGTGATCTAAGGGTTGACTATGAGATCGACGGCTAGGGTTGTGTGTGGGACTTTAGCCACGATTAAGGAGGTCCATACTTTCCTACTCTCGCTCTTTCGATAGTTGTTGCTCCTGTTGGCTCTTTCCTCACTGCTTGTTCCTCTTTGCTCCTCCTGATGAATTCTTCCTATCGGTTCTTCTTAGGCATGTATTACATGCGATACTCCAATATGGCTACTCCAATGTTTTCTTCTTTACTCCTCTGATATCGCTGTTGCTCTTTGTTCTTCCGATAGCACTTACCCTTGGGCATATGAGATAACCTGCTTCTGTTGCTCCATAACCTCTTCCTCTCACTTTTTGGATTCACGATGGCTTCTCCTCTTTACTCTTTCTCTTTCTCTTCTAATGGCTTCTGATACCTTTCCTCCTTGGTTCCACTATTTCTATTATGTTTGTATTCAATCCTTGGATCCTCCATGAGCAGTATCATGATCAATGAGTATCAATGGGAAACCTCACATGTCACAAGAATTTGCCATCACAAACACTGCTATGTTGACATCAATGACAACCTAGATTAATAGAAAAAAGATAACTTGATGTTCATCAACAAATATGACTTTCATGTTTAGAGGGAGCTATAACTAGCTTGAAGTTTGACAAGGCTCAACATAATGCCTTCTTTGATGAAGAGTAGAGGAAAGTGACGTGCAAAGTTGATGGTTCGAACCTTGTCACAGATTGAAGAAAGAAGATGGCTCCTTGATACCCAGGATGAAGGAAAGCTTGATATAATGAGATGCAAAGGAAAGAGGGAGCCATACAAGAACTAATAGATGATGCATGTATAAAGACAAGCTATAAATATTGTGGTGATGACTTCAAAAATTGAAAGGAAGTCAAGAATCTCCTCTATATTTGAGGAGTAAAAGAGTCTCCTTGAACCTATCGAATAGGAGCAAGAATATATTCCCTAATCAAGAGGGAATGGGGATCTACTCTTTGATTGAGAGGGAGTGATGAACATCACATTTGTATTATCTTCTTCATGTGTCATGCACTTAACTAGGACTAACAATCGTAAGTCTAAGTGAAGGCCTTGAAGAGAGAATGATGGAGGATTGGACAAGCATATGTAATTTCCTCAAGAATAGAAAAAACTAAGAAAGGAAATGGATCGACACTCTTTGAGGATGGGATAGGTATACAAGGCAAGAGTGGTAGAAGATGACCAATTTTCTTTGAGGATTGGGAATCCAAGATAATAATAGTCCTCAAATGACATACCTAGTGAACATCTAGATGGGGTATGTGTCTTGTAGAGGTAGTGTGATATCTCACGTAAAGCCTCCCAACATTATGCTCTTGTATAAGAAAGAACTTGTCAATTTAAGGCCTTACAATGTTGACAATGTTGATGCTTAAACATGGCTTACCCATCTGACTCTTCTTATGAGAACTCTTCAGTTTGAGAATAACGTTGTATCAGGTGTACAATTATGAATACTCCCTATTTAAGAGAGAATGTTGGAAAATGTAACTAAATTCGGTCTTCATAATTGTCAGTTTACTCAAATCATTATGTATATATTATGTTACAAGAAAAAAAAGAAAGAAAAATACTATTTGTAAGCGTGGGTTTCATGCTCCATTTTTTATGGTCTTCTAGGTCAAGCATGTTCTTCATGCTTCTAGGGTTTTTCATGTTAAAAAAATATTTTTCTTGATCCAAAAGAGTCTTTATCATTTGTATAAGACCCCTTTCGAGCAAGTTGTAACATGTAAAAGATATTGATTTTGAGTCTAGAAAGTCCTAGAAACGTCCAAGTACAAGTCGGCTCTAGCAGCTACAAGTCGACATAAAGGAGGGAGTTTGACCTCAAGGAAAGCCTATAAATAAGAGCAGATTCAACCTCATTAAGCACCAATTGGATCTCTCATCAAGAAGTTCGATTTGAAGTTGACATCATCAAGGAAGCAAGTGTGAAGGTCCAAAAAGCAAGGAGAAGTTAAGGAGAAGAATAAATATATGTTTTGGGTTATTTTTCTCTCACATGTGTGAAGTATCTAGGGTTTATGTAGGGCCGAAGTTTTAGGTCGACGCTGCATGTTGAAGTTACAGGTGGAAGCTAAAGGTTGAAGCTTGGGCCGAAGTTGAAGCTGGATGCTAGTTGGAGCATAACTGACCCTTGTTGTTTTGGCTGATCTCTGACATAATTGGAAGGGCTTCTTGGAGGGTTGATTTCGTGCTTGGAGGGGGACTTGGTCTAGGGTTTGGGACTTGGTTTTATCATTAAGCAAATTCTACAAAACGGGGAGATTTTATGGGTTTTCCCCTTAGAGGGGTTTTGCTAATTTCTGTGTCCATTTGTCTTTACTATTTTGCTCTTGATAATTGTTTGATGAAAAGATCTAATAAATAACCACAAGAAGACAAATAAAGTTCACAATAAATTATTAAGTAATAAGGAGAAATGGAATTAATAGCTGCCCCATTGCATTCTCCAACACAAGTATTGGGATATAGACAATAATGCCTTGGATTATCTATATATGTGAAAATAATTGTAGGAAGCACAACTAGATTCCCTTGTTGTACTCTTGTAACATTTTTTTATATTAATAAAGGTAAGGCATCCATGTTTGGTGTCTCCCATACTTCTATATTGTGGTATCTTTTTTTGGATGATTGTTTTTGTTCCTTGTAATGCACTATTTGGCTTAGTGTTAAAGTATTATTGGGATTATTTAATGCCATAGTTGGACTTGTTCTTATTGTTAGAGAACTTAGTTGTAGATCTAACAAATTGTTTCTTAGGGCATACTTACAGTGAAGACCCTATTTGAAGAGGCATAGTTTGGTTGTAGCAGACATAGGTTGGTCAAATCGCTATCGTTGATGCAAAGTAGTGTCTCAAAATCGAGGATGAGGGAAAGAAAAATTCCAAGCAAAACACCTAGGTTTGTGATAGGTGGTATTAGAACACAACTTCTAAGAGAATTTGGTTTCAAAACTTTGTTGGATGCTCTTAACCATGATTTAGGAGGAGGAAATTGGTTGGAAGAGTGGTCTAACCCGTTTGAAACAACTTGGCAATTGTTCCTTAGGAGCGAAGGTGCTTCAAAGGGTGGGTAGTTCATGAAGGCAACACTTAGTAGCACAAGTGTTGGAATGGTCCTTCTTTTAGTTCTAATTTGCGACAATCCTAGCATACATTGGATGTCGGACAAAGGTGGAGGAAGATAACATAGAAATGTTGTTGCAGGTCATGGTCAATTTAGGAGTAGCCTGGTCAAACATCCCACCATGCCTTTAAAGTGCATTTCATCAAAATGAAGTTGCTTGAAACAATCATGGAAGATGCACTTTAGATAGTTTTGGGTTCAAGAGGAGTTGGGCCTAAACATTCCCACACAAAATGAGTTGACCTTTTAAAGATGGCATTATATAGTACCCTTTGGAAAACCACTTTAAGCAATGGTAAATCTTTGGTTTCTTCTTGTTTCAATTTAATTCCTTTAATAAGTTGTGCATGATTGGCTTATGTGTTAGAACAAAGGGAGAAAACCACCTTTGAGCAACGTTTGTAGAGAATAAGAACCTTGTTTGGCAACCAAGGATAGAGCCTAAATAAAGTTTTTCATGTGGACTTGATTGTGAATAGGAGAATGGTGCAAATGTTGGTGGATTTCAATGCCTCTCACAACTTCTTCAAGGAGATAGTAGGTGAGCCTATATTTAGAGTTGGAACATATAGTGCTTTAATCAAGGTAGTCAATTCTAAGGATAAGGAAACATATAGGGTTGCATAAGAAATTCACATTGAATTATATGAGTGGAAGGGCCATGCAAACTTCAAAATGTCATAGTTGAATGGTTTTGAAGTCCTCCTCGGGCAAGACTTCCTAAAGGGAACTTGATCAATTGTAATACCATTTGTGGATAAGTTCGTGATACAAGGTGGATTAGAAACTTGTATTGTGCACACAAATGTAGTGAAGCTAGATGAAAAGGTGTGGTTGGTGTTTTCATATAGCATGAAAAGGGTGTCTTAATGTCCAAAGTCTTAACTTCATGTTGCAAGATTAATTGGAGAAGCATATAAGGGTGGAGTGGGGATGCATTATCTACCAACATTTACTAATGTTTTGAATGATTTTTTTGATCCAGATTGGACCAATGCATTTTTTTCAAACATCTCGATTCTTTTAGAGTGGAAATCTTGGAGGAATTAGCTTGCAGAGCCATTTTTATTGATGGTCCTAGTTTGGAGAATTTTGAGTGAAAAACTACATGTTCCATTTTAAGGCCTTAAATCACAATTTTTCGTGTTCTTGGCCTTACTATGAACCTAGATTCCATTATCTACACAGTGACACCTTTTCAATGGTGCAAGAATCACCTCAATTGAAGCTCATATGAGGAAGTTACGCCTCTTGGAAGTTGACCTATCAAAATTGACCACCATAATTCGAGAGGATGCCTTGTCAACCCCCCTTATTCATCGAAAAAGGGGCTAGCCATGTGGGCATTATGAAAAAGACTCTAGGACAATCAAGTTATAACTCATATTGAGGCTTGAATGGGTCAAATTTAACCCTACCTAGCTATTAGGTTGCGTTATGGCTGGGCCACTAGGAGGAAAAGGGTTCTATTCTATTCAAGTGCATTTTGTTCCATAGATGAGAAGAGTAGCTGAGAGTGGATAAAGAAAAAACAATAAAGAGTTTTCTTGTATTATAGTAGCCCAATGGGCCACAAGTTTCCTTTGTACTTGCATCCATTTCCATTCAGAGAAAGAAAGAGCATAGAAGCCTCACCTTTTAGAAGGGAATTCTCTCATAAGGGTTTCCTAGATCATATATTGTGTGCATTGTGGTTTGTGAGTTTTCTTTCGTTGGCCTCTATTTTCTATATTTTATCTATTGCATGCATATCATAGCAATTAATGAATCTAGAAATCCAAGGAAAAATTAACCCTCGTGTTGTTGGTTTCCAATTTCAAATTTATTTTAGTAGATATGTTGTGGTGAATTGTCCAATGGAATATCCATGGAAATTCAAGGATCATATTGGTATGAGAGCAAATTTCTTTGGTTATATTGTGGGGAGTTGTAGGGGATCCATATTGGTTAAGATGAAAGTCATAAATCTTTATCCATGGCCAATGAATTTACTAATAGCCCTCAAGATTCTCGCAGAGGGGAGGTTTGTGTGGTTGCAAGCATAAGTCACAAATATAAATTGTAATGTAAGCCTCCTCATGGTGGCCCTAACCAATAAGCTTAGGCTATTCATAGAAGATGGAGGTTCTAATGCAGAGGTAAGATCAGAGGGGAGATTGTGCTTTTGGGAAGAACTAGAGAGGGACCCTAAGAAATAACTTGAAAAGAAACAATCTAATTCAAGTACTGTGAACCATTCATGAACCTATTCAAGATGGAAGCAAAGGTCAAAATCAAGCCATATGAAGGTGAGATTGACACTATGAAGTTAAATCACTGGTTGTAGCAACTAGGAGTTTATTTTAGTGATCATTGTATAGAGGAAGAATATAAAATTCTATTTGCACATATGAAATTATAAGGCCATGCCTTGATGTGGTGGGAAATCCAATCAAAAACCCTAAGACTGGAGGGAGTTCCTCCCATGACAAAGTGGGAAAATTTCAGAACTTTCATAAATTCATAGTTTTGCCTTATTGGGTATGTATAGGGCAAGTGGATTTGGTGGCATTACTTCAAACAAAGATAGAGGTAGAGTGTACATGAGTACACTACCAAATTTAGGAAGATGACAATAATGTTGTTTATCTCTGTACATAACCCATATGTACTCCTCAAGCATCTAGGGGGTATACATAACCATCTACAAAAGTAAGTGATGCTATTTAAACCCAGAATAGTTGATGGGACTTATGTACAAGCATGATACTAAAGAACATATGCCAGAAGCAAGGGAAATCAAGTGGGTCAAAGCAGAAGGAGCACCATGAAGCATCCAAGGAGGGGAAGAAGAAGTGGAAAGGGGGCAGACAAAAGGAAAATAGTCACAACATACCGGTGCAAAGATCTAAGCAACCACTACAACCAGTGTAACATTTATGTTCATACAAAGGATAAGTGTTGGAAGTTGCATCCAAAGCTCATCCCAAAGAACCGAAAGAAAGATGCTAGTAAGAAAAATGTCATGGCCACAAATTTGAGTAATCAAGTGGAAAATAACTCAGATGTAGATGAAGAGATTGTCTATACATCAATAAAGAAGGGAGTGAATCTATCATTCAAAAATAGTAAGAGAAGGAAATGACAAGACTTTTCCATATAAAGATATAAGTGAGGAAAACAAAAATTGATGTTCCATCTGGCTCGAAATCACAAACAAAACTCATAAAAATAGATATGGTCAAGAAACTAGGACTGGAGGGTCATGAACATCTTATCCCATATCCATTGAGGTGAGTCAAAAAGGAGGTAGAGTTAATGGTAACCTAATAGTGCAGAAACAAATTTACTATCAATGCTAATTTGATTGAAGAAGTAGAGTTGGATGTAGTTCCACTTGATGTATGTGGAGTTGTATTTGAGTGTCCCTATATGTACATGTGGATGCGATATTCATGTGGAGAGCTAACCAATATTGTCTCATATAAGATGGAAAACCCTTCATTATCAACATGCATAAGGGTAGGTCGAAGATCTCGACGGTAAGTGCCAACATGATAAAAAGTTAATTTTTTCTAGCAAGAAGTATGTTTTGTTGTTTCTTAGAGAAAATCTATGTAAGGGTTCTTGAGAGCTAAGCCATCCCTAGAGGGATGCACTAAGTAACATAAACAACAATTAGAAGAGTTGTTGAAGGTGTATAGGGTATTGTTTTAGGAGCCTAAATGGATATCACCTAAGAGGGAAGTGGAGCATGAGATCCAACTAATGCCAAACTCTCCATTACCAAATATTGGGTTCTATAAGCAGTCCACTATAGAGGCAAACAAGGTCAATAAGTAGTTGTAGCAGTTGTTGGAATAGGTTGTCATTCGACCAAGTACCTCACCATGCGAGTCACCCATAATCATTGTGCCAAAGAAGAATGAGACTTGACGGATGTGTATTCATTATAGGGCGTTAGACAATTTTTTTTCTCAAGAATAGGTATCCCTTACCCAATATAGATGATTCGCTCGATCAATTGTAGTAAGCTAAATACTTCACCAAAATAGACTTAAAGTTAGGATATCACTAGGTTCGACATAGAGAAGAGGATACTTGGAAGGTTGCCTTTAAAACTAGACCCAATCATGCCTCACCTAACTATCTTCATGTGAATGAAGCTTTCTCAAAGTCTATGTAATAACCCTACCTTCTTGCACTAGTACTCCACCTAGTGCTTTCAACGCATCTATACACACCCATCTTTTTTATCCATATGTAGTACCTTTAAAATAGGAGCCAATGTTAGTAATTCCATTAATTTTTTAAATGTTTCCTCACATCTTTATATCCACATAAATTTCTTATTCTTCTTTTGGTATTCAAAAATAAGATTTTTGATCTTTGAAAATTCTTCCAAAAACCTTTTTCAATATCTAGCCAAACCCATAAAACTATGTACATGTAGAGTAGTAGGCATCATCCATTCCATAGTTATTTTTATCTTTGCTCAATCTACCACCATTTCTTCTCTTGAAATTAGAAGTTCGAAGTAATGAATATTTAATTCATAAAATAAGCATTAAGAGAGAATTCCTTATAACTTATGACGTTGTAATACTTGTCTCACATGTTTTTATTGCCCCTTCAATGTTCAAGAATATATTAAATAATCAATATACTTGCAAAAAATTGTCAAGATACTATCAAAACATTACATTCATTAACGACATAAATTCTTTAGGTGCATTTCTCAATCCAAAAGGTACTATTGTGGATTCAAAATGACAAAAATGTGTCCTAAATGTTGTCTTAAAAATATGTTTTTCCTTTATTTTAAGTGGATGGTATCCCGATCTTAAATCTCTTTTAGAAAGCATCTTCACTCCTTTCATTTGATATAATAAATGATTAGTTATAGGCCACAAATATTGATTTCTTATCATTGGTTTATTTAATTGTCAAAAATTGATATAAAGTCTCCACAATCCATCTTCCTTCTTGATCAATATCACTAGTGTTCTCTGCTACAATATACTTGGATATATAATCTCAAGTACAAAAGTTATTGGAGCTACATGTACAACTCCCATAAGTGTAGAGTCATCATGTAGCAAGGATCCTTTGTGATAGGTTTCATTCCCACTTTAACTTCAATAGTGAACTCCAACTCCTAGGTGTTATTCTAGGTAAATATTTAGGAAGAACATTTAAGAATTATGATAACACTAGCTATTGTTCTATACTCATTTTATCATCCTTGTTCATAATCATTATGATATGCAATTTACTTCTTTTTCTCATATTTTTATTTAATTGTAACATTGAAATAAATCTCAATGACACTCCTCCATTCATCCTCACTAAGATTTGCTTGTGTCCTTCATTGTCTATTTAATAATGATTCTTATTCTTGCAATCTAATATTGCTTCATGACACTCTAACTAGTTCATTCCCAATACCAAATCATATGATTTCAAAATAGTTGAATACAACAATACTCGGGTTACACATGCATCTAAATCAATTTGACAAAACTTAATGCCCTACTTTCTTAACTCCAAAAACCATCTCTACTTAATTGAAATCTTCTTGACCAATTGCAATCATTTTTTATTTTGATAATGCATCATGTGAAATAAACTTTTTGTCACTCCTAGATATATTAATATGAAAAACTAATATCATTATTTTTTGCTAACATCTATGACAAGTGGCTCGTCCAAATTGACATATTTTCAACACATTTGTAATATTTTTGATATCATCCTTCCACTTTCCATCACCTCCTTAGGCACTTTTCATCCATTATTACTCTATTTATGGTGTAGGTATGACTAATCTCTTTTCACCACTTTTATACTTATTCTTATGCATTATGTTGTGAAATTGTCATATTTCATACTAATGTTGTTAGACAGGAGCAAAAGGCTAGTGTTCGCAACTCATCCATGTCACTACAACTTCTCCATGTTGCTGCAACACTAGTTGAAACTCCATAACAAGTGTTGCAGGTTGACAATAGATGTTGCAACTCCACGGGCCACAATAGGAAAAGTGTTGAGACTCTCTTTCATCCCATTGCTACAACTTCTCTATAACGTTGCAACTTTGGCGAGGTCATTGAAGGGAACACTAAAATTTGCCCAGGGAAAACAACACTGTTGCAACTCATGAGCGCCTTGACTTTGTGTTACAAAAACTCTTGTTATTGCAACTCTGGTACATTATGATCGCTCGACGGTCTAAGTTCCAACTATTTAACCAACATGTGATTTTCATGATGGAAGGTGATGGAGGCAAGTGGGTGACAAATAAGGAAGGATAGATCAACTTAATTTCCAACTACAAATCCTCTCTTTGAAACTATTGATATGCTTCTAACTATGTAAATCTCATAAGTCTTGATTAGTTGAGTTATTAGGTTCTACATTGTTTGGGGACTCTACCACTAATTTTACATGTTTCCCTCTTGTACACACACAGAGTTCTTTTGTAAACATGTTGAAATAATAGGAACCCATTATGTAGATTAGTTAAACATGTCGTATGCAAAGAACCTAGAGGTTTGGTTGTAGGATGGTTGTTCCTGTGTATATATATCATGCTTCAATGGTGAGGAGAAAGGTAATATTGATAGATGTGGACCAAAAATACTCTTCATCATTACAATTAAAACATGTCCACCATCTTGACTATGGTGTCTATATATTCACCCATGTATAAGATTCCTTATACAACCGTGAAAAAGAATTAGGTTTCTAGGTATAAAAGCATTGGCTCATGTATCTAATACTGAATGTAACTAACTAATAAAAATTCATTCCAAGAATTGAGTTGAAAGCACTATATTGGCTGATGGTGTGAAACGCTAAATGTTCTAGCTAGACAAACCCTAGGAAGATGATAGAACATAAATTGAGGGTTATTGAACCATGATAAGATTCCTTGAGCCTTTTGTGCATCAATTATTCTAGTGACTTTGACTTACCTTTCCTTTTACCTCCAGTGAATTCAATTTTTACCCAAGGTAAACTTGAGAGAAACTAACTTGTGAGAGAAAGAGGCTTGAAAGAGTGAATCGTGACTCTGACTTGAGGCACAATGAGGCAGTGTAACGTTGGGAAGAGAACCAATGATGTACTATAGCTCTCATAAGAGGGCCAATGATGCATTGTAGCACTAGGAAGAGGCCTAATAACTACTAGGAGGTAGAGAGGCTAGGAAAAAGAATAAAGGAGAGAGAACATGAAACCATAACACTAGAATAAGTGTCATTTGGGTGTTGTAGCATTGGCTTGAGACTCAAAGGAGCACTATGACAACTTGACAAATGAAAATTTTGAGAGGAGGTCTCAAGACAAGGCTCTTTTCGAGGATGTAGTGTTGCGATTATGCTCTAGGGGGAACTATAGTGCTAGCTTAAGGTCCAAGAGGGTGCTACATAGAGTTTGGTAGGGTGAAAACCAAGTTGCAAGCTCAGGTTTGAGGTTGTAGCATTGAATAAAGGGATAAGGGAGTGTTATAGCATTGGCTAGAGGTTGAAGATGGTGCTACACAAGCTTATAAAGGCTCATATTTGCAAGAAAAGTCAAGTAGTGTAGGGACCATCTCTATGACGTCATTTACACATATCAATTTTTTTATTTTATTTATATTTTAGTTATAAACCAAACACAAGATAATAACAAACAAGTTATTAATACGCAGGATGCCATGCTTACATTTTTATTAGCAAATAAGCTACTAAATTATGAGTAATAAGCAAATGAAAGTTTCCTTTTAAAAATAACCATCCATTGAATAATGACATCCAACATGAGAATCACATAATATTTAAAGAGATATATCAACGATCCATAATTTGACAAGTATACATCAAATCCTTAACTTTTACAATTTGATAATTATTTAAAACAATTAAGCATATAAGAGAAATTTTCAAAAACCAATGATGTTGTGCACCAAGGGAAATGGAGTCTCAATCTTAGGTCTGTTGATTCTTTTGCTCCCTTGATGTAGCCTTTGTACATGTGGAGATTTTTTTCTTTTCGACCAAACATTGACAACTCACAAGTTAACCTCTCAACCTTATTTCTTGGGTACTCTTCTTCCCCATAGACCCCCAAGTTGCAATGGGTTTGTAAGGTAGAAGAAGAACACTAGGACGTGGAGGATAGCACCTTGAATCAAGAGTTACCACCTTAAGAGCCTCCACTTCACCAAATTCACTATAGAACTTAATAATCACTCTCACAACAACATTAGGAAGGTTATCCAACAATAGGTAAAACAAAACCCTTCTCTTATAGTTTGTTCCCTCTTTTATAAGAGGCTTCATACATAATGCTTGTCACTTCATGCAAAAACAATTATTTTCATTAATCCAATAATTTGATTATTCACCTATCCATGTCTCAACTTCTCACTAAGGTTCTCCTAAAATTTAATTAACTTTATATTAAAAAGCATATTTTCCCTCACCTTAACACGACTCTTTATTTTTTTCTTAGATTTATCTCTTGACCCCCCTTTTATACTCCTTATTTTGTGTTCATTGCTGAAGTCAACTGGTAGGTCTCAGATTTTTTTCTCTAACTACACATTAGTTTATATCAAGTTGGAATCTTGGATGGAAATCTTTGTGTTGTGCTCTTGCCACATGGAGGTTCTCTCATGAAACTATTTTTTTTTAATTATTACTCTTTAATTTCATACACCACCCTCTTTTCTTAATGGGGCTAAACTATCATTTGATTAATGTTTCTAATTAATTCTATGTTCCCTTTGCCTTTTGTTATTACAACTCTATACTTTGGAGTTATAATACACATTATATATACTTGATATTTCCAAACATGAGGAGGGAAGAATCACTCATTTGGTCCAGTTTTGATAATTCTCAATGATATTCCTTTTCTCAAGGTTTTTAGTTAATTTGATTCTAAAACCCACTTACCATGTTATGTGAATTAGTGCTCATCAATTTTTACGTAGAAAAAAGATGTAAATTTTCATTATCAATGAAGAAATTACATTTTGTAGATACATCAAATTGCATTCGGTTCAAAAAATTGATAGACTAAACAAAACTGTAAAAGCGGGTGCATATGCTTGCCCATTGTTAGCGGAGAATAAATCTTTGATACATATTACATCATCGTAATATATAATATCAAACATAAAGATGCATAAATATAAATAGACATTAAAATCCACTATGAGCATGCATATAAATATGCATAAGGCGAAAAGTGATATTAGAATATCTCTAGCCCCAAACAAGCAATTAAGCTTGAGTAGTGATGAACATTAATGGCCTATGGAGGTATTCTTGTGGTTTTTCTCATAACTGCTCAAATATTTTCCACCTGCCCAGAACATGTTGAGCACCTAATTTAGATAATTGGTCTACTGATGCATTGTGTTCCCTGTAGATGTGACAACATGAAATCTTAGCAAAAGAGTGTTTTAAATTAATGCTCATCATTGTATGATCATAAGCTCTTAATTATCTTTCAATTTTTTCTTGTTAATTCCAAGGGTGCCAAGTCGGTTGTCGTCTTTAAGAAATTCCCTTTGAAGTTCTAGGGGTGCCATGCTGCTTGACTTTCAGGCATCCTATGACTACAAGGGGAATAATGGGTGTGATGATGGAAACCACTGTCATCTTCTGAGTCACCCTCTATATTGAGACTAATGGTGTTGGAGATCAAGGAATCCACCTCGATGCATGACCCCAATAAATCCTCATGAGTGACCCAATCCAAGGCCCGCCTCATGACATGTGGGTTTCAGGGCGAAGGTATCCCAACACCTTGTAGCCCAAGATGAAGCAAGAGTGCTAGCAGGTGGAATTAGGGACATTTTCCCACCCCTCCCATGCAATCCATTGAGTGATAGCAGGTGGAATTAGGGACATTTTCGCACCCCTCCCATGCAATCCATTTGTCCTGTACAACCCCATCACCCATGTGAGAGTCGTTTAGACAAACAACTAACTTGTGACTGCAACCATTATCACGCCATTAGTAATCATAATAGAATATTAATTTGATTTTTTTTTTTTTTTTTACAATAGTGTGTAATTTATCAAACTAGAGGTCGTCTAATCATCTCATACAGGTGCATCTAGGTGGTCTCTTAATACATTCAACAATTATTAGTAATATATGTTTTTAGTGTTAGTCATTGATACAATTACATATGGTAAATATCACTATGACATAATCATAATTGCTAACTGTAAGTAAGAAGCTAGTTCTCAGAATATGTAAACAAGATAACATAATGAATTCATCAACCTGATTACACATAGTCATCAAACATGTTCATCAAAACCAACATCATCATAACATCAAATTGGTACATCACAATTATTATCACATCCACTAATTTAAAAAAAACTAGATCCTCAACCCGAGGTCCTCAAAGAATATGTATGAACCCTAAGGCTATATCAAGGCTAATGTAATATCAAAGTTAGTCAACCATAGCAGGGCACTACATGTAGAAACCTCTCTCTAAGAGTTATCTCATTAAACTAAAACATGAAATGTCACTTTTTGCTTTTGGATTTCCCAGAAAAGTTGAGTTAGGCTCACACGTCTTCCTCCATTATATCGAGTTAGGAGGGTAGATCATAGATCACACATGTCGGATAAGATGATCTTTGCATTGATTTGAAGCAGGCCCTTTAAATCCCTTTAGGTATAAGGCACTAAGATGAATTGAGGAGGGTTGTTGTTGCAGATACAACATGTATGTATATAAATCTAGGTGGATTCCTTTCATATCTGTGTAGTCCCATGTAAAAGCATTATTGTTCTTTTTTAGGACCTAAATGAGTTGTTTCTTTTGTGGCTCGGAAAATTTGTTTTTGATCTTCAAACTTTTTCTTGGACTAATCTCTATAGGTTTGATGAGGGAAATAAGACTTTCAGAAGTGGGTCTCCTATGTGGTGTTGATGGTGCATTAGCCATAGAGAAGTTTTCCTGAGTATGTATGCTTAGGATCTGGTTAAATATGTGTTGGGAGGATGATGAGGTAGAGGCTATGAAGTCATTGATTTCATCTTCTGCTAACTTTTATATGATAACGAAATATCGTTCTACTGAATTTTGGAAAACTTCCTTGTCATCACTCTCCCCATATTTTACCCAAATAGGTGTGTTTTCAGCGCCATCTTAAGCATGGATGAAGGGTACAAAATGGTTTTCTTTGTTGAAATCCCATGAAAAATTACCATGCTCCATACCCTGTAGAGATTATAGGCATCAACAATTTCCATCCATGGTCATCACAAAATCAAAGGGCAACTTTCCAAAGAGGACATGGATTGTAGGACCATAAAATTAGTTTGGTATCCCTATAATCTACCGAGATCACCACATCCTCAAGGATGCCTTCTAGTTTTATAGTGGAATGATTTACAAGTTGTAACATTGTAGGGGTTTATTGAAGGCATATAAACCCTAATGTTGCCATGGTTTCACAAGTCATGACATTGATGATGACCCCTATGTGAATTAATGTGTTGGGAATAATAACTTCATTAATCTAAACATTGACTATGGGGCTACCTAGGTTTGAATATTTTGCAGTTGAAATTCCTATGAGCATTAAGTCTACAAATTTTCCTATCACATATACTCTTTGGGGATATTTTCTCTTTCTACACAATCTTCATAAGCATAAATCCTTAACATATTTTGAGTAGATTGGTACGTTTTTAATAACTTGGAAAATAGGTATTCAAATACACACATTCTTAATTTCTTCCAAAAAATCGAACTCTGGTTGAGTAGGAGAATTGCTTACATTTAGTCTTTATGGAAAAGGTCGACTCGACACCTCTTTATTGCTATGGACTTGCTTCAAATGGGAAGTGGGGGGTTGTCCAATTGAAGGATTTCCAATTGGAGCCTCTTCCTCAAATTCTTCTATGGTTAGGAGAGATTCCTCTGATTTATGGTCTTCCCAAATCTTAAGTGTATATCTTGGCCACACCATAGAGTGTATGCGTCAACCAAATCATTTGAAACATTCCCAAGAGCCCATGCACAAGAATTACTTATAGTTCCTTCATCATTGTGAAGACTCCCCCTACTCCTACTACCTCTAAGGACAAAATATTTTTCAGGGGGTGGGGTAATACTTTTAATATAACTTAGGTATATTACAAGTGAATAATACTATCTTATAAAATCCCATGCAATACATTAAATAAAATAATTTTTATTTATCATTAATGAATATATGTTCTTTGACATATGATACCCAACCATTAGGTTTCAACCTAAATCATCGATTTCACAGGTGTTTCAAACCCACTTTAAGGGAATTTACTAGTGAGTTATAAATTACTAGTGAGTTGAAAGTAGACAAACTAAAATATAAATATATATCAACCAAAAGTATTTAAAGTAAAACATAAGGATATGCCAATCCTAAAAGTAGACAAAGAGACATCCATTGATGCAAGTGAATTAAGGAAACATTTAGAAGTTGATACTATAGATCAAATTCTTAATTGCTCCAGTTGAATAAGGTATGTTTTTAGAAGTTGAAATTGTAGACAAAGTAACCTTAGAAAAATAATTTGAAACTAAAGAATCAAAATATTACCACTGATGACGTTCTATTAGTGGAAGAGCATCTAAAATAAGCTCAAGAAACAACTTAGTGATAAAGCAACAATTATATATTTAGTGATGGTTGATGTACCATTGATCACAACCACAAAGCCATATCTTGGTAAAAGGATGTTGTCACACCAATAAATACAAATATATCATCATGATGACACAAATAAATCATGACAATATTAAACTATTGATTAAGAAGGATCAATTTATTAGGGTACTGTATCAACACCCAAATCATAGAATTTGTGATCATACTAATATACCAAGGAACCTATCTTTGAGTTAGTGGTGTACTTACATATTTAAGCATCTAGAGATATATGTGTGCAACAACCCATTAATATCTTACCTAAAATAATATTTTTCTTAATATTATATATACATCAAGTATTTAAGATTTGAAATCAATAAAGAACATGTAACTAAACAACAAGGCATGATTAAATATTCAAATAACTAGTAAGTCAAATAACCAAAAATACATAATTGAATACTCAAATTCAATATACCTATAACAAGTAGTTTGGAGAAGTCCAAGGCTAAGCTAGTGATGCTCCTCTAGCTCCCACTAATAGTTTCCAACAAGATTCCACAAACCAATATTTAATAATAGAGTGGGGAAATTGTACCAACGGTGGATTTTCCACTCAACCAATGTAACCAACTTCACAAGTTTTATCCACCCCACATCCACCTGAAAGCAGGGCCCAAGATAAATGAGGTAATGAAATCACAATTCACAACAACTCCAATGAATACAACCCAAAGGTGACGAACACAAATTAAATCAGCCTTACATAATTTAGCTAAGCTGTGGTGGAGAGGCTCCTAGACTTGCATCACCTAAAAATCCCAAGGATTATGTCATGTGGGGATTTTACCACCACCTTTAACTAATGATCACAAACATGCAACGATGGCATCCTACAATTTGGGCCAAAAATAAAATGGTATAAGGATCTATGCATATTGTGCTTAAGTACTCTTCATGTTGTAGGTCCACTCCCAATCCCTTAATCCACACAAACCTCATTGGCACAAAAATAACTTTTCCCAACCAATCATTCTCATAACATAAGTGTGTCCACCATCCTTTTTTCCATAGAGAATTTTCTCATGATATTGCCAACCCCAACAATGTGCAGGCCACTTCTTATATAATTAGCGTAATATAAGACCTTCCCAAGAATTTTCTCTTTGTTTTTCCCCTACTCATGCAAGGGAAAATTTGGGGTTGTGGCTGAATTTATAAGAGCCCAAAAAAGGTAAAAGTGAAATGCAACCCTTTTCCCTTCTACCCATTTATCGAAGTTAACTTTGGAGGTAATTGTCACAAGTTTTTCCCCATTTCCCAAGCTTCCTAGGCACTAAGATATGCTAGTCATCCTCATTTAGTCAAGAGCCCTTCCCTTGACAACATTTCTCCATTATCCACCGAGGTCTCACCTTGTGACAAGTTAGTCCATCCAAGATACCCACATATATGCAACACCTACATCATAGTTAATCTCACCATATCATAAGATGCATTAATGATAAGGTATATAGTATATGCATGCATCATAACAAGGCATTCAATATATGTATACATCATAAATCATAATACAAGCCATATCAATAGAGAGGTATTAAATGCATGTATACATCATCAATCATTTCATAACAAGGACATATCATATTGAATCACCATCAAATGTCACTATTATACATAGCCACCATGAGGAACATATAATGCAAATTAGATAATTAATAAGGAAACAACATATATATCAAGGGTATAACCGTTAATTCACAAATGTGTGATTAGATTTAAATATCAAACAAGGACCTAGTAGGGGATGAGGAGCCCTAAAACTCATGTCCTAATAATTATCATAATAAATAGCACCATGTTTAGTCACGAGTAATAAGGAAAAGTAGTGGTACTCATTTGCATTGGATAGGCCTAGATTAGTCATTATTACAAAAATTAGTGGGAAGAAAATCACCTATAATATGGAGCATAAGGGTATAATTAAATCATGTGCTTGGCACAGTAAGGGTCATTATTATCACTCTTGTTATTTTGGTTACATGAATCTTTTAAGGATAACAAATTTGGCAAGAACATTTGGAATCATAATCTCATGCCATTGCCACATTACACTATGGGATGTTGCAATTCTACTCCTTGTAAAAGGGCCATGTCCCTAAAGATAAATTTATATATAACCTCTTTGTTATGGATTCTTATCTATGCATCATTTTCTTCAATCTCATCGCTACATTAAGCTATTACATTATCAACAACAATGTATCAATTGTTCATATAGTTACTAAAATAATCAATAGCATTAACCTCGATATTATCAGATCACAATCGTCCTCACTGATCAAGATAACTAGTTTCCTTAGTTCTACAAACATTATCAAATCATTACTAAATCCTCAAGGCCATGAAAATAGGCACTAACACCCAAACACCAATATTATTATCAACAAATTCAAATTACTATTGAATAATGTCTTGATCATTATGGTGTAAGGGAAATGCTAATAAGGGAAGAAAATATATCTAAACATAACGGTACAAGTATGTAATTATTTCATTCTTATCATGGTCCTTTTGCTCAAAAATATAATCATTAGGAATCATATTTAAATTGATTTGAATATTGTGGTAATTGATTCTCTAGCAGAACTTAGGGAGCTTACAATACTATGGCAAGAGAGGAATATGAAAGGAAGAGGGGGATTTAGCATAATAGAAAGTGGAAAAGGAAGAGGCAGGGGAGAAAGGGTGAGAACAAAAATAAGATAAGTTGGGAAGAAAATGAGGAGGGGAAGCTAAAAATGAAGGAGTAGAATGAAGGAGGAAAAGGAAGATGGAGAGCAAGGAGAGGGGGAGAGGGAGGGAAGGAGAACATGTAGAGAAGGATAGTAAGAAGGAGATAATAACAGGCAGAGAAAGAGAGGAAGAGGAAGGAGAGAAGATAAGGAGAGGGGCAAATAAAATAGGAATGGGGGAGGGGAGTGTGGAAGAGGAACAGGGAAAAGGAATGGAAATAGAAAAAGAGAGAGTAAGGAGAGGAGGTAGATGAGGGAGAGGGACAAAATTGAGGAAATAGGAAGAAAAACCAAAACTCATCTCCAAAACACATATCTAAAACCCAAAATCCATCTCTGAAACACATATCTAAAACCAAAAACCCAAATCCCATATTAAAAACCACATCACATTTTATTTTAAATATGTAAACTTAATAAAGTAAGGGAAAATGACAAATAACTTATCTATGGAACTAAGAGATTTTATGATGACCCACGAATTTCCCTTTCCTACTCATATTTAGTGCCCCCATAAATGCCTTTCAACTCTGAGAATCTTTATCCCACACCCTCATGTGAAAATGAAATGAGGGAACCCTTACATTTTTATCTTAAATTTGAAATGTACTATGAGGGTGTTGAAGTTATTGTTTTTCCATTGGTTGTTGTTTGTATGATTACACTCACCTTGTCTCCTGCATGTGTTAATTGTTACATCATTAAGATCAAGCATGCATCATCTCAATGAGAAAAGAATGACGTAAACATGTCATTATTGTATTGCCTCACTTAATTTAAATTTCATTCTTGAGTCATTCACATTGTATAATACGATCCTAAAACAAAAAAGAAGCATGTCGCCTTTGCATCATAGAAGAAAACTTGTCATTAGTATTAATAAATACAATTAAATATTGTTATTATTATTACTACTACTACCATTATTATTACTATAAAAATTAATATTACAATATTATTATAATTATTAACAATTATAATTAATAATCCATTAGACCATGAGACATGCCTTTTCTATGGAATATTTGGCTTTTGATTCAAAGGTTTAGCACACCAAGTAGGTTTCCTCACCTAACACTTGCTTCAAGGATATAAATCGGTGCCTTATGAACTATGCACTACTTTTAGGAAATGTTGTGTGCTAACAACCTAATATCTTAGGTCTTACATGCTACTTCATGGCTATTAGCCATGAAAAGGCCCCATACCACAACATATTCACTATAATAGGAATCTTTGGCCCTAAAGTGGTATATGAGTTTGATTCTAGCATTTGGCATGCCAAACACATGTCTCTTAGACATGACATTATTTGAGATAAAAAAACTAGGGGATTAGGCTCCAATGGCACTTATGTGGCTCATGAACCATACACACATTCATAAGCAATGATACAGTCCCAATGCCCACCATAAGGCATCCTTTTCCCATGAGTCTTCTAGGATAGGGCATGCATTAAGGTCCAAAAGAGGGTCTTAGGCCCTATAGAAACCTTCTATAACCCTTGGATCATCATAGAATCTTTTTGGAAGCAATATTTGTCCCAAAAGTGTGATACATTCAAGCTTGATTCTTTTTTTGATACATGAAGGATGGGTCTCGTGGAAAACTAAATGCTTTAATGTTAAAGTAAAGGAGATTTCACCCTAAATTCCTAATCTAAGGAACATAAGCCATGCATGATGGCTTATAACATGTGATAATTCCTTTAAAAAAGTCATTATCCCACCTTATTTTCCCCAAGGTTAATATGTAAGACCAATTCAAAGTATTAGCATGTGAGATATGGTTCAAGGCACAAAGAACATGGTTCATGTCCAAATTACATTGCCTTATATATTATATCATATCTTTATGGCCTATGGGTTACACATGACATCCTTAATCATGAAAAATGATTTCTAGATATTTTATTGATCTTAGAGGTCACATATGGGCCCAAATTATAATAATGACACATAAAAGATGTGTCCCTTCATCAAAGATATGATTAGTGGAAAAAAATTACGAGCTTAAGCCCTATACACTATGCTTGGGGCTCATAACACAATCATGAGGCCTTAACCTAAAATAACATATCCATAAAGAATATTTCTCCAACGAGTGACATATAGGCTTGATTCTAAGATTTTGTGCACCAACAATAAGTCTTCTAGCTTATAACATCATTTAGAGCTAAAGCTTAAGTGTTTAGGTTATGAAGCCCTAAAAAAACACTTTGAAATAAATCTTTATCTCATGAGCATGTGTTAGCTCAACTCTAAGATTTGGTACACCAAGTACGAGTCTCATAACAAATACATGTTTCAATGTTGCAAATAAGGAGATTAGGCCTTAAATTCAAATTGTGGCTTACAAGTCTAATTTAGTGGTTTTATACCTATGGGGTAGTTCTCCTCTACCAAAACATGCTACAAGGGAAATTTTTAGGGGCTTGGACCTTAAATGAGTTATTTCTAAGGAACATGGGCCATGGATAGGGGAACAAATAATGAGGCATTCCCTTTGGGTGGTAGCTTTGGCATATATGTGGGATATATGCATGATTCCAAGGTTTGGTAGTTCAAGGATCATTCTCCTTGACATGCCACCAAATGATGGAACTTCGAGGCCTGTATTGTAGTTGATATTACCCTTTTTGTGGGAAAAAAATTGCTATAATCGTAAAAATAATATGTTAAATATGACCATATTAGGAAATGTATATTGATTGTTATGAATTATTAAGTTTTGAGTTATGTGATATACTTTGGTTTATTTTATGATTACGATGAATTCTTGTATTCTTGATGATCCAATATTCCTTTATTTCCAACATTATTCAAGATCTTTTCTTCGGTTGATGTTAGCATAATTGCATGAAAGAACACACAAAAACCATATGTGCAAATACTTAAAGAAGAAGCAACATAAAGGAGATCATAAGGAAAATGTACAAAAAAGTTGATAATGGAGTTTTTCAAGTGTGGACTACCTCTCCGGGCCCTCCTTCAATAATGGGGAGGGTGCTTCATTCATCTCATCAAAAGAAAGGCAAGTACATGGAAAAATACATCATTATACCTCCAATCCTAGAAGTGACTTGAAATTTGACTGCTCAAAACAAAACAATCATAACACAAACAGGTTCATCTCATCCTCCTGAGCCTTTTGATTGTAAACATGACCCACTTTTGAAAGGCACATTTTTGTCTCGATCTTCGTGCCCAAAAATTAATGGAAAATGTGGGTTCTCGCCATGACCCTTGAGGTCCGTTGCTTAGAAGAAGAAATTGACCACACCCTCATGATCCTTGTGAAATTTTGGTTAAAATGAGTATAAACTCGACTCTATTCTGACACTATTAATTCTGGCCCCTCAAGGTTAGATTCCTCCATAGATTTTGGATAGAATATTCTCTGGAATATTCCCACAAAATATTCCATCTAGAATTATGTCATCAAGGTTCCATTGCACGTCAGGATTCCTTGCACGCTGTTCCAAAAAATCAGAGTTCCATAGCTCGTTGGTCGCTCTCAGCCTCCGCTTGTCCCCATCATATGAAAAATGAAAGAGTTTTAAAATGTTTTAGTGGGTGGATAAAACAAAACCAACCCACCTCGGGCGCAACAAGCACCACACTATAGTTAGGAAATTGTTGATTGGAGGTTTGGGACCTCGCAGACCCTTTTTATGGTAACAATTTGTGTCGTTGTTACAAATTGTTCGCGTTGAACGACCGATCTTCGACTATAAAAACCATATGTATGGTTCGCAAGCTCTGCCAATCGTGCCCTTGTTCGCCAAAACATAATCATTCATCAATTTCAACTCACCAACACCATTTAAAACTGTGACTGATGGCATATATAAACCGTGGGTCATTGGAAAAACTACTACACATAATATAATCATCTGCCATATATAGTTCAAATGTTTTTCTACATTTGTTCACTGGTTGTTGGTTGAATGCTAATGGTTACTGGGTTAGGAAACTCTATCATTGAGTTTTTGGTTCTGGCCCCGATGGTTACAGTTTTAAAAACAAACGTTCAATATATATATATATGTGTGTGTGTGTGTGGCGTTGTTTACCAATTTGTTTAATAGCCAAATTTAACAATTGACGAATTGTTTCACTAAAACATGGCCCCAAGCTATTGGGGCATAATTTGGCACCAAAGTTAGTGGTTGCCACCACATTTGGAGGCTTCACCAAAATTAGTCATGACTAAAACCTTTGTCATATTTATCAGACCTCCGCCAATTTTATTTGACAATTTCGCCAGAATGCCAAATTTGGTGATGCTCCAATTTTATCTAGCGCACTACTAAATTTAACCCTTGTGCCTGGTTTAACTAAAACTTTGACTGGGTGTAACTGCCTTGTACAGAGTTGGATTGAAGCATCGTTTGCGCCATTGGATTTCTTTTGACAAGCTCTTAGATCTAGTTCTGTTTTCACTACAATCCAAGGACGATGATTTTTGGGCCATTAGGGATCCTCCTAGATCACTTGAGGTCATGCTAATCATTTGTACAAGAAAGTAAAACCCTAAGTTCTATCTCCATCTATTTTCACGAGAGAAAAAGGGGATCATGGCCCCTCCCCAATCTCTAAAGGACCGAAGAATTCAATTACTCAAGTCACTCAAGCAAGCAAGATCCTAATTCCTTTTTTTGATTGAAGTAATTCAAATTAAGGAGGAAAAATTTCTCCTTGAAACAAGTATCCTAGAGACAAGTTCCCTTCAAAAGGATTAATTAAAGGGTCAAAAATATAAATAGGAGCTAGGATGAAGTAGGAACTAGTTAGAATTTCTTTCGGCGTAAGTACTTTCATAGAGACCTAGTAAATATGAGTTATTAAGGAACATTCTGTTGTTATGAAGTGATTTCTAAATGAGGATGTTGTATTTTCAGATATTGAGAACTTAGTGGTTTTATTAAGTGTCCTTTTAGAGACCTTCAGTAGGGACCACTTAAGGCCATATAATGAACCCTATTTATTGTTATGCTTTTATTTTTGTACTAGCTTATAATTTCCTATAATAATTTCATGTAAGTTATTACAACAACATTTTATTCATGTCATCATTTTACTTTTAGCCATTTTGGTTATGCAATTTTAATTTTCATAAATTACATTGTCACCCCTTTAATTTATGATGCTGAGTATTTTAGTTTACCTCGTGAAATTTGAAATGATCAAAAGATACTCTTGGAAAATTGAGTAATCATATACATGTTCTCTCCTCCCTCTCTTGAATAGAGGCAATCACTCTCATTATCCCTTGCTCTTGGTGCCTTGTCCTTAACTAGGATACAAAAATTTCGAATCACCAACCTTTAAGGGTAAAGGGATAGGAGCTAATAGATTAAGAGTAATCATATTACTTGTTATACCAAGTTTTGCATTATAAAATTTAGCATAACTTTGTTACTAGTTTCTAGATAGTGTAAATAGGAAATCTAGAGTAGAGTCTTACATATAACTTAGGAGACATGATGATGAATAGGTTTTTAAGCATATGATACATGAAATCATCCACTATTAAGATCTATATTGAACTAGCTATGTTGCAATCAACCAAGTGAATCTACGACCTCTTCCACTTATCCTAAGCAAAGGCATTGAAGGTCATGAGAAAAGCTACTAAAAGGAAATGAAAAACAATGTTCTAGCTACCCCTAAGTTACACATTCTTCATCAAACCTATGTGTCAAATTGTACTATTGTAGTTTCACATACAAGACAAAACACCTCATAAAGGAATTGTGTCCCTAAATTGATAAATTAAAGCCGAGTTGAAGACTTTAACAATATCATTGCAATTCTTTGGGCCACCACACCAATATGCACTAAAAATTGGATAGTTTGAGCCCTAACTCGATGAATACTAATGAATTTCATGCATGCATGTGGCCTTAGACCATGAGACATGTTCTTTGGTATAATTTGTTGTCTAAAAGTGGGACATGGACCCAATTAAATGGTTTGTCATAGCACAGGTGGTACATTTCACTTAAGACATGTGATGGTTCCAAAGAAATGCAACAAAAATGTTGAACTTCCTCAACTACCTAATATAAATTTCAACCCAAGGTATTGTGCACTATATGTGCAAACTTCATACATGCACTTATTTAAGAAGGGTACACATGTTCATCTTAGTATTGCAAGGGTTACTTCAACAAAGGAAACGACTAATAAGAATTTCAAAACTACTTAAAACAAATTTGTAATTCAACTAAAAGAAAGTTGCAATTTAACTAAAGAAAAGCAACAAATTAACTAAAGAAAATCTATAAAATAGAATTGAAATTATGGTATAACCAAGGAACCAATCTTAGTTATCCCGATGGTGATGAAATCTAGGGTGAGAAGGCTACATATCCAAGCGAGACAGGTTTAGTTTTCTAATACAAAACAAAAATAGACTTGTTGAAAAGATAATTGGATCTATCTAAGTTAATCTTTTTAAAATTATAATAAATCCTGTAATTAATTAACCTACAACAAATTTTTAGTTAAAGCATGATAAAAAAAGTTGATGCCATATGAAGTAACCTACTACAAGTCTAAATCAATCCAAGGTTGCAAAGTTTCCTTGACAAAAATCAAAATACCATGAAAATACTTAAAATTTCATGTGGGAAATTACTACAAGAAACAAAAGTTTTCTACAAGAAATACAAATGTAAATGTAGAAATTTATGCATAAGTTGAAATGAAAGTAAGATGAACTAACAAGAGTAAAAACAAGGGAATGGGGCAACAATATAGATATTCCTTGTTTATCCTTAAGTGGGCCTCACTAAAGCATTCTAAAGGGAACCTAAAAAATACCATGGATAAAATATATTGAAGATAAAATTCTGCATTATCCACTATCTCGAAACAATAATACATCTTCAGAGAGTTCAGGTTCTCTAAAAATACCTAGTGCTAAAAAAAATGACTAACTTTGGGCTTTCCCCTCACTCCTACTTAGATTATATCAAGGATTGAAGGGCTTGTGTCTCCAATATCCCTATAGTTAGGAACCTATGTCTAGGGATTAAATCCCAACCTAGATTGCATTATTTTAGTCAATAATTCAAAATGACCATGCTAGATTTGGTGCCTTTTGTGATTGATAATTGGAAAATATTCTATATGTGGGTGAGGGGAAACAATCCACCTTTTTTCTCATGTAATGTTGGTGTAGAACCCCTTCTTGATTTAACCTACTTGGAGCATGTGTTAGTGTAGCATTTAGATATCCATATATTAATGGAAACCATAGCTAAAACATGACATAACACACAATTCATCATTCAATACATTCCATATATTAGTAAAATATACAAATAACATATACTTATATTAAGCATGGCTAAAATATATTTATAGAGAGGAGCAATGGCTAGGGTTTTTGCAGTTCCCTGATCCATGTCAAACATTGAAGGTTTAGAGAAGAAATCTACTTTGAAGGAATGAAAACTCATACCTCCATTTCACATAGTGCCATATTGAAAGATGGATCTATTATTTTGTTTGTTTAAGAAGCTCTGACCCCCAATGTTGTTGTGGATCAACAAGCTTTTGATGATGATTTTTTTTCTTTCTTTTAGATAAAGAGTTAGTATGCAAATTTAGTTGGTTTTGGCTAAATCTCTGAATTGTGGAAACCCTTATTGTTAAATGATCTGACCATTTATCCTTCGACTCAAGATTTCCTTGTTGTTTATTTTGATAATGTTGAGGAAAAGCATAAAATTTGTGTTTCTGGGCCCCGGTTTTGGGGTGATGATGACCTTTTTTTGTAGCTATGGACTCCCACTTTTGATTTGGTATCAACATATATTTCCTCAACACCTATTTGGGTTAGGCTTCCAAATTTTGCCCTGCATTTTTGGAATCTCTCAACACTATCCTCTATTGGAAATGAATTAGGGGAGTTTTATTGCTTCAGTCCGATATGAAAAATGTATTATAAATCTACTTATGCTTGCATTTGTGTGGACATGGATTTAGAAAGGGTTTTCCCGTTGAAATTAATCTGTTGGCTCCATATTATGTGTGGACTTAGAAGATCGACTACAGAAATGTATATTTTCATTACAGAGCATGCTATGAAAGTTGGCATGTACTAAAAAATTACCCAAAGTGTTTGTAGGACAATAATTACGAAATAAATAACCAACGATCTATATGGTGGTAGGGAGGTCAATTCAAGCATTACACAATACATAAGGAAAAATAATCTTAGGATAAGGGAGAAGCAATGAGATTCAGGAAGGAAATACTGATAAAGAGGATTCTTCGAAGAAACTGACAATCAGTTAGGAGGAAGTGCATGGGGACTTCTTGGATTCAAAAGCAGTGCAAGAACAAAAAATTCCAGTGAAAGATGAAAATCCCCTTGCATTCCCATATAAAATTGTTGGAAAAGCCATTTCTTGGAAAGATCAGGCAGATAAGGAAGATATGGAAAATAACAAGGTTCATGTAGCAAAGGATTCACTAAAGTTAGTTGAAACTGCAGATTGGATTAAAGTGGGGAAGAAAAAGAAAAACATTTCACCAAGAAAAAATAGAAGGTCTAAATTAAAGCAATAGAAAATGTAGTGTAATTGCCTATTGTTTTTAGGAGTTTTTTGGAAAATTTTCAATTGGAAAGGGTTAATTTTTTTTTCATGGGGTAATAATTTGAGGGTTTGGATTGAGACTTTGTGCTCAATCTCAAACCAACAGAGAATATTGACACTATTGAAGAAATGTAACGATTTGGGGCTGGATTCCAAATCTCTTTTTTAATAAAATTCTCATAGACATTTCTTTGAAAAAAATGCATTTATAGAGTACAAATATGTTCAAAATGTCTCAAAGGTAGGCCTCATGATCTATCATTGAGAGGCCCATTATCAACCCCAAATTTTATACCTTCACACGCCCATTTGCAAACAAAAATGGTAATGTGCTATTACTAATATTCCCTCTTGTTCACTTATTGCTACAAATCTATGTAAATCTATCTAAAATCACTAACTAGATATTGGGTGAAGGGTGACCTTACCATCTTATCCAATGTTTTCCTTTACTTCCTTCCACTATTATCCACCTTCAATAGCTTATCTTTCTTTTCTTCAACCATATATCTCACAAAGTGATATCAAACATCAAAATGATTTGTATTAGAATGATGTGGCGGGTTCAATGCTAGGAATATTTAACTCTGACTATCACAATATATCATCACAATTCACTAAACCAACCGATTACTTGAACATAATCTCTACAAACTATTGTCACTGTGATAAAAACCCTCCAAAATTTTGCTCACACTTGAATTTTGGAGCCTACTAATGATCTCATGATCTGTCACCTCAAGTTGTTCATGCTCACTTTGTGATTGGTTGATTCTAACTACCAAATTCACTTTCTTGCACATGCTTGGCCTTTGATGTATTCAGAAGCACACCTTTCCTATGCAAGCTTAGTAATCAATACCTATTTACGATAACAAGAATTACATATTCCTTAAGGATAATTCTTGTGTAGTCCTTAGAATTAGTGTTTGCAAAATATCTAAAAATAGTGCTTTCCAGTCTTTGGAAACAGTGACCGAGTAGTTCTTAGAGATAATAATTGTGAAATTCTTTGTGGTAGGAATTGCAAAACTTCTAATGATAGTGTTTGTGCAATCAATAAGAACATTAACTGTGCAATCCACCTCGATAGTCAATACAAAAACCTCAATTGATAATATCTCTCACTCCTAATTACAATTGTAGCATTATTTCAGTAAGTTTTCTCAACGGTCGCTTTTGTTCACTTTTTCTTTCATAAGTGTTACTTTTACTTTCGTGATTGTCATTTTTCTTGGCATCCACTTTAACAAGTGTCACTTTTGTTTTTTATTCTCTTTGGTATGTGTCATTTACACCTTCTCTATATTTTGCAAGTGTTGTTTTCACTTTTTCGTATTGTCGTAAGTGTCGCTTTTAACTATTTGCACTCCTGCATGTGTCACATTTTAGTGCATCACTAGAAGTAGCTCTAGTGCACTCCTCTACATTAGTTGGTCATATATATCATAAGGATATGTGCAAGACAATTTCCCACAACTCATTGTACTTTCTGGTTGCAGTCGACACTCCTAACGTAACTTGTATTCTAAGTGTTGCAAAGTGACAATTCAACTATTGCACCTAGAAACAAGTGTTGCTTTGCTATCGTTTCAAGGTATGCTTGTTGATTTTGGGTACTAAGCATTGCTTTGGCATGTGTTGATGTTATCTAAGTGTGAGATCTCATGGTTTTGGGACTTGTTTGCATTTCTTGTTCTCTTGTGTCTCACTGACCCCACACAGTCTTTTTGAAGCTTTCATTGTCTTTGAAACTTGCTAAAATTTTGTCCCTCCTGGAACTGCGCATTGTTCAGTCTTAAGTAGCAGTGAAGCACCCTTTCCTCCTGGAGCTACGTAATGTGTATTCATTGCCTCCAAGGACTATGCATTGCATATTCACAATGCTTAGTCTTTATGTCATGTCCTTGGAAACTACACAATTCTCTCTCCTAATTAGTCTTCCACTGCGCACTGTGTAGTCCCAGTCAGTAGTTAAGCTTCATTGCCTCCCTGACCTGTGCAAGTGCACAATCCTGTGGCTCAGTCTTCATTAAATTGCACATTGCACAATCACAGTGAGTAAACATGCCTTACTGTGTCATTGTATCCATCAACTACGCAATTTTGTCTCCCAGTCCCCCAGCCACTGCACATTGTTCAGTCACAATAACCAAACCTCCCTCACTGTCTTCTAAAAATGGGCACCCTGCAATCCCTGAGCCTCATTCTCTATCCTGCACTCAATCCCTGGTTCTATCAATAAATTGCATAAAGAAATAATCTAAAACTAAACACCTCTCCTTTAAACTTAGACAAATAAAAATTTAATTAGAATAACAAAATAATTAATAAATAATTTATTAAAGTAACAAAACTTATTACATTAGATAAATAACTAACTAATAACATAAACTCATATAAATCAATAACTAAATATTAGGTGAAGCAATTTAAATATAAATAAGTGCAGTTAATTAATAAATTTAAAATAACAAAAAATATTACAAGAAAGTTAATAAAACATAAAAGAAAAATGAACGCAATATATCTATTATTAAAATAAAGTAACTTATATAATTGGTAATTTATTAACAATAACATAATAATAATAAATTTAAATAGAAATCATCAAACTAGTCGGCTCCCCATCTTGACAACCTCACCTAATGACTTAATCATATTTATTACCCCAGCTCCTCTTCTTTGTAAATCAGTCCTGATGATTTGTCTTGGTCTAGACTCAAAACATCAACAAATTAAAAATAAAAACTGTGGAATATCCGAATTCAATGTCTCAAAAACCACACCACAGAAATATGCAAACCAAAAATGCATGAAGAAGTTAGACTAAGGTATTTCCAAAATGATATTGTATTGTCATGAGTGAATTTCATCTATAGGTACTATATATTGACATGATAGGATGATGCTCAAGGAGGATGCCAAGGAAATAATGCAAAAACACACTTGTGAAGTTTAAGAGACAAAGATATTATCAAGCAAGAAGATGAAGGGACACAAGATCATGATGGAAAATTGAAGATCAAAATCACAAGGAAGACTCTGTATCATCCACGCTTTGGGAGGGTGAAGATGAAACACATGAAATACTTATCATGAATATACAAGGGAAGTCATCAAGAAGAGGCTGCAAGAGAGCACTTGTGAAGAAGAATCACCGGAAGATCTATCATGAAGACATGAAGAAATCTTGGACCATGGCATAATAGTGGCACCTCAGGTTAAATTGGAAGGTTCTGACACTCACCTAGACCCTTTTGAGGACGAAGATGAAGGATAAGAAAAGATACATTGTTAATAAGTTAAATTCATAGCAACAAGGAAAAATTATTGGCCCAGACACATCACAATGGAGTTCCATGTCATCAATGCCAAGTCATGGCTTGTCCAACTGCGATTACAAAGTCATATGTGTCAATGTATCTTGCCACATCACATGTGGAATTCAATTATGTAATTTCCAAAATGAGTAAAATGTAAAATGTGTGGAAGCCAAAGGGTCCCACATGGAATGTGAAAAGTCATAAGAAATTTATATAATCATTAGAAGTTCAAAGGTCATACAGGAATTTGAAAAGTACTAATAGAAGCTCAAGAGTCATGAGGGAGTTCAAGAGTCACATGGGAGGTGGTGAGTCACCTCATTTATTATAAATACACCCTCATAGCTCAAAAAAATTGACTTTTGGGACTTTGAACTCTTCACCTTAGCTTCTCTAGCTTGGCATATGAGAGAAGATCTTTCTTTGGAAGACTAAGTAGTGACCTAATGTTACACTATTGGGGCTTGTGTGGCAGCATTATAATTTTGTATATTGGGACTTTCACTTAATATATGAAGCTCTTAGAGCCGACACACTTTCATGCATATGTCATGAATTATTGTGAGACTATTCTTTCATTGTTTGCAGTGTATTTTTATGTTAATACATACTAATGAAAATGGACCATTTTGTTGGATTCAATATGCATCTTGTTGAATGTGCGTTGTTACTTGATTTTATCGTGATCATTGTCTTGTGAACTACTTTGTAGGTTAACTAACGATCATCTTATGCTATTGTGTGTCTCTATTAGGGTGGTACTATTAGTTTCTTCTAGAGGCTAACTCCCTCTTTCCTTCTCATGAAAGCACCTGATATACATTGCAATTGTATGCCTCACAATGCCAACTTACTTGCTTATTTCAGCGATTATTTGTATAATCTCTTATGTTGATAATTGAAGCCAAGGAAGATTCCTAAGAGTAATGATAACTGGTTGTATTTCCTGTGGGGGATCTTACTCCAAACAATGTTAGGTCTAATTGGGACTTCATACTGGGAAGGCCCCCTTAGTTGACGAATTTCCAACACTGTCAACACAACCATACTTATTCCTTGCTTACATGAGTGGACACCATGTATTCAACTTCTATAATTTAGAGTACCATTATATATTGTCTCTTACTCATGTGATTATTTTCTCCTCCAAATAGGTTAAATACATACCCACTTGTGTGTTTTCTATGATCTATATCTCCAACCCGGTCTGCATATATATATATATATATATATATATATATATATATATATATATATATATATATAGATAGATAGATAGATAGATAGATAGATAGATAGATAGATAGATATATATATATATATATATAGATAGATAGATAGATAGATATATATATATATATATATATATATATATATATATATATATATATATATATATATATATATATATATCTATCTATCTATCTATCTATCTATCTATCTATATATATATATATATATATATATATATATATATATATATATATATATATATATATATGTTACAGGTAATTTTGTCACATCCAATCAAATAATCTATGAACCAGATCAATCATCATCCTTTAACACTTTGCATTCATGTCCTGCAAATCCAAGAGCATCCCCTCTCCAAAAATGCCAATAATTATGGGTTAAATAGATAAAAATCCTAATTTTTAGCCCCATCACACTTTCCCTTCATGAAAATTACAGTGTTGCAAGTTGTACACTTGAAACTACACTGACCAACACATGTTTCCTTTGTTGTAAGTGTGATGGCCTCTAGAATTAGGTAAAAATTAAAAATAATTTAAAATCTTCTCTTTCTAGAAGCTTCCCAGTGGTTTTAACTATTTACTGTTAGATCAAGATCTCAAACTCCTATACTTGAGGTCTTATCTCTTATCCCTAGAACTTGTCTTCCCTCACATATGGATTTAAGTCCTAGATTGGTAAATCCCAAACCGCTCAATTTACCCTATAAATTTACTGCCTCCCATGGAGTCTGGGTTGGCTTTTGGAGACTCTTAGTTATGGCCTCATGCTGCTACTTTTTTCATAAGGACCCATTATCCATCCATTCACTTGAGTTGTGATTGAAGGCTTTCTTTGTGGTAAGGGAAGGAAAAGATGGTTGGGAGACATCTATAAGGTCAAGATCTGTAAATGGTTGTAATTCTCCTACATTCATTAATACAAAAAGTGCTTTCCTTTCCTATACTTATGTCATATTAATGCCTATGTATTACAATGCCTTCTTGACTCATTGTTTAGAGATGTTAGTACATGCTATTTGTATGGTGTAGTGTTCTTGCTTGTTTTAGTTGTTTTACAGGTTCCATTTATAGCATTTGGATTTGGAGCAGAAGCATACAAGCACGAAGAAGAGGAGAACTTACATTGGATTCTAGGTAGGTCTTTCCTCCATGTTATATTTTATCTAAGGAAAGCATAAGTGTTTCTGTCTTTGTTGTTTCTAGATCAAGCCACTAGATCTAGGGAGTTTTCTTCTATCCGTAGAAGGGAATTATGCCTTTCTCTTTCTATTATGATCCAGTTTATTTTCATGAGTCTCTGAACTAGTCTGTCTCTGTAAAGCCATCAATGTGTTTGAATTTGAGTGTGGTTGCCTTTTGATGAGAGTTTATTTGTTTTTCTTTCTTCTTGCAAATTAGGGTTTGTGAACACTTAGCTTGATTATTGATTTGATAAAAATATTTATCATATTACAATTCCAATACGTGTGAGTTCTTTTGATCAATGATCTACTTGCATTTCATTTTTCATTACATTTGAAAATTGAAAAGAAAAGAAAAGAAAATTTTAATTTCTTGCATTACATTTAGAGCTTTGAATTGAATTGGAATAGTGAAATTGAAAGATATAGTTAGGAAGTTCTTATTTGTTGCATCTTTTTTTGTTGCATCATTGATTGTTTCTTCCTTCTCTTAGATAAATCTTCATTGTAAGAAAAAGAACTTATTTTGATCATGATAGTTGCATTATAGGAAGTTCAAGTGAATTCGTTTCGTGAGCCTTGAAACTGAAACATAAATCAAGATCAACTTGAAAATTTATTCAATTAAGCTAAGGATCATTTGAAACATTAACGACACACATAGTGGTCTAGGCTAAAAGACATGTTCTGGCATCATTAAACATAGGAGTTGTCATTACTTGTATGCATTACATTCTGGAGGTGGTCAGTATTCGACGTAATTGTAGTATATAAGATCATTCTTCCACGTACCCTTGGTTATATCAGTATGACGCTCCACATATGAGGAGTATATAGGAATGCTTCCCATCATACATGAAACATTAGACAACACTATACGAACTGCACTTCCACATACCTCCGGGTATATTTCCCCACTAGGTTGCAATCCTACAATAGGTAACCAAGTTGGCCGCCTTGTTAACTGTGATACACCGAATACATCATTTGGGGAGATTGTCTGCATGTATTGGGAATGGTATATTGTAGCTCACAGTGATTTGGTAAACTTTTTTTCCTAGTTACCCCTTTTATTATTTGTTTTTTTAGTTTCTAAAATTAATTAAATCCACCATGGAAGAACACCCTAAACAACCCTATCGTTTGCGTAGAATGCAAATATTGCCTTCTCTTCCTCTAGAGGCAACACCTGATCATCGTAATACAAAAATGTAAACTATTGAACCTGGTACTTTGGAAGATACCCTTCTGGAACCACATTCGAAGTTAATCAACCAAAATCATCGCTTCCTATTAGTATCGAATTCGAAATTACATCTTTTCCAACTGGTGAGTCTGAAGTAGTTGAAACTGAAGCCCTTGAAACATTAGAACCTGAAGTCACAGAACCTAAATTTCTAGATTTAAACACATTACAACTGGAGGTTACACAACATGAGGAACCACAAATAACTAAACCAACTACTTCAGGAACTTCTTCCTCTCTTTATCTTCCTTTATCTCAACCACAACCTGTGTTTTTAGGTCTTGGCGAAGAAAAAATTCCACCTAGTATTTTGAGAATAGAGGATATTATTGAAGAGGATTCTCCTAGCCCTCAAAATCCTATTCGCATACCATTACAAAAATATTTTCCTCCTTTGTACCAAAATTTTCATATATTTACCTCTAATACTCAAACACAAGTTCCTTTACATCAAACTCCTTGTTTTAATTCACCTTTGAACTTCCCTCAAAAAAATCCTTTGAGAAGTCTAAACATGAGTAAGTTAGCAACGATTTCTCAACCTATCTCTATTATCATGAGTGAATTGATCGAAGTTGCGACATCCTCTATGTTTGTAACTTCACTAGAAACTCACCTGTATGGTGGTCCATTAGTGCCACATGGCTACTAGTCTTTGTTTGGAACCTTTTTTGGTGCATTGATTAGTCCTTGGACTTCTTATTTACCATATTCATTTGGAAAATGATTTGGTCCCTCCTTGACAAGTGCCTCACAACCCATTCAACCTATTGCACCCTAACTTCCTTTTGAGTAACAATGTGGTGTGTTTCTCAGTGGATTAGGACACCTAACATAACCTACTACGTCCTATACTGGGTACCCTCCTCCTGGGAGGAAATTGACTCCATTTACTCCTTATCCCTCAAAAGGGGGAAATACATTGCTATAATGTCCCCATATGCTAATCAAATTATACAAGTTGGCATTCCACCCTATTCAAGTCCTCTTCCTACGGGTGCTCCATTTCCAGGAATGGCTCCTTCTCCTTGGAATCCTATATTTCTTGTTCAACCTAGTTCGGTCTCAACTCAAATATCGACCTCTCATCTTATTCCAGCTATGCCTCAGGTTCCTACTGATCAATATTTTCAATCCATACCTCAACCTTCGAAAATTACACCTCAAGCGAGTTAGCCTATCCAGACCTTATCCCAAATACAAACTAGTCAAATGGTGCCAGAGATTTCTCAAATCCCGTCTACCCAGCCCATTCAATGTGAATTACAAGATCCTTTTAACCCAATTGGCTAGACTATTCCATAGATGCAAGTTAACCAACATATTCAAAGTATACCACAAGTGCCAACCAATCAACCGAATATTGGAATGATGCAAATTCCATCTAGGAAACCATTCCAAGGCATTCCAAAAATTCCTGTTGGCCACCAAAAATGCCTTATCAAGGCCAACATATTCAAATTCATCCGTTCTGTTATGAAACCAGCTCACAAAAATATAGAAAAGATAGATCAACGCCTTAGAATTCAGCCTCTTCGAGGGGGAAACCTCCTTTACATTACATAAATGAACAATTCTTGGATGATTCAAATGACAAAACCTCCTTTCTATATATAAGAGTCTAAGGAGTCACAATATAACCCAGCCGGCCAAACAATAATAATATAAAGGCACAAAAATAACAATAGAGGGATTCTATGGGGCATAGTAATAACAATATGGGGACAATAGGGGCACAACAATATTAATAAGGGATACAACTACAATAGTAATGGGGTAATCACTAGTATTATAGGGACCTAACATGCCCCTCTCCTTCAAAAAAGTGTTGTCCTCAACGCTTGAGTAGTTCTAGATGCTTTTGTATAAAATTCTCATCCTCCCATGTGGAATCTTCAACGGATAAGTTCTTCCACTTGATGAGATACTCCGAAATTGATCGATTTTGTAGCTGTCGAGTTCTTGTTTCTGTGACTGCTTCCTGTTCCAATATAATTTTTCCTTCCTCGTCAAGTTTTGGAGATATTGTTTGAACTGGGAGCTTGTTGCCTATAACCTTATTTAAACATGAAACATGGAAAACTGGGTGCACTCAAGAAGCTGCAGGAAGCTCCAATTTGTATGCCCTAGTACCAATCTTTTGCAACACCTTGTACAGACCATAATACTTTGGTGATAATTTATTATCCTTCTTAGCTTGCTTGAGGGACATTTTTTTATATGGTTGTAGCCATAGGAATATCCAATCACCTACATCAAAACTCCTTTCGCTGTGATGTTGATTAGCCTGTTGTTTCATTCTATTCTGTGCCAACAAGAGGTTATCCTTTAAGAGTTGGAGGACTTGTTGTTGATGCTCGATGTGATGTTCCACTACTTGAACCTTAGAATTTTCTCTTAAATATGATGTGATGGATGGTGGATGATATCCATAAAGTGCCATAAATGGGGTCATTTTTGTTGTTGTATGGAAGGAATTGTTATACCACCATTCAGCTAGAGGCAACCATTTAACCCATTGTGTCTGTTTATTAGATATAAAGCAACGAAGATATCCTTCCAAACATTTGTTTACTATCTCAGTTTTCCCATCAGATTGAGGATGATAAGATGAGCTATGAGCTAAATGAGTACCGAGACAAGAAAATAATTCTGTCCAAAAATTTCCAGTGAAAATGGGATCCCTGTCACTTACAATAATTTTAGGGTTTCCATGTAGCTTTTGAATTGTTTCCATAAATGCAATAGAAACTGTACTGGCTTTAAATGGATGTGATAATGCACAAAAGTGTGCATACTTGGTAATTCTATCAACTACCACCATGATGACACTCTTTCCCTTAGACTTGGGTAAACCTGTGATAAAATCCATTGAAACCTCCTCCCAACGTTGGCTTGGAATGGATAAAGGTTGTAATAGACCCGGTGTCTTAATTGTTTCAACTTTATTTTGTTGGCAAACCAAACATTCCACCACAAACTTTTGAATATCCGATTTAAGCCATCCCAAAAAAATTCCTTCTTAACCCTGTGGTAAGTTTTTAAAAATCCTGAGTGCCCTCCTAAGGGAGAAGTGTGCAATTCCATAAGAATCTTTTGTTTGATTTGGGAATTCTTACAGAGGTATAAGCGATCTTTGTACCATAACGAATCATTTTGCCAACTAAATGTATCAGATGTACTCGAATCTTGTTGTAAGTTTCGAATAAGTGCCCACACTTCTTCATCATTCTTCCATTCCTCCCTTGCTTCGTTTATCCAATTTGGTTGGATAATAGAAATGGCGCACAACAATGCTTCCACATCCTCATCCTTTCTTGGGAGTGCATCTGCCACCACATTTTGCTTCCATTTTTTGTAGATGATTTCAAAGTCATAACCCAACATCTTTGTGACCCACTTTTGTTGCTCTTCAGAGGATAATCTTTGTTCTAAAAAGTATTTAAGGCTATCATGATCCGTTTTTACCTTGAAGTGCCTTCTCATTAGGTAGGGTCGCCATTTCTTAAGTGCATGTAGTATTGCCAACATTTCCTTCTCATAAATATCTTTGTGTAAAAACTTTCCCTTGATTGGCTGACTTTCAAAAGCAATGGGTCTTTCATCTTGCATTAAAACAACACCAATTCCATTTCCCGAAGCATCACATTCCACAATAAAGGTTTTTGTGAAGTCTAGTGTAGCTAAGACCGGTGCTTGGCACATTGCCTCTTTAAGATGTTCGAAGGCCTTTTTTGCTTCTGGAGTCCATGAAAATGTATCTTTCTTCAATAATGTTGTTAGAAGTGCTGCTATTCTCCCATAATTCTTAACAAACTTGCGATAATACCCTGTCAACTCGAGAAAACCTTGCAGATGCTTTATGGATGTGGGGATTTTCCATTCCTTAATGGCTTTAATTCTTCTAGGGTCTACCTTAACTCCTTCATGAGATACAATATGACCCAGATATTCCACCTCTTGTACTCCAAAGAAACATTTGGATCCTTTTGCATATAACTGTTTCTCTTCCCATAGTTGCAGCACCCTGTCAACATGTTCAACATGATCCTTCCAAGACTTGCTGTAGATTAGTATATCATCAAAAAATACTAACACAAATTTTCTAAGGAAGGGTTTGAAAATGGAATTCATCAAACCTTGAAATGTAGAAGGTGCATTGGTAAGGCCAAAAGGCATGACCAAAAATTCATAATGACCCTCATGAGTTCTAAATGCTGTTTTTGGAATGTCTTCAGTCTTCATTCTGATTTGATGATATCCTGAACGAAGATCAACTTGGTGAAGTAAATTGATCCATGTAATTCATCTAGTAATTCATTAACGATAGGAGTGGGAAACTTATCTTTAATAGTGAGCTTGTTGAGCTCCCTATAATCCGGACACATGCGCCATGATCCATCCTTCTTGTGCACCAATACTACTGGAGCAGAGAAAGAACTTTGACTAGGTTGAATTATACCAGCCTCTAGCATTTCTGCCACCATACGTTCAATTTCACTCTTTTCGGCATAGGGATATCTGTACGGCTTGATGTTTGGAGGAACACTTCCTGGAATCAGATGAATAGCATGATCATGATCACGAATAGGTGGGAGACCTTTGGGAGTCTCAAATACCTTGGAATGATTGTCCAAGACTTTTTGGAGATCTAGAGAAATAGATGATTTCGATGTGGAAACAACTAGCGAACATAATTGTGCAATTACACCTCTTTGTTCCTTTTTTAGAAGCTTTGTCATACCGTTAGAGCTTATTATCTTTCCCAGTTTCCCTGCAATACCCCTTAATTCAACTTCCTTTCCTTACGCAAAAAATTTCATCAAAAGTTCTTGAAAATTAAAAGCTATTGTACCCAAGGATTGTAGCCATTGGACTCCTAGTACAACATTAGCACCTCCCATTGGAATGGAAAGCATTGGGCTAGTAAATACATATTCTCCCATGGATAGCTTGATATTATGGCACTTTCCAGAGCAATTTATTGTTCCTCCATTTGCAACCATCACTTGACACTCTGGTGCTAGATATAGGAAGCAATTCAATTCTTTTGCTACCTTACAATGAATAAAATTGTGGGTACTTCCTGAATCAATCAACACTATTACCTTTTTCTTCTTGATTTGTCCTTCTATCTTGATGGTTTGAGGAGTGGTAATTCCAGCTAATGCATTACAAGATATGGTCGGATTCATTTCTTCTTTATCTAGGCTTTTTTCTTGGAGTATATCTTCTTCTTTTGACCTTTCTTGCTCCTTTTCTTCTTCCTCTTCACAATCTATGTAGAACAATTTCTTCTCAGCACACTTATGACCTTTAGTGTATTTGCTATCACAACTGTAACAAAGCCCTTTTGCTCTTTTTTCTTCCAATTGTTGTGGTGTCAACCTTATAGGTTGTGGAAGACTAGGGGAAACAACACTTCCATCTTTATAGTTGTGAGTGGCATGCTTCTTGGTTGCCATAATTTTGCTTTCCATTTTTCTTGCTAACCTGAATGCCTTCTCTAATGAATCAGGTTCCCAAAGGCAAACATCATGTTGGATATTATCCTTTAAAGTCCCTATGAACACATCAATCCTATGCTCCTCTGGAATATTTTTTACCCTTATGTTCATTTTTTGGAACTCCTCAATGTGCTCCATTATTGAACCCTTTTGTTTGAGACTTATCAATTGGCTAAAAAAAGTGTTGCGTTTTGTATCCTCATAATGTGCTGTCAATTCTTCCGTAAAAATTGCCCAAGTGATAATTTGTTTACGAGAGCAAAGCCATTGATACCATACAAATTGATTTGGTTCCAAATATAAAGTTGCAATACATACCTTTTGTGTGTTTTGCACATTATTGAGATTGAACAATTGCTCCATCTGTAATATCCATGTTGCAGGATCCTTGTTGTCAAACTTCCTCATATCGATTTTTGGAATATGGTGGGTCTTAGATCCAACATTAGAGTCTATGAAATCATGATTAACATTTCTTTTGTTTGCATCATGAGTTTCCTTTACTACCCTTTCACCATTAGTAAGTATTTCTTGTAGAAAATTTGTCAAATCTGTCTTCAAATATATCTTCAAATCGTCAATCTTAGCTTCCATGCCATTTATATTACATTCCATGCCATTTATCTTGGCTTCTGTTAACTTTTGTGAGAGTGAAATTTGTTGCACTTGGTCTTGTAATTTTGATATATCATGTAGCATTTCTTCCTCTTCTTCATGAGTCATGCTAGAGCTTTTAGGTTGCTTACTAGGTGTTTGCATTTTCTTTCCTTGGGGCATCAGTTACCGATAATAATTCTCTACTATGCCCTTTGAATTCCTTCAAAATAATTTTTCAAACCAAGCTTAAGAAAAAATTTAAAAAAATCTACACACCTTTTTTCACTTTGTAGGAGCTCGATATTGCCTCTGATGTATCTCTGTAATTTCGGATCATCTAGTTCTAAAATTGCGACCTGCAGTAGCCCTCTGTGTCCTCTTTCCAATGCCACCAGTCTGATCCCAATTGGATTCTCCAAGGAAGAGTTATGCCAAATCTCCCACAGTGACCTGATTATAGACTAGTTCAGTAGAGTGAACTTGTATGACGTGCCACGTTTCCTTGTTTCGACCTACGACTCTAAAAAATATATACAAGAAACTACAGTATGTCCTCTTTCTGTACCTTCTTATGAAATTTTAATCCGATGCTCAGAGAGAAAGTTATAACGATTTTCCCCAGGTAACCTATTTGGAATTTAATTCAGGAGTCTGCAAAAAGACCAACTTCCTCAGATCATATCTCTGCAAATATAGCATGACAAGCTCTAAAATTCGGACCCAAGGTTCAGTGCGGTTTCATCTCAAATGGGTTTTTTTTTTTTCACTTCTGAAACGTCGCAGAAATTTTTTTATAGCAAAAATGCCACGATGACTTATTTGGAGCAGCGAAACCCTAGAATCCAAAGCTCTGATACCAAATGTTATGAAACCAGCTCACAAAAAGATAGAAAAGATAGATCAACGGCTTAGAATTCAGCCTCTTCGAGGGGGAAACCTCCTTTACATTACATAAATGAAAAATTCTTGGATGATTCAAATGACAAAACCTTCTTTCTATATATAGGAGTCTAAGGAGTCACAATATAACCCAGCCAACCTAACAATAATAATATAAAGGCACAAAAATAACAATAGAGAGATTCTATGGGGCACAGTAATAACAATATGGGGACAATAGGGGCACAACAATATTAGTAAGGGATGAAACTACAATAGTAATGGGGTAATCACTAGTATTATAGGGACCTAACACTTTCTAACCTTAACAAGGTTTTCATATAATTGGGAAACCTAGTATCGATTATCCTTGTTATAAAAATCCTCCATATCCCAGTGGAATTCAAATTCCAATATCTCAATCCATTCCATCATACCCAGGATACGCTCCACCACCGGTTAACCTTTATCCACAAGGTCAACCTCCTCAAACTTAATTTAATAGGCATTTACCACTCATTGTAATTCTTGAGTTACCAGATTTATCCCGGCTAACTAATGATCCAATATAGCATTCTCCTTGGTGGCTGACTATTCCTACAAAATTGTTGAGTGACATTCGAAAATTCAATAGAAACCCTAGAGAAGATCCATCAAATAAGGTCACGAATTATCATATACAGTGTTTGTCAAACTCCTTAAATGATGACTCCATTTGTTTACGACTTTTCTAAAGAAATCTTATCAGTTTGACAACTAAGTGGTATGTTGAATTACCCAGAGCTTCATTTAACAACTTTGGTGCATTAGCAAACATGTTTCTAACCCATTTCTAATTACCCATCCATTACGGAATTGGAATTGAGTTTTTGACCTCTTTGAAGCAATCTAAATCTACTCATATATTTGATCATATACATGAGTGGAGGAGTCAACGTCGTCTAGTCAAAACTTATATTCTTGATTAGTTGTTAGCGGAATGGTTTGTCAAAACCCTATTGTATACTATAACTAAAGACGTTTCTAAAGGTGGAGTTGTCACTGAAGAGCAAATCATTTCTCATCCTCAATATCTAGATTTGATTTATACCCAATCCGACACGCTCTATCAAACGATATCCAACGCTCCCCAACCTTCGCATACTATTCCACCTATACCCTTGAAGGAATTACATGCCACTGATGGTGTGATTGGTTCCATCATTCAATAACCAGTGATAAAATATTATAATCAAACCAATTTGAAATCTACTCCAACTGTGATGAATCAAAGCCTCTCGAATCCTACTCCTGTGAGTACTTCCAGGTTAACACTATAAGGGTAAAGGTAAGAAAAATACAAAAACCCTCTAAAAGATAAGCATAAGAACTAGTCTCCTAACGAGAAGCGTAAGCCTTGTTACACTTGTCTTATCTGTAATGATGATAATTTTATTAAGGATTGTCCACATTGTGTAGAAATAAATCAATTTTTGAAAGATGCATCTACTGCACCTGTCGTGTTGACAAATCCTTTCCCAAACTAGGAGGTGAAAACAATTGCACCAAATCCATCTGCATCTTATCAAAGCACTATTTTTATGTGTCATAAAGTTGTCTCGATGGTCACTCGAAACAAATATTATGGTAAGATGAATCCTTCAACTAGAAATGCTACTAATCATCCTTCCATTTGTACTCCACCCACATCTAGTCCTCTCCAAATTGAGAAACCTACTCCTGAGCTAAAAATTAAACCTCCCAAAGAGGTGATTCATAAATCATCATATAACCCCCATGGGAGAGCTGCAAAAAATTATAATATAGTTGAATATTTAGTCAAAGATCCTTCAACTATGTCTAATATTGAGGTTTTGCAAAATTGTCTTACTCAAAAGAAGTTTATATTAGCCACCATTGGAGGAGTAGATCCCTTAGATTCGAGTCTCATTGTGTTCAATCACGAGAATTATACACCTAAAATTCCACCCCAACTTGCACTTATGATTCAAGTTGTGGTTAGTGGAAAAAATGTATTCCACACCATTGTGGACGAAGGTGCCTCTACCTGCATCATATTGATGTAATATTGGAAATACTTAGGGTCTCCTTCCCTCACTCAATCACCAACGATGCTCAAAGCCTTCGATGGAAGAGGATTTAAGCCTTACAGAATTATAAATTCCTTGCTATTGGAATTAGCTTGTAAGATGCTCTTGTAGAGGTCAAAGTCATTAATGGACCTTTAGATTACAACCTCTTATTGGGATGCACTTGGGTTTATGCTATGGCAGTTGTAGTCTCATCCTACTTCCGGATGATTACTTTCCCTCACTAGGGGGGCATTGTGGCCATTGATCAACTTTATTTTTTCGTCGTTGATTCCTAGACTACTGGAACATCCCTCTTATGGGCAAGACCCCACTACCTTTTAATTTTTTTGGAGTATGATTATTAAAATACTCATTCTTGGTGGGAAATTTCATGCTTCCTCCTCCTGACATTCCCTCTATGGTTTCCCCGATCAACATGATTTCCTTTAGTAGTATTCCATATGATCCTTGGATAGTGCCTGACAGTTATAATATTGAATCTTTTGGCGACCATATACCGGTCAATTTTGTTTAGTCAGCTTATGAGGCTATTCCTCTGGCATATTCATAAAATTACAAAAATTATAACTTAGTGAATTTGGTTGATGATTCCTCTTAAGATTCAAGTTTATTTTCACAATACGATCCTTTCGATGACACCTTTCCCACTGAAAAAAACATCATGGAGATCATGATGTCATATGAGAAACCCTGGGATGATAGTCATCATCATTCATCTTTCTTGCCTCAACCTGACACTCTTGAGCATAGTTTTGAAGATTTTCTTCCTCCTAAGCTTACTGAGGAACCTTAAAACCCCATCTCCATTTATAAGGTGAATTTTGAGAAAATCCTGTCAAATATTGAACACACTATTCCCATCGACATTTGAGTTAAGCCCAAGATTATTGAAAATGTCCATATCAGTGCATCTTGTTCTCCAGATGAGATTAAGACTTATAAGGACCTTTTTCAAGAATTCCATGATGTGTTAGCTTGGACATACGAAGAGATGTCAGACATTGATCCAAATATTGTGGGGCATGAAATTAAAACATATATGGATGCCAAGCTAGTTAGACAACATTTGTGTCCAGTTCACCCTAAGAAAACTGTTGTGATTAAGGAAGAAGTTGAAAAGATTTTGCATGCTGGTTTTACTTATCCTATTCCTTTAACCGATTATGTCTCAAATATTGTTCTTGTAATGAGGAAATAGGGTACAATCTCAGTATGTGTCGATTATCGGGATATCAATAGCGCTTGTCCCAAGTACAACTACCCAACCCCTTTCATCGACCAAATTGTTGATGATTGTGTCGGGAGTGAAATTTTATCATTTATGGATGGCTTCTTCAACTACAATAAAATCAAAATACTTCCATCTAATAAACATAAGGTTATGTCCATTTTTCCATGGGGTACATTTTCTTATCGTAAACTTCCTTTCAGTCTTAGGAATGCAGGAGCAACTTTCTAATGGGAAATGAATTATGCTTTTCATGATATTAAGCATATCGTGCAACTATACCTTGATGATTTTCTTGCCCATTATAAGAGTCATCACAACCATGTAATGCATATTAGAGCTATCTTCTTACGATTTCAACACTATAATATCTGTTTAAACCCACACAAATGTGTCTTATGTGTTCAATCTGGTCAACTTCTAGGATTCGTTATGTCCAAACAAGGAATTCACATTGATCCAGTGAAAGTACAAGCAATCCTTGATTTGTTAGCCCCATCTTATCTCATTCATTTACACTGCCTGCAAGGGAAGGCTAACTTTCTACAACGTTTTGTTCCTAATTATCTAGAACTTACCAAAGGATTTACTCGTTTATTGAAAATATGAGTTCCCTTTCATTGGGAAGATACCACTCAAAATTATTTTGATGCCTTAAAAGGTCTATTATCCCAAGAATTGTTACTACATCCTCCTGATTATCATCGAAGCTATTTCCTGTATCTTTTTGTGATTGTTACCTCTGTCGCTATGGTATTGGTACAAAAAGATGATTTAGGAGATGAAAACCTTATTTATTACCCAAGCCCTAATTTGAATGACACTGAAGCCAAGTATTCCAATGTTGAAAAGTTATCTTTGGAAGCTGTCCAAGCTGTTCAAATTTTTTTTCCATTATATTCTTCTTCGTAAGACTCTTGTGGTTTCTGATTGAAACCCTATGACCTATATCTTGACATGTCAATTGCTGGCAGGAAAATACTCGAAGTGGATCACTATCCTCCAGGATCTTTATTTGGAGTTCATCAAATCCAAGTCTAAGAAATATTTAGTCTTTTCCAAACTGATTTGCGACCTTCCCTCTTCTACATTAGAATCAACAACTAATGATATTATCCCAGATGAAACATTGTTTTTGATCAACTCTTCCAATCCATGGCATGGATATATCATTTTCTATTTCCAGACCCAAACTTTCTAGCCTGACACCACTCATTTTGACCAGCGTTGCATTCGATACCAAGATCATCATTATATCATAATCGACAACACGCTTTATCAGTGTGGTATTGATACAATATTTCGACGGTGCCTCACTCATGAGGAGGCCGAGAAAGATTTGAATGATTATCATGCTGGAGCATGTGACGAGCATATGTCTAGATATGCTATCGCCCAAATAATTCTACGTGCTGGTTATTTTTAGATGACTATGTTCAGAGATTTCATTCTAGCGGTCCAAAAGTGTCATGCATGTCAGATCCATAACTGGAAAGATCATTCTCCACCTGCTTCTTTGCACCCAGTTGTCACTGTTGGACCCTTTTCCAAATGGGGTATTGAATTCATGACTTGTAAATCTCACTCGACCAGGGGGCATGATTACATGATTATTGCAGTAGATTATTTTACTAAATGGGCTGAAGCGAAGCCTACGTATGAAAACAATGACAAAATTTCTCCATTGTTTCTCTTTAATCATGTTATTGCCATATTTGGTGTGCCACAAGCCATAGTTACGGACCATGGTAAACATTTTTTCAATTACATGATTTCCAAACTAAATAACAAGTTGGGATTACCCCATGATAGCTCAATTCCTTACTACCAATAGGCCAATGGTCAAGTAGAAGCCATTGATAAGGTTTTGAAAATAATTCTTCAACACATGGATGGGATCCATAAAATGAATTGGCCTACTATTCTTTTTTTATCATTGTGGGAATACTGCACCTCTATCTGAACAACAACTAGATTCACACCTTTTCAGCTAGTGTATGGTATGGAAATCGTTCTTCCAATTGAATGTGAAATTCCATTGTTGAGACTTGTCATTGAACTTCCTCTCTACCTCTGCCGAAGAAGAATGTGTTTTTCACCTAGCTCGACTAGATGAGACTCAACACGATGCCTAATAAAGCTCACAAAAAATGTGTCAAAGCACAATATGACAAGAATGTTAAACCTCATGCCTTATCAAAGGGTGATCTGGTCCTATTGTATGACCAAGAAGTCGATGAGCTAGGAGTTGGGAAAGTTGAAACAATGTAGTCAGGTCCATATATTGTTAAACATGTTATTGTGAAAGGGGCCTATGAGCTTGTAGACTTTGATGGAACTCCCTTGACACAACCCTGAAATGGGTTGTATCTCAAAAGATACTATGCTTATAATTTTTCTACATAGTCACTGTTTTACATACTGTATAGGTTTGATAGTGTGTTTTCTACCACCTCTGCTTATCTTGGATTACATTTGATTTGCAGATGTCGTCGTTCCCCAAAACATATGTTGGTTATGCTTGATCCAAGTGGATATTGGTGGCCAGCTACCTTTTCCACCTATACCTCCAGCTGGTTTCATCTGTTTCCTTGATAATAGAAATATTTACTATTTTTAGCAATTTTTTTGGGTCTTGAACTTCCGACGTTGTTTTGACCACCTAATTTTTTTTTTTGAGGTTCACAATAGACCCTTAGCCTTTCCTATCGAAAATAATATAGTAATTGAAGAGAAATTTCCAAAGAGGTATCATATGCGCCAAACGGAGATCATATGCGCCAAACGGAGATCATATGACCAAGTTACGACCCCAGGAAGTTGGCTTCCCAACTAACGCCAACAGGGCCCACAAACTCTTGGCGTTTCATCGCCTGGGGTTAAGGTTTTTGTTTATTGTTAAATAATAAAAAGGTCCTTGAGCCTCATTGTAACATAGTTCATAAGCATGTATCCACCACATCTCTTCTTAGAGATAAGCTACCATCGCCTAAGCTAGTTTATTTCTATTCTGTATGTAAGCATATTTCAATGCTTTGATATTAATAGAATGCAATTTTATTTCTGATGCATCTTTGTGTTTATGTTTATATCTATATTTTGTTGTGTTCCTACATAAGTTTGGATCAATGCTATCAGAGTGTTCTGCTCTTTCTCTGTTTTTCTTTGCATGTCCCTAATAAGGTCAAGGTATAAAGTGTTAGGGATCGAACTGGTTGAAACTTTGGAAGACTAGCCTTGCAAACCCCGACGATCTCCCATGACGGGAGGAAAGGAAGGAAATGGAGTAGGATATGTTGGGTTGTGTTATATTCTTTCCACGACTAGCCCATGTAGTTAATCAGGGGGTTAGAGGGGGGGCGGAGCCCCCCTTTGTTGCGCTGATTGTGTAGCAGGTAGGGGTCACAGGGGGTTTGAGGCGTACCCGTAACCCCACTTTATGGGGTTCGGGGGCAGCGCCCCGGAAAATTTTGGTTTTGGACCCTATGTTAGGTTGGGTGGACCTACCTATGGTTTTGTGCATGATTTTCGCACATTTTTTTTTGGACACGATGGTTTTCGGTCCATGGTATTGTATGCGATGGTTTTTGGTCCATGGTATTGGATGCTTCGACATGTATAAATATGTATTATAACATTGAAAGGAACATAAATGAAAAATCAAGCTGGTAGTCTCGGTTTTGAGATCCAGGGGAAAATCTCTGTGTATATGTGTTTTATGTGTTATGCTCTCTCATTTTTTATTTTCTGTGTTTTAGAATTCGTATGCAAGTAATTTCTGTACAGGGTTAAAATCCTTTAGGATATCCTTCAAAATATTAATTTAGGAATCCTTCGAGCGACAAAGGAACACGATGATGGATAACTTTGCCCAGATCCTTTGACATCTACCCATAGGTGACACATCTTCATCAAGTAGCCATGCTGGAGGCACCACTCCTTTTAAGGTACAAGTTAAATTTGACATTCCCATATTTGAAGGCCATATAGATGCAAACGCCATAGATATATGTTAAATATATTGGAAGGATATTTTTTGGTTCATGAATTTTCCAATCAGTAAAATATTAGTTCTGCACTCCTCAAAGCTGTCCCCCATGTCAAGGAAAAGTGGGAAACCTACTGTGAAAAAAAGGATGAGAGGGAATCCTCACTGGTTTTAGCTGCACTCACTTGGAATTCTTTTCGAGACGCCATCAAGGAACAATATTACCCTATTAGGAGCTATGAAGATAAATACATAAAGTGGACCATGATGCCACAGGGAAAGGACTAAGATGTGTCAGACTTCACAAATATTTTTCATACCCTTCGCACGAAGTTGGGTATTAAGGATTTTGAGAGAAATTTGATACTCAAGTACCGCGAATGTCTACACAAGTACATCCAGGATGAGATGGAGTTTTTGGACATCTCCTTGCTTGTCGTCACCTATCGATACGCTGTTAAGATCGAGAAAACATTTAAACAAAAGAAGCGAGACTTTGGATCTATGAATCTGAAGCAAGGGAAGGGTGCCCCCAAAATGCAAAACAAAGGAAAAATCCAAGGTAGGGTGACCTAGGACAACTTGCCAAATCTACAAGAAAAGAAAAGCACCATGAAGACAAAGAAGGACATAGGGAAACGGTGTGAGTTTCATAAGAGCCCTACTCACAACACAAGTGAGTTTTGAGCCAAGCAGTCACTGGTGGCTGAGCTGAAGGCTTCCAAATTAGATGAATGTTTTGACTCTAAGTCTGAAACTGACAAAGGGAAGCATATTATTAATGCAGAGCCTAGTGCCAACGTTGCCACCACTAAGATCTAGAATATTGAGCCCGAAGATAAAGAGGAGGGGGAGCGACTCTTCCACTCATAGATGTGGGTGAAGGGTTCTCTGCTGTAGTTCATTGTCGACAGTGGAAGCCAAAAGAACCTCATTTCAGCAGAGTTCAAGCATTAGTTAGGCCTGCGGACCGCACCACACCTACATCTGTATATCATCAGGTGGCTTCACTAAGGGTGAGATCTCCATGTTAACCAACAATGTCGCCTTCCCTACAACATCAAGACCTTCACAGATGAGGCACCGTGTGATGTTCCCCTCTTGAATTTTGTGATGTATTATTAGGCCAACCATAATTGTGGAAGTTCCATGCTGTGTATGAGTCTAGGCCTTGCAATTTCATTATTTATTTGGGCAGTAAGTTATACAGGATACCGAAAGTAGCACCGCATATTTCCATCTCTTTGATCTCTGGGAAGTAATGCAGTAAGATCATTTCCCAGACCAAGAAATTTGTCTTCCTTATGATTCTCGCTCTGGGAAAGAAGAATACTATAGCCACATCCATAACCTCCAGATAGGGCTCCTTCTTACAACAACAACAGATGGACAAGGTCGTGGAAATGTACAAGGACATATTCACCTCACCCACAGGGGTACCCCTACACAGTCATGCCAAGCAATCCATCGATTTGACCTCGAGCACTATGCTACCCAACATACTGATCTATCGACGCTCTTTTCTAGAGAACGATGAAATTAAGAGGTAGATTGAGGAGATGTTGTAGAAAGGGAACATCAATCCAAGTTTGTCACCCTGTGGGAGCATGATCGTGTTGGTACAGAGAAAATACGACACCTCGAGACTATGTATTAACTATCAGACATTGAATGAGATCACTGTTTAGAATAGGTATCCAATCCCATGGATTAATGACCTTCTGGACCAACTCAAGGGGGAAAATTTAAGAAATATTGACTTGAAGTCCACTTATCACCAGGTACCAATTGAACCCTCCAATGTGTGGAAGACTACCTTCAAATCCAAGGAGGGCCTTTTTGAATGGCTGGTCATACCTTTTGGGTTGACAAATGCCTTGAAAACCTTCATGTGGATGATGGACGACATCTTGTGACACTTTACCAGCTTGTTCGTGGTAGTGTACTTGGAAGCCATCGTGATCTTCATACGAAGTTGGGAAGAGCACATACACGATATCTGATAAGTCCTCCAAACCCCGCAAAAACAAAAATTATATTCCAATTTAGAGAAATGCACTTTTGGTATGACCCAGGTTCAATATCTGGGGTACATCATTAATGAGTGGGGTGTGAATGTGGACCCAACCAAGATACAAGTTATTCAATATTGGCTACCCCAACCACTCTAACAAAGCTTTGCATATTTCTAGGTCTTGCCAATTTCTATCGTAGGTTCATGTTGGGATTCTCTCATATCACTTGGCCTTTGAGTCAAGTCACTAAGGGTGGAGCGAAATAAAATTTATTTTGGTTTGAATCCAAACATAAGGCATTTTTTGAGTTGAAGAATCGACTCTTCTCTATACTAGTGCTCACATTACAAGACTTGGAACAACCATTTGAAATTGAGACAGACACCTCCAACTATGCTATTGGTGCAGTTCTTACCTAACAAGGGCATCCGATGGCATATCACAATGAGACACTTTCAAATATAGTATGAAAGTATCCCACTTATGAAAAATAGATGTATTCTATTGTGCAAGCTTGTCGAAAATGGAAGCATTACATTATGGGGAAGGAAATGATCACGCACACAGACCACCAACCCCTACAATTCGTACAGACACAAGGGAATATGCAGAATGATTGCCATCAGAAATGGTCCACATATATGGAAAAATTCCATTTTAACCTAAAGTACAAGGAGGGAAACACTAATAGTTTCGTATACTATCTCATATGACCACTAGTTATGGCATTAACCATTGTGCTCGACTCTTGTGGAGACGAGACTTTGGGGTGGCCATATCATTACAAGAGCGATCCAGAGTTCGGAAAAACATTCCAGCTACTCCTGAAAGGAAAGAAAGTTCCATATTTTCACCTCCAAGGTGAACTGTTATGCCACTTGGTACACCTCTGTGTTCCTACAAGCGAGCATGCCAAGATGATTTCAGAGGCACACTACAGTTGGGTTGCTGGACATTTTAGAGTAGGGAAAAAAGTGGTAGTGCTGTAGAAGTATTTTTATTGGCCAAACCTTCGACAAGATGTTGGGAAGTACATCAGATCCTTCACTGCCTACGCCATTGCCATACCAGCAATCAAGAAGCAAGACCTATATACTCCTCTACCTACTCCCAGTTGGCATTGGGAATCCATCTCCATGGATTACCTGTCGAGCCTTCCTTCTACTAAGCATGGAAACGACTACATGTTCATGGTCATCGACAAATTCTCTTATATGGCCATTCTGGTGGCCTACAAGAAGAGTATCATAGCAGAAGCCACTGTTAATATTTTCTTTGAACGAATGTGGGTGCATTTTGGGATACCGCATTCCATTATCTGAGATCAGGACAACAGATTCCTAAGTACATTTTGGCCAATCCTTTGGTCGATGCTGTATACCAATCTCACTAAGTCCATGAAATTTCACCCCCAAACTGATGGCCAAACAAAGGTCGTCAACAGGATGATCATGCACATTTTGTGCATGTACAACTAGAAACATCCACACACATGGGATGAAAGTCTCCCCTATGTCTAGCATAGCTGCAACAAAGATCTCCATAACTCAACTGGCCGCAATCCCTTTTAGGTGGGGTTGGGATTCTAGCCAATATGTCCCATTGATGTGACCATACCATTTGCAGCTACTAAAGCATATTGGAATCGTGTCCAACCCGAAGTTGACCAGGATAACAACTTCATTGAGTGCATTCAACACATCCACCATTAGTTCCATGACATATTGGATAGATCCAATTCTAAGTACAAGCAACATCATTATCAGCATCGAGTGCCACACAAGTTTGAGGTGGGTGAAAAAGTTTGGTTACATTTGCAGGAGCGCCTCGTTGGGCCCCACCATAAGCTTCACCTGCTCTGATATGGGTTGTAAATCATCAACAAGGCTCTAGGGGACAATGATTTCGAGCTCAACATTCCACCGTTCTTTGGTTTGCACCGAGTATTCAATGTGGACTGGCTGCGACCATACTTTCCTCCATTATTGGACACATCTGACGTTGCTGACCAACTGACACCAACAGAGCTCAACCAAAGCTGCATCAAGTAGAAAGAAATTGATAGGATCATGGAAACATAGATCAAGAACACTCGCCAATAGAGGATATCGAGTTGTCAAAGTAGGCCAACTCCTTCACTGGGGAAAGTGGTTCACCAGGGACCAGGTTTAACAAACAATTCCTCACCTCATGGAGGCTTTGCATGCAATGGGAACCATTGCTTCCTAAGGAGGTAGGAATGATCCAGGTGGATATTAGTGGCCACCTACCTATTCCACTTATACCTCCAACCAATTTCCTTAGTTTCCTTGATTATAACAACATTTTACTATTTTTAGCAGTTTTTTGGGTCCTAAACTTCCAGATCTTTTTGGACCCGCTAAACGACATTTTTTTTAGGTCTGCAACAAGCTCATATATGTAGGTAGGGGCCTATGTAAATTCATGTAGTATTCGAATATATATTTCCAACGAGGTATTGTACGCACCAAACGAAGATCATATGACCAAGTTACGACCCTGGGAAGTTGGCTTCCCAACTAACCCCAACGGGGCCCACAAACTCTTGGCGTTTCATCTCCTGGGGTTATGGTTTTGGTTGTTTATGGTTTTCCTTTATTGTTCAATAATAAAAAGGCCCTTAAGACTCATTGTAACACAGTTCAGAGGCATGTAGCTGCCACATCTCTTCTTAGAGATAAGCTACCATCACGCGAGCTAGTTTATTTCCATTTTGTATTTAAGCATATTTCAGTTATTTGATATTAATGGAATGAAGTTTTATTTTTACCGCATTTCTATGTTTTTTTTTTTGTTTTAATTTGTATTTTCTTGTGTTCTTGCATAAGTATAGATCAATTATGATGGTGCTCGTCATAGTACCCAAAACCTTTCCTCCGTAGCATGGGAAATCTATGCTCCCAATGACGAGTTGGTGAGTTTGCAAGGAATTTGCATTTTTGGCTCAACTAATAACATTGCTTAGTATAGTGCAATGATCAAACTATTTTATGATGTCATTTCACATGGCATTTGTCATTTGGTCATTAGAATTGATTCACAATTTGTGGTGCTACATCTAAACAATGTCTATTCAGTAAGAAGTCCAACTATGTTACACATGTTTTTAAGGGTTCGCCTCTTAGAGCCACATTTTGATTACATCCAGTATCGACATGTTCCTAAAAGCCTAAATACATTAAAAAATGCGTTATCCAATCATGTATTAGACTAACATTTGCGACATATGTAAATATACAATCTTAATACATTATGCAAGAGATTAGAATAAGTAGAAAATATCCATAGATATAAAATTGTATATAGTGTTTGGTTTTACAAAAGTTGTGTCTGAGACATGTATGGACCAAAACCTATAATACAAAAATACATGTAGACAAAATATGGCTGAAAATCCTCCTAGGCGACTAATCCTGATGATGCTCACGGTAACATATAATTGCGCGAGAAACTTTGTGCAACAAATGAATAATATGAGCCGGAACTCCTATAGTGTACCACTGTAGACGGATAGGGATCTCATCAACCCCTTTGTGTGGAACACTGCGGGTTAAACCCTCAACATGATGCTCGAACTCGACAAGTGTTTTTGCTATGTCAGAATCGGTCATCTCTTCCTCTGCCAATATGGCTCCAACCTGTACAAGTTGTGGTTGTGCCCGTCGATGATGAGATGACATGCCTACTAGTTGTACATGTCCAACATCTACATGTAAAACCGATTGCTAGTCTCTGATACATAAAAAAATAAAAAAAAATAAAAAATAAAACCAAAAAACAAAAATATTCAAAATGACATATTTTTACCTACATCACTACATTTCTCACCTTTAGATATAAAAAGCTTTGGGTCTCTATGAAAATCAATGCCGGTATATGGGTAGTCCTCAATCATAATCAACTGCTCCCACAACCAATCAAATAAGATAAGGGTGACTGTCATCATAAGAGTTCCTTCGTGATGAACCATCAATTCTACTCATTGCCTCATGCGAGGATCTCTAGGTCTAGGAAGCTCATGGGCTATCCGCTGAGGTCATAACAATGGTACTCTCTGTAAAGAAAACGATACCACAATTGAGCCATACCCAATGTTCTTCAATCGTCTAGACTTTGCTTTATTGAGCTGTTCCTTAAGATTGACTAAGAACCCTTCACACCAGTTGAATACCATAGGTGTCAAGCATTCTAAAGCATATTTCATTTGGGTCTTATTAGATGTAGAGCTGCACTATTGGCCCGAGTAATAGTAAAAAGGATTTTCCTGAGGGGAAGTTGAGTAACATCCTTAATCTCAAGTTTCCCATATTTAGTTATTTCAGAGCGAGGTCACCAATTGATGGCTATGTAATCTTTAACTATCTCTCCAGCTCTCCTAAATCCAGATAATGAAATGGGAGTCCCTTTGCGTGAGATCCCTATTGGGAAGTAGATGTCTTCAACATCTATTGTGACAATGTGCACTCTAATCCTGAAGTACAATCCCTATATATCCTAGGCCCTTACCAAATATTCTAGTAACTCCAACTGGGCCCTCATGCCCAGAATCATAAAGAACTTAAGAAACCCATAATTTCTTAAATCCTGTACTCTTGTTGGGTCATTGGCTGCAACCATGTCTTGAGCCTCATGCTCACTTTCTATCCAGGTTAAAGCCATTTTCGCTCTGGTAAACACATGCAAGTATCATGAAAAACTCATAAAATTAGTAATTTGAAACTTTTTGGGAGAAAAACCAACTTAAAATAATTTTTTTAGAACCCTTCTTGCACCCATCGCACTTTTCCTTCATGAACAAAGCGACCCATCACACTTACCCCTCCTTGGTAAGTGCGTCAGTTGCACTAATTAATGTAAATTTTACTGACCCATCGCACAACCCGATATAAGGAGAGTGCAATGGGATTATGGCAAATTCTAAGTTCCTAAAACAAAAAATCCCTAAAAGAATGCATCAAGCAAGAAATGGAAACCATGAAAATGACGAGAAAGGATAGACCTCCTACCTGGAACTAACGGTACTGGAAATGGCCCACTGGATTGGTCGCAATCAACTGCTGAAGATTGGAGGTAAACACCACTCAGAGCTCACTCAAATTGGTAAAATGAAAATGGTAAGAAATGAAATTACTTTTTTCACTTGTATGGTTAAAATAAGTCATTATTTAAATATTTTTTAATGTTTTTGACCTAATTTTACCATATTTCATGTATTTTTAATCTTTTTTATTGTGCTCTTAGCATGTTAAACGATAAATGAAGGACGTAATTCAGGTTATAAGTTGGATACAAGTCATTTTGATGAATGAGTATACCTTATTGCTTTTTCAAACTTCATTAAACTTACAAAAAAGTAACCCGCCAAAGTCCTCTTTAAGGTCTCTTCAGACTCCCAAAACATGAAGAGATTGTTGAGCATTTATCTTTTTGAAATCATCAAAGTAAATGAAAAGATGTTTGCCCAATATAAGTTTAACCCTTTTCTGGAATGGATAGAAAGTTTCTCCTGTGTATTGTTTTATGCCTTTTTGGGCCCAAGAGACAAATTTATGAAAAGGAACATCTTGGAGTTTTCTTTTTCACCTCTTTTTCAAACTCTCAATACATGAAAAAGAAATTGAGTTATGCCTTCGTTGACCTTGTAAAGAATATGCCTCCAAACTGCTTCAAAACTGACTCTGCCTCTAGCACTAAAAGACTTGATTCTACAAAAGTTCCATCATAAAGTGCTCAAATCAGCAAAATAAGGCCGTCGTTGAGTCCATGACACTCAAAAACCCCCATCTAGGCTCTTCTTGAGCTCAGAAAGGTTAAAAATTGAGCAAGATATGATTCTTTAAGCCAAGCTCGCTATGTGTCCTGCAAATAAATAAATCTTGCCAATTGTCCTGCAAATTTGCCCTTTACACAGTCTGTCGAGTGATAATTTCACTCAGGACTGGTGTAATTCCTGCTGAAAAATGTGCAACTTTTTACCTCTTTAATTTCATCAATAATCTGTATGCGCAAAAATTAGGGTCACATGGAGCACATAAGTGTTAGTTTTTGTAGTATTGGATGTGTTCTAGCCACAAAATTTGGTGGAGAGGCTAGAATGCATGAGATCTCCAAAACCCATAGATTGTTTCTGGAAATTCTGCCTAAAATGAATTAATTCAATTATTAACCTTTTTAAAAATATTTCCTAAGTCTAAACTTAGGGAATATGGTTAATTAATTAGTATTAATTAAGGTAAGACGAGAATCATCTAGAAACTCACACGGATCGATCCAGAGATGTTCCTAGCCATTGATTAAGTTTTAATATTGGTTGTTGGTGGTCCAACATAGGATTATAAGAGGAGATCAATGTGGTGATGGAGAAAACACTTGAGAAGTTCAATTTCATGAGCAGATCGATTTCTAGAGTAGCAACAATTAGTTGCTGGAGAGAGATCTAGTGAGATCAAAGCAATGAGATAGGAGCAGGGACAGTGAAGGTAGAGGAAGGATTCTAGTTTTGGTGAGTGCATTTGCAGAGAGGAAAGTGAGCCACAGTGAGGATGATGCATAGTAGTGCAGTATCCTATAGAGGCAATTTCGAATCTGTTGGGGAAAAGCAGAGTTTCAGTGCCAAAAACTGGGAAGAGGTTCCGAAGGCTAGAAGAGACATTTTCCTAGAAACAACAAGCTAGATAGCTTGAGGAGAAACTAGTTTGAGCTGAGTATAGAACTCACTGCACTGGGGTGACGCCGTAGTTGCATAGAGCCAGTTTGGATGACTCAATTTGAGCTGAGGTCAGAGCCCAAATTTTCTTGTGGAGTGAGGAAATTTCCTCACTAGATTTTTCTTGCCAATATTTCTCTGTAGGATTGCCAGTTTCGGAATCTAGTTGTACTCAGATTATTTCACTGCTGCATAATAATAAAACCCTCAGCTGCTACATTGATTTTCCCAAGTTGGATTTTTCTAGTGACATTTGTCAAAAAATAATTGTGTTATTTTTATGTGTGTGCTAGCATTTCTTTCAACGTTTATTCTTCCACAATATTTTATTTGTGTAGGTTGCAATGTGAGTTATTCAGTATTTGTTGTAGGAAACAATAAATATTGTTAATTTAAAATAACAATTAGGCTCTTTTTGAGCTCAAAAAGGTTAATAATTGAGCAATATATGCTTCTCGAACCAACCCATGGTGCGATAGTGGAGGGTGGATTTGTTATGCAGCAGTATGGGGGTTGAACCCCGCCGAGGCCTTCGAGCCTATATATAAAAAATTTGACCAATTATATAGGGCCACATGGTAGCTTTTGATTGGGCCACCTCACAACTGCACAAACAAATCAAAACACGTCAATTGCCACCCATACAAACATGGCACGTGTCCAAATCTGATTGGTTTGCTACCAACTATGCCCTTCACAATCAACTAATGATGTAAGTTGTACGGTTTGCCCAGTCAAACCTGCTGTTGACTTTTTAGTTGTTTGGCCAAAACTTCAGAACATCATAACTTCTTCATACAATGTCAGATTGAGGTGATTCAAGCATCATTGGAATCAGGAAGAAAAACACTACGACTTGATGCCAGTTTAGAGAGATTCCAAGCACTTTCATTTTTGAGCCTATTTTTTTAATCTCCGGATCTGTGTGTATGTGTGTGTTGGACTGTGAAATCTCCTTGATGCTGAATAAAATATTGAATGGAGATGTAATTGAATAGTTTACAAGGCACAATATTTGTAAAGGTTTTGCAAATGGGGTAGCAAGCTAAGTGCAATTAGTTGTGGAGGAAACTTCATAATTAAGTATGCTTGAGCTAGAGGAGTCTTGGGATGAGTGGTCTTCGAGGAAGTTCTTGTTACTAGGTGCAAGCCCTAGAGGTGATGATTGAATATGTTTTGCAATGCATTTTGGTAGTCTCAATCCCATTGTATGATTCATTTTGCTAGTTTCAATGCCACTTCTTCACCCTTATGAGCATTACCTAATGCAATAAGTGCTAGTGGATTGTTCAAAATTATGAGAAAATGATTAGTTGCACCTAGTGATCATGAACATGGGTTATAAATTAATGAATTACTCTATGTCGATAATCTAAAAAAATGCACTGTTCAAATCATGAAAAAATGGTTTGTTGCAATTATTACTCATGGATATAGGTCATAAATTAATGAATTGCGCTACCTAAATAATCTTAAAAAAATGATATGTCATATGTTGGATTACAGAAACCCCTAGACATTAATATAATGTTAAGTGGTGGTGAGTGCATATTAAAACTTATGTTATGCTAGATTAAAAAAAATGTTGCAAGTTGGGAGATAAACACATTTGAAAGATGATTTATTAGTGACATGATACTGCAACAATAATTCCAAAGTTTAGAGGTCAAAAGCAACATATAGTTCAATGATTAAAGGGTTGCATTATAAAATGTTGTGCACTAACTATAATCATACATTTAACTAGATAATAAATAGTCCTTGAGCTCATTTGGATTCATTACACTAAGAAGTGTGGAGATTTTATCTTACACTTTTTACTATCGACCGTGTTAAATATGAGCATTACTATTTGTGTTAATTGAGTTAAAGCTAATCACAAACATGTTTTCGATAATTTTTCCATTTTTCCAACATTTCTTAAAATATTTATTGCAGAGTGATGAATTGCTCTACAACGTAGTAAAAATAATATAATTATTGTGCCAAGACATACTCTATAGCCCAATATGGCAACTACATTGTAAAACATTATGTAATGGAATGTTATGTTGATTCAATTCAAGTTATATAAAATAAGAATCAAACAAATAAATAATAATAATAATTAATACTAAGAATGTGAGATCTGAGGTTGATGAATGATTGGACCAAGTTCCAAGTTAATCTCCCCAGTCAAGTTTAAAGTGGGGATTGTTAAGATGGTTGGAGTAAACTTGACTTGGTCAAGTTGTGGGCCGTTTTCAAGCTCTAGGTTTATGAGAATCCATGATTTTTCCCATGGTATTCATCTCTAATGTAGCCATTTTAAAAGCCGAAAGACTCCCTGTTTAATTTGTCCTTTGAGGCCAGTGGGATCCCAACAAAGGTGTCTTTAGAAACCACCATCTCTCTTGTGTTTTGTGATCCTAACAATGATGTTAGAAAAGTGCTTTATGTTGTAAAACGTTATGTAATGTAATATTATGTTGACTCGGTCAAATTATTTAAAATAATATTAAAAGAAAAGCAATAAGTAATGAATGTGAGATTTCAAGTGAGATGATTGATGAGTGACTAGGACTAAGGTAATCTTCTCCAGTAAAATTTAAAAGAAGATTGTTAGAGTGATTTGGGTAAACTTGACCCAGTTATGAGTAATTTTTAAGCTCCTAGTTTATAAGAACATGTAGTTTTGCCCATAATATTCATCTCTAATATAATGTATTTAAAAACTCAAAAATCCTTTATTAATTTGTAAAAAAACACCACACATATAAATAAAAATAAATCTATAGAGTAGCTCAAAAAAGATCACCAACTTTTTTATCGTCATATAAAAATGTATAGTATATTAAAAGCCCGAATTACAAATATATAGTATATACTTATTTTCAGTTTATGTACTTTCCTGCCTACAACACGTCATCATTATTTAACTCTATAAACCAATTCTTTCATCTTCCTGATCCAACTCTGCAACCCAGGAGATCACGTTTCAGGTTGCCGCCAGTAATCGCTATTCCAGGTTTCGATGGATATGTTAATTCTGCATTTTGAAATCAGATAGCGAAATTGTTGTTAAAATAATATTTTGAAATATTTTAAAACAGTTCTTTTAATAGCAAGCATAAAGTAATTAAACTTATATTGATGTAAGGATTTTTATACCAACTATTTAGTAAAGTTGATTAGACTGATATTAATGTTAATAAGAAAAAAAAACTGAAAATCGATATTTTCAACTAGCAAATTAGTAATTAATTAGGATTATATTAATGCAGTTTTTAATCCAAAATCTGGGTCAAGGCTTATGTGATTTTGATTAAGTGAAAATGTTTGGAATTTTTTTATTATTATTTTTTTTCATTAAAATTATGTTGAGGGTAGTCACCCCTGTTATCTTATATGGATGTGAGGTGTGGGGTTTTAGCATCTCTAGAAAATTTTGGAGAAAGAATGAGCAAATCCAGAAGCAGTTTATAACGTATAACCTGAAAATTAAAAGCAATACACCTTATCCTATTCTCCTTATAGCAGTAGGTCTTTCCCCTATTGAGAGCCTAGCTATGACTATGCTTTTGGGGTACAAGCACAAACTGAATAAATAGGAGATCATAGACTTCCTAAGCTACTTCCTAAGCTAGCTTTAAATTCCAGCCAAAACCACCTAAGGCTCAAGCAGAGGTGGTATAAAGACACGAGGGCCTAGTTAAACCATTGGGAGATCAATGAGAATGATGCATTGCAAAACATTAATAACATTAAAAATATTGTTACTTCTAAGTTCAAAGAAAAAATTTGGTGTGAAAAAGATTTAGTAGCTAAAAGAAAATTAAGTTATTATAAGAAGGTCATCAACCCCACCCTAGAAGATCAAAAGTATCTCTCTGTTTTAACTAGCTTAAAGAAGAAAATTAATATAGCGAAGATTAGAACAAACTCTCATGAGCTCCATAGTGAAACAGGTAGTTGGGCAGTTCCTAAAACACCATGGATGGAAAGGATCTGCCATCTCTGTGAGAATAGGAACATCGAGGATGAAAACCACTTCCTCTTAACTCTCATGAGCTCCATAGTGAAACAGGTAGTTGGGCAGTTCCTAAAACACCATGGATGGAAAGGATCTGCCATCTCTGTGAGAATATGAACATCGAGGATGAAAACCACTTCCTCTTAGAGTGCCCCGCGTACAACCACATTAGATCTCAGTTACGTAATCTCGGTCGCAACACTGAACTTCCTAGCCTTTTACGATGTCAAAATTATAGTGAGCTCAGGAGGCTTCTCTCCAAGTTTTTTGAGCATAAGAATAAAATCTTAAATCAAACTAAATAATTTATTTCTTTAGGTCCCATAGACCAAAGTTTGGTCTGAATGGACCTTAACCACCATCATCATCAATAATGTTAGATAAAAAATAATTTATTTTATTATGGTAAATAGAAAAATGATTTATTCAATAAAATAATTTTATTAATATTTATGTTAATGAATCTAAATGCTTTGTAAGATTATTTTTATTTTTAATAATTAATTTTAAAATTAATTTTTTTCCGAAAAATTTAATGTAAAATTTGATAAACATTAAATCTTTATACAGACTCTTTAATCTATTTAGCATAACTTAAAAAAACCTAACCTTTCTTTTAAAAAAAACATCAAATCCCTACCAAACCAAATAATCTATTTAATCTATCTAGCAAAACTTAAAAAACCTAACCTTCACAATAATAAATATTCCCTCCAGCTAACCTTCACAATAATAAATATTCCCTCGTTACCCTAATGAATAGTGTTATGTGATTTTGACGGACGATTTATGAGCCACACATTTCTGAAGTGAAGTGAAGACATGAAGGAGACTTGTACATGAAGCTCAATGTTAAATTGGTGGAAGCTTAAAGGTTAAATTGACCTCCAGCACAATAACTTATAAAATGCGTTAAGAATTCATATAAAGTTAAATGTGTTTCAACATTAGTGACCGTGGGCTTAATTGACTCCTGAATAATATCTTAATATTGTGGTATATCTAAATTTTATAAGTTTAATTACTTAAAATTACAGATTTTTTACTATTCACTATACTCAAGCTAGCCTTTTTATTAGGAAGGTTAACTACACGTACATCATTAGTTATAATTAATGCCTTATTTATTTATTTAAGTATATCATTAGTCATTATTTTTCTTATGTGTTTAGCTCATGTTTTTATAAATTAAAAAAATGGATATTTTTAATTAAAAATATTAATAATTATATTAAAAAAATAAAAAATAGTTTTGTGTTACATGTAAATATATATAAAATTTACTTCATGTCTTTTAAATTAAATGGTTGCACTATACTCAAGCTCGCCTTTTTATTAAGAGGGTTAACTACACGTATATCATTAGTTATAATTAATGACTTGTTTATTTATTTAAGTATATCATCAGTCATCATTTTTCTTATGTGTTTTATAGATTAAAAATAATATTATAGATTAAAAAAATATTATTTTTAATAAAAAAAAATTAATAATTTTTTTTAATAATTATATTGAAAAAAGATTAAAAATAGTTCTGTAACAAAAGATTAAAAATAGTTTTGTGTTACAGGTATATATATAATTTACTTCATGTCTTTTAAATTAAAATGGTTGTAAAGTGTTGGTTTTAATTGTTATGATTATAATTATAATTTTTAGTTAAAGGATATAAAAAAACACAGAATTTTTTACAATAGAGTTATGAGTTATGGTATCACATTGAAGATCTTAACTCACAATCTACAAAGTGTCCAGAGGGATCAAATGCTTCAAGATGAAAAATTTGCATCTTGAGAGATTTGATTCCTCTAACTTCTTGGTAGAAGGAGAGCTATCTATGTTAGTTTTGAGCAACACACTATAAAATTTTTATCTATAAGAACAACTTTTATTTTCACTTATTTTATATAATATATACTTAGTTGACATTGAAATATTTTATTTGTTATTCACATTTTCCACATTAAAATGATAACACATGGCCTCTAATATTCGAAAATACAAAACATGTCGAAAATCGAAAACATGTCTCATATATCTATAGAATATTATCTCACATACATTAAATTATCTTTGTTTTTAATATTTTTTTAAATGTTACTGGTTTATTTTTTTTAAATGTGCAATTTTTTTAATTAACATGGATATTAAAATATTTGTTTTATTATTTATATTAAACTTTGTTTTGTTATTAATTTTTTTTTAAGTCTTATGTATCAACTCCATATTAAAAATTAAATAAATTACACATCTCCACCACAATGAAAAATGAATTTTTTTATTTTATTTTTTTAGTTTAAATTACTTCCTATTTTTGGTTGACATAAAATTATGTTTGGAGATTTGTTTATTTTTTTTCCTCGGTAAAACACATTGACAAATCACCTGTGAGTCTAATCTAAGAATGTTATTTAATAATGTAGAGATGAAAAACAATTCCAATGGTAAAATTATGTTATTTAATATGGACATTGAAATATTCTATTTATGGCTAACACAAAAATACTTACTATATATATATATATATATGTTAACCTAATATACAATGAATTACACCTAATGTAATATCAATAATATTATTTTTGCATTTTCTCTATCATAAAAAAATTAAATATCTTCATTTTTTTCCAATTACTTTATCTTTTTATACAAAGTTGTTATAAAATTATGATGGAAACTGAAATGTTTTATTTTTTCTTATTAATATTATTTTTTATTTGTTATTGTAAGTATTATTTTATTATTTTTAAATCTAACATTACATAACAACATCTCTCTCATACTGAAATATAAACACAATAAAAGCTATAACTAATACATAAAAAAAAACCTATCCACTATACTAAAATTTACCATTACATTTAAAAAAAATCAATATAGTCTAACTTTGCCATTTCCATTAAAAACATTAACTACGAGCTTTACAAAACATAAAACCTTTTCTATTAAAAGTTTTTATTTATATATATAATAACCAAAACTTAAAATATTGGTATTAACATACATTTGCAACAAATGCACGGCTGTCACTCCACAATTACACTTGAAAAATAAAGTCATTGTACTACGAGATTTATCAAAAAGAGAAAAAAAATAACTTTTCCAATTGGATTAAGTACATTAACCATAATTACATTTATTTTTTTTTAAATTATATTTTTAAAGATTAAGGTTTTTAAATATTTTTAGCTGATACGTCTTAAATTAAAGAAAATAATAATTTTTTTAAATAATTTTATTAAAAAATAAATAAAAATGGTTTTGTACTCCATGTAAATATATAAAAGTTATTTAAAAAATAGTTTTAAGTGTTGGTTTTAATTACGAATTTTTGTTCTTATATTTAAGATAAAAACTAATGGTTATGACTTTAATTATAACTTTTAGTTAAAGGGATTGGAACTTTAATGAAGAGTAAGGAATATTTTACTACGAGGGAAGATTTATTCTTATACTTTTTTTTCGAAGTCATGGTATCACATGAGGTAGTGGTAGTAAATCAATCTAAATTTATTATAATTTTAGATCTATCAAGCTCTAAAAGTTATCGAATATTTTGAGGTGTAAACCTTTCTTCAAGTTTTACACTAAAAAAGAGGTTTTCACTTAGAGAGATTTGATCCCTCTAGACTCTTGATATATCCCTAATGGGTTGGTATAGTAACATCCCTAGTAACCTCGCATGAAAATGCATAGAGTTAGAATTTTTTTACACAATTTTCCAACATGTAACTTTATCAATTACTTGTCATATTCTTTCAATGTCCATTAAAAAAACCATCATCATTACATAGAGTAATCTTTAGTAAAGGAATAGTAAGTCACACAACCATTCACGACCATTGTTGTAGCATATTAATTGAAACTTCTTGTTATAACTTTGCATCAATTCCATGATTTTTTTAACTTAGTTAGTTAATCACATACTAGATAATATAAATGTCACATTATGCAAGGAATCAACATCATAAAAATGTCACAACAGACAACCATATCATAAGACACCTATAGACCCTGGAAATCATGTAGGGTGAAAACCAACAAACATTTAATTTTATTATTAAACGCTCATGACGGTGTTCACCCCTCACTCAATGGATTGCAAGGGAGTCCATTCTTTAACCATTTTCATAAAATCTTACAAAGAAATATCATTTAAATACAACATATCTAGCTAAATGTTATTACAATTGTCATGATATCATTTACCCACAAATATTAAATATTTATATCTTTGTGGCCTCATTGTTCCCATTAGTGGACCATCATGCAGCTCACACTCCCCAATCTACATGGACCTTTAGTTCTTTATCCGCCACAATGTTAAATATAATCTATCCTTAGCAAAAGTCACCATCCTTTCTTGCGATTGTTGTCATCAACAAATTCTGATTTCATGGTTAGATAAAGTATTAATCACAAATAATCAATCTTTAATAGTGATTCTTCAACATATATTCATGTGCATACATGAAATGTAAATAAAATATCATGGCATGATTCCTTTAACAACATTGTACATGCATTAATCAAACGCATATAACTATCAAAGCATGCTTATAAAATAAATACCACATTAACAAATATCCCTCTCACACAAGCACACATTCCTTTCCATGAGGAAAACCAATACAATTGTCCATGATCTTTGTGCATGTAATTGAATAAACTTTATTCAAAGAAACTAACCCCTTAATTATTTTCTTGTACATGCATATATGTAATCTTTCCAACACAATAAATATTCTTATTATGCATACAAATGCATGTTTCTTTCTAAAATAAAGTTAACACAATAACTTATTGTTTTCATGCAAGAACAATATAAATAATTAATTACAAAACAACACATTATTTTCCAAGAACACTAACACATTAATGATATTCTATGTATACAAACATATGTCTTTTCAAGGAGACTTACATCATGGCTATTGCTTTGTGTACCTCTACAAATATTATTTTCCAAAAGAATTCATAATAATTATTCTTCCCATTCATATTTATTTTAAAAGAATCCAACATCATAGTTTTACTTTTCATGAATGTAAAGATCATATTTATGTTCAAGAGATCAAACATATATTTCTATTTTTGATGCAATCAAATGACATATTTCTTTTCAATAAAGATCAAACATAGTATTTATATTTTGTGCATGCAAATATCTTATTTCCTCTCAAGAAATATCAAGTATAGTAGTTCTATTTGGTGCACATAAGTAACTCATTTCCTCTTAAGAGATATCAAGCATAATAGCTCCATTTTTGTGCATGCAAAGAACTTATTTCCTCTCAAGAAATATCAAACTTAATAGTTCTATTTTATGCATATTTCTCATCAAGAAAATCGAATAAAATAAGCACATATTCCTCTTTGAGAGTTTAGGGGTTCTCTTTAGGAATCTAATGCATAGGAATCATGCAAATAATTTCAAAGAAAATAATAGTCTAACTTCCCACACATAATTCCATGCATTTTTTTGTTTTGTATAACTCAATTTATTTATCTTTTCTCAAGCAAAGTTCACATGCATTCTTTATGAAAAATAACATGACTTCTTAAATCTTTTTGTGTGCATGATTAACATGCATTCTCTTTTCAATATAAACAACATCCCCAACTTATCTTGTCATGTGCATGAACTTAAGCAAACCTTATAAAAAACATACATATGCGCAATAGTTTTTTAATAAAACAACATGGTTTCTTTATCTTTAATGTGTAAAATTCACACACATTCTTCTCAAGAAATATCATGAGTTATTTCTCTTTTATGTGCAGGGTTCATAGGTAATCTATTAAAAAAAATGACTCGGGTAATTACTTATCTTCCACATAGAAGCCATGAACACTTTCTAGGAAAAAAACAACAATTTTTTTTTTCAGGAAGATAAATATATTTAATCTATGCCCATGCACACCAAAACCATGGAAGTTTTCCAAAAAACTAATTAACTTATCTCTAGGCATGAGAAGTATTTTCAGCAAACAAAAATAATGAACTTATCTACATGGCTTGCCCTTTTGTTTTTGCATGGTGAAGAGATAAGAACCTCTCGTATGACCACCATCAATGCACGATTTTGTAGAGCTTTAATACGATTTAATATATTGCAAGATGCTCTTAACAGACAACCCCAAGTTTTGCACAAGGCCCTTCCTATGTGGCTACCCATGTAGCTCACACTCCCAAGACAAAACCATATTTCTTTCATGCCTCAAATGATAGAATAGCTCATAATTTCATACATGCGCATTCTGCATCAACATGAGATTTAAATCTCTCCAAAGCCATATTTTAACAACAATAAAGAATGAAGGATTTTTCCAAATACCCCCATGCTGATACATTCTAAATTGGAGACACCACAAAACTTCAACATTAACGGGAGAATCCCGAGGAAAGATCATTGCATCACCATGTATGAAGCGATATTATAAGATAGACAATTAATAACGATTATGAGAATCGATCCCTGACTTGCCTTCTATGATGCACTAGCCTTAGTACCTCAAATAGAAACCTGCACTTTATCCTATCTTGGAATACTCCCTCTCCCAATAGAAATCAACCCATTTATTAATGATAGTTCACTCTCTCACAATATCGCTAGCCTTTGTATCTTTGAACCAACTCCATGACAGGTCGTAGAGGTTTTTTAAATAATACTCTCATCTTTCTGGTGTTCGCCCATACATGAACATTTTCTTGGTTTTATTTCAATTAGTTAACAACTAGTCACAACAATATTGATCAGGCCAACAATTTTGTTAAACAAGGTAAAATATTATTTCCATCGTGAATGCTAAGGTGAATACATTGGTGTAGGTATATTACATACTCCCTCCCTTAAAGAGAGCATCATCCTCAGTGTTCTTCTCTCGTTGGAACTTAACTTTTACACATGATATAACATTATAAAAAACCCAGAAGGGGATACTTCCCTTTCAAAATGAAGGACTTTCATTTCCAAGAAATACCATTAAATGAAAAAATAATGTTTTTATCACCGTTCATGCAAGTATCATGTAATGTATGACTAACAAATCCAACATAATCACATTAGTCACAACATTTTCATTCAAATGAAATACTTCTAACTATTAATCATTCAGGTAATATCTTGTGATATTTTATCCACAATACTTCTACAAGTACTCAGAGAGCACCAACCCTCTAATCATCAAAATGATAAATCACTGCATCACGTGCACACTGTCTTAGCTCCTGCTAAATACATCCACACAATACTTCTAAAAGTACTTAGAGAGCACCTAGCTCTCTAATCATTGAAATGATCATTAATTTCATCAAACGAAAATTGTCTTGCCCCCGTTAAATACATTCACAAGATTGGTAATACAATAAAAGAACTTACACTTCCAGTAATTCCTTTATGAGAACTAGGCTCATTTCCTGCCAAGATACACATAAAATTCTTACACAATTGTATATAAAATTCATTTTTAACACAACATAATTAATTAGCTAATTTGTTCTACTATGAGAACCACAGTGGACAAAAGAATACTCCTCCCAACCAATGGGAACTAGTTTCCACAACTAGATTGAGACAATTTCACATCTAGACAATTCTTTGATAGAGACCATTCCAGGTCCAGTATAAAATTCCACTGGCCAACTTGCTTAAGAATTACAATGACCACACAAGGTCCAATACAAAATTCCTCTTAGCAATTTCCTACCTATTCCTCCAACATTAAATCGTCTATAAGGAATTTTGGGCCTCCTCCAACAAGCTCCAAAATCAACAAAGTTGCCTTAGGATTTTCCCCTCTCACCATCTTGGCCAAATCTTTTCCCTTACTAAGATGATCTATCTCTAGGGAGATAAAATTTGGGTAGGAAACTACCATCAACCCATCCAGGCAGGCAACCATCCTCAACCCACGACCTCCTAGCCTTTCACAATTGTCCATGACTGTTTAGCATGCAAAATTATCTTTTAGCACCCTTTCCCATTGTAATTTACATAACTGACCATATGCACATTATCATTAAAGCAAAGGAACATTTATGTACATCATGCATTCATACTTGACCCTCAACATGGGTCCCACAATCTGTAAAGTTAAGTTGACAGGAAATCATTACATGTCATATAGGTGGTACACATTCCAATTTTCAACATAATAACAATCATGCAACTTAGAAAAACATGACCATATCTTGCATATCATAACATTATATTTTTTCATTTGCAGTTGCAAATCCCATTACAATGTTTTACTTTTTACATATCCTTATGCGCCACATTATTGTTAAGTTACCCCTGCTTAATCACCTCAGCTACATTACTCACAACTATTTTGAATAAAATCATACCTTTCACAAAATACTGTAATGCAAACAACATCTGTCAAATGTATTCAAGATGCATTTTACTTTCATATGCATCGAAGTTCTCAATATTTCAACATAGTAGAAAGGTATTAATCTTGTTAATTTTCATAAACCACTTTCATGCATTATATAAATCATAACAAGTAAGAATACATCTTTGAGATGTTACATCCAAGAAACTTTAAATCAAAGTTTTCCATAAAGTTGTTTTTTCAAAAAATAGTTAAGAGAATAATACTTTAATCGTTAACATTATCATAGTTTCTAACTCATACAACATGTCATTTCATTTATGCATGTTCATTTAATCAATAGTCATTAATGCATGCCAACTAACATCACCATTGAATCATCAATTTGTAAAATTGTGATATTTTGAATAAACAAGGTAATCAACATAACCATATTACCACTAGTTCTAACATTAAGCTAGTAGAATCATCAAACGTGTCATTTTAATGACATTACTATATCGTGATCCAACCTCTTATCACTTTCAAAAATTTGTAGTTATACATATACATTGTTTAAAAAAGTATTCACTTTCTCAATCATTTTAGTTTCATGCATAAAAATATATGCAAAGATTCATTAATGTGTAAATGTAAAAGACATTTAGGGTAACAATCCAAACATTTCCAATTTCCCACAGTGTATTGTTACCAACGTACTAACACATGAAGTAACTACCATAATCACTTGTTTACAACTTGCAATAAGATTTAATCAAAACCAATTCATGCATATAAGTTTTAATAGTTAGTCATGCAATACTAACTAATCAATGCTACCAACCATTTTAATACAACCATGACAAGACTCAATCAACAAATATCTACTACGGTCAAGTCTCACTACTTGACTCATTGTTTATTTCTAACATCTAAAGGGGTTCTTTCAATGTCCTTTTAAAACATTCTATCGTCTTCTTCAAAGAAATTCCCATATTTTACATTCATGCATTCGTTCATTATAAGCATTGCATTGTAACTTTAGACATGTTCATTAAATATATCATTAATATTTTCATATTTGCAAAGGTTGGTAGTCAACTCTCGTTTTCACCAGTGAGTGCTTAGGATTGTTCATAGGTGCAATATAGGTTTTATTGTCTTTTATCCTCATCAAGATTCAAATGTCATGAGCACAGTTTCGCAGCAAAATTTATTACTTACTACTCTTCAATGCGGTTATAAACATGCGTAATGCATCTCATGTCAAAAGTAGCCTATTTCATATATGGATATGTAGTTTTCTAGAATCAGACCTGAGTTGATTCCCACTAGTATCATCCCTCAACTTATTTTATGCTTACCAATTCCCAAAAGGTGCCAGTGCTACAACCTTCAGTTCTGATACCACTTGTAACATCCTCTGGTAACCTCACATGAAAATGCATGGAGTTAGAATTTTTTTACAACATTTTCCAACATGTACATTTATGAATTACTTTCTATATTCTTTCGATGACCATTAAATAAACCATCATCATTACATAACGTAATCTTTAGTAGAGGAATAGTAAGTCACACAAACATTAACTGCCACTGTTGTAGCATATTAACTGAAACTTCATGTTGTAACCTTGAATCAATTCCATGATTATTTTAACTTGGTTAGTTAATCACATACTAGATAATATAAACTTCACATCATGCAAGGAATCAACATCATAAAAATAACATAACAGACAATAACATCACGAGACACCGATATGTCCTCGAAACCATGTTGATTGAAAACCAACAAATGTTTCATTTTATTATTAAATGCTCCTGAAGGTGTTCATCCCAACTCAATGGCTTGTAAGGGAGTCCATCCCTTAACCATTGTCATAAAATATTACAAATAAATATCATTTAAATAAAAAATATTTAGCTAAAATCTATTACAATCATCATGATATCATTTACCCACAAATATTCAATCTTTATATCTTTGTGGCCTGGTTGTTCCATCAGTGGACCATCTTGCAACTCACACTCCCCAATTTGCATGGACCATTAGTTCTTTACCTGCCACAATGTTAAATATAATATATCCTTTGCACAAGTCACCATCCTTTCCTTCCATTGTTGTCATCAACAAACTTTGATATCATGATTAGATAAAGTATTAATCAACCAATAATCAATCTTTAATAGTGATTCTTCAACATCTATTCATGTGCATACATGAAATGTAAATAAAATATCACGACATGCTTCCTTTAACAACATTGTACACGGGCATTAATCATAAGTATATAACTATCAAATCATGCCTATAAAATAAATACCACATTAACTAATATTCCCCTCACACAAACACACATTCTTTTCCAAGAGGAAAACCACTACAATTGTCCTTGATCTTTGTGCATGTAATTGAATAAAATTTATTGAAAGAAACTAATCCCTTAGCCATTTTCTTGTGCATGCATATATGTAATCTTTCCACCACAATAAGAATTATTATTATGCATACAAATGCATGTATCTTTCTAAAATAAAGTTAACTTAATAGCTTATTATTTTCATGCAAAAACAACATAAATAATTGAGCACAAAACAATATGTTCTTTTCCAAGAACAATAACGCATTGGAAATATTCTATGTATACAAACAACTATTATTTTCAAGGGGACTTACATTGTGGCTATTGTTTTGTGCACCTCTACAGATATTATTTTCCAAAATAATTCATAATAATTATTCTTTCCATGCATATTTATTTTCAAAGAATCCAACATCATAGTTGTACTTTTTATAGATGCAAAGATCATATTTCCTTTCAAGAGATCAAACACAATATTTCTATTTTTCGTGCAATAAAATAACATATTTCTTTTCAAGAAATATCAAACATAGTATTTCTATTTTGTGCATGCAAATAACTTATTTCCTCTCAAGAAATATCAAGCATAGTAGTTCTATTTTGTGCACACAAATAACTTATTTTCTCTCAAGAAATATCAAGCATAATAATTATATTTTTGTGAATGCAAAGAACTCATTTCCTCTCAAGAAAGATCAAACTTAATAGTTCTATTTTGTGCATATTTATCATCAAGAAAATCTAATAAAATAAGCACTTATTCCTTTATAAGAGTCTAGTGGTTCTATTTAGGAATCTAATGCATGAGAATCATGTGAATAACTTCAAAGAAATTAATAGTCTTTTAAGAATCTAATGAATAGGAATCATGTGAATAACTTCAAAGAAATTAATAGTCTAACTTCCTACACATAATTCCATGGAATCTTATTTTTTTAATAACTCAATTTCTTTATCTTTTCTCCAGCAAAGTTCACATGCATTATTTATGAAAAATAACATGACTTCTTAAATAATTTTTTTTGTGTGTTTGTGTGTGTGTGTATAGGATTCACGTGCATTCTCTTTTCAAGAGAAACAACATCCCTAACTTATCTTGTCATGAGCATGGACTTAAACAAACCTTATTAAGAACACACACATCCGTGCAATATTTTTTTAATAAAACAACATGGTTTCTTTATCTTTAATGTGTAAAGTTCACACATATTCTTCTCACAAATTCTTTCTCTTTTATGTGAAAGGTTCATAAGTAATCTTTTCAAGAAAAATGGCTTAGGTAATTAGTTATCTTCCATAGAGAAGCCATGAAAGTTTTCCAAGAGACACACAACAATTATTTTCAAGAAGATAAATGTATTTAACTTACACTCATGCACACCAGAACCATGGGCGTTTTCCAAAAAAATAATTAACTTATCTCTAGGCATGAGAAATATTTTCAACAAACAAAAATAACGAACTTATATGCATGGATTGCCCTTTTTTTCTCATGGGGAGTAGTAGGAACCTCTCTTATGGCCACCATCTATACACGATTTTGTAGAGTTTTAATATGATTTTATATATTGCAGGACGCTCTTAACAAATAACCTCAAGTTTTACACAATGCAATTCCTATGTGGCTACCCATGTAGCTCACACTCCCAAGACAAAAACATATTTGTTTCATTCCTCAAATGATAGAATAGCTCCTAATTTCATGCATGTGCATTTTGCATCAATAGGAGACTCAAAGTTCTCCAGAGCCATACGTTAACAACCATAGAGAATGAAATATTTTTCCAAATACCCCCATGCTGAGACATTCTAGATTGAAGACATCACAAAACTTTAACGTTAGCGGGAGAATCCTAGGGAAATATCATTGTGGCATCATGTATGAAGCGATATTTCCAGATAGACAATTAATAATGATTATGAGAATCGATCCCTGGCTTGCCTTCTGTGATGCACTAGCCTTAGTCCCTCATTTAACAACATGAGCTTTATCCTATATTGCAACACTCCCTCTCCCAATAGAAATCAATCCATTTATTAATGATTCCTTTCTCTCTCACATATCACTAGCCGTTGTATCTTTGAACCAACTCCATGACATGCCGCAAAGGTTTTTTAAATAATACCCCCATATTTCTTGTGTCTGCCCATACATGAACATTTTCTTGGTCCGATTCAACAAATAATCACAACGGTCTTAATGACCAACTGTTTTGTTAAACATGGTAAAATATTATTTTTATCCTGAATGCTAAGGGGAATACATTTGTGTAGGTGTATTACAAGAATGAAAAAAAATGTGTATGTAATTTGTAAGAAGAAAAATAAACAATAACTTATATACATATGTACATGGAAACATTTAAAAAAATTAGTGTAAATCTATGTTAAATGTGAATTTATTGATCCAATTTATTAAAGTGTAATTTTTTAATTATTTAATTTAATGTAATTTAATATGGAGGAATTAATACATAACATTGGAATTAAATGATTAAAAAATGTTACCTCAAGAAATTGGATTCCTAAACAAATCCATGACATGCTCTAGTGGTATTGCATAGGTAACAATTAAGGAGTTCGTAGGAAGGAAGCATGAAGGAAGTAATAGGTAACAATGAGGAGTTCGCAGGTAGTGCACACAACACATCGAGAAGAGGAGAATTCGCAGGTAGTGCACAACGCAACAAGAAGAGACAGGATCCACATAGATTCAGCTGTCGGTTTCTCGCTGAGTTCCTAAAGCTGTTGCACCTTAACATTTTCAACAAATAATATAGAGTGGGTTTCTCCCTCTTGGTTACTTGAGTAACACTGAAATTGCATTACAAGTATAGTAGGACATCAACGTCTTCAATGGCCTTATCGACATCTTGAGGGTTTTGCAGGGGCAGTGTAGGAAGTGTTTTACGAGCATGTTTACAAGTCATAGAGATACAAATGTGCCAAAGTAGTGCATACAGTCAATATCCAAATTGCAGGTTGCATGGCGAAGGGTCAGGTTCCAGAGGGAAGAATGACGCCTTGATGGACCTCATTACTTCAGATCTCGTGACAATGGGCCAAAGCATAAGTGGGGCGGAAATTGCTTTGCCTTCTTCCACTTTGGGAAAATTCATGCAGGCAGATTGGAAAAATTGGAAGGTTGGTGGCTTCATTCTACAAATCTAAAGCGATAATGATCCAACTGCCAAGGTTTTAACTCGTGCAAAAAAAATATCTTTCCAGCCAAGCATAAGAGGAAGCCTTTATCTTATTCCCAACTTGCAAGGAGTATTCATAAACTTGCTACAACAACTGATCAAAAAAGCTCCCAGAAGTAGCTAGTTAAAAATGACAAGGGAATCTTAGGTTTTGTGGAAACAAACCATTTGGGTCAAGTCAAAATTGCTTCAACAAACAAAACATGAAAGTGGATTTGGGTAAATGCAAAGGAATATCGGGGCATTTTAAGGTGTAGGCTTGCTCACCTTAAATGGGAACAAATGAGAAGAAAACCATTCCAGATAAATAAAATAAATAAGAACAACAAAAATAAAGAAGAATCAACCATTTATAGTCCCACATATACAACTCTTACTAGGTCATCAGATCTATATGTCCAAGAAATAATGAAGGCCAGGACAAGGTTGGAGATTTTGGAAGCCAAAGAACATGAAAGGGACCGCAAAATTTCAGAGATCACAATTGCAAATCGATGTTTAATAGAAGGTAATAGAATTTTAAAAGAACATGTGATAATGTTACAAGAGGCTCTAGAGACATGAAAACAAGAATGGAAAAGCATGAATACAGCATGGAAAAGCATGAAAGAATTAATAACAACAAATAAGGATGTGATAATTTCTAAAGAAACTCAGGTAGATACACAAGTATCTCAACAAACAAACATTTTGAAAGAGAAGTCCAAAAAGAACATTGGGAAAGATAGTCCAAAAGAAATCAAAGCTAGAGATGAAGACGCTAATGGTTACATAAGGACAGAGGAAGAAGAAGATGCAAGTTCTCGTAAAGCACATGAAATAAAACAAAAAGAAAGAAAGGACAGGGAAATAAACTTTATTATTAGGGGAATAAGATATTATGGGAAAAATGAAAGTACTCTAAATTTGACAAGAGACTTTCTGAAAGAGAAACTACATTGGAAAGGGAAAATTTTCCAAGCAATGAGAGTGGGGAAGATATGTGAAGAGAGGCCACGACCCATAAAAGTCACCATGGCAAGTGACAAGATAAACACCAGCTTTTGGGCAAAAAGAAACTCTTGAAAGGCTCACACTTATTCCTCGATGAAGATTTAACCAAAAAACAACAAGAGGAGAGAAGAGATGAAGTGGAGAAAATTAGAACAACAAGAAATGAAGGGAAAAGGGCATGGTTGTACAATGGTAAAGCCGTTATTGCAGTGTTTGGGTCTTCGGGAAAAACAAGGCAGCAAGCTGGCAGTAAAGAAAAAACAGAGAATTCAATAATAGGGAGGAAAACAACAAGAGAAACATGGATGAAAAGGGGTGAAGACTCAAATTTGAGTCTTATGTGCCAAACTGCGTAGCAGTCAAATCCTACCTAGGTCTACCAAAGTTTATTTTGTTGGAATTGTAGAGGTTACCCTTAGAGGAGAGGACTTGGGTTAGGGCCTATTGCGGAAGGTAGAGACATAATTTGTCTCACGGAAACTCATGAGCATGATGGTTGCAAAACTCCTGTGTTTGACGATTATTTGAAGTTGGCAGTTTGGAACAAGGTAGCAGTAAATGGCAAAGGGTATGGGGGAAAACTAGTTTTAGTGAAATAAAAAGAAGGTCGTCACATTTAGATAATTAAAAAAGATGAAAAATATTTATGGTTCAAAATATCAGAGAATAAGAATCACATAAGAATTGCAACATGCTATTTTGCCCCTCAAGTCTAAAAAACTTACAAAAATAAAGGGCTTGACAACAAGGATCTGTATGCAGCTTTAAAACAAGATATTGCCATGTATTCTCAATAGGGAGAAGTTCTTTTAGTGGGAGATTTCAATGATAGAACGACAAATAATCAATATAACATTCTTTGTTGTAAAGAGGATAACAATCCTATTTGGCTCACTAAAGAGGAGAATCCTCAATGGGTAAGGTGTTCAGAAGATGATAAAGTTAGCAATAATTTTGGAGAGGAGTTTCTTACATTGTGTATAGCTGTTAACTTAATTATTTGCAATGGTCTAGATAGATGGAAAAGGTCTGGGAACTTCACTTGCAACACATACAATGGGGAAAGTGTCGTTGACTATGTGATGTGTTTACAAATATTGATAAAAAAGATAGATGAAGTTAATATTGGAGAGAATATTTGGGACGTAAAATCATACCATAACCCAATTTATATAAGGTTATCATGGTTAGAAGAAAGGCAACATAGGAGGAAAACCTAATGCTCTCAGCAATCACTATCAAGGGGCAAAATTCTTCTAACACAATAAAATTGTACTATCTTCAAGACAATGTTAGAGAGATCAATTCAGAAGGAGAAAACTGGTTTCAAAAGCTTCAACAATCATGAGTTAACAAATATAATTAAAAGTGCATTTGAGAAGTGCAAAAGAGAAAAAAATAGGAAATCAGGATCAAATTGTTAAATTCCTGTAGATGCTTGGTTTGATGAGGAATGCAAAATGGTAAGGAGAACCTTGAAAAAGGTAGGCAAGGAGAAGATGAATGTAAAGTTATATAAGAAGATACTAAAAAGAAAAAAATATGAGTTCATGCAAACAAGGCGAGAAGAGTTAATATATTTAAGTAAGAATAATCCAAATCTTTTTTGGTAGGAACTGCAACCAAGGAAGAATAAAATTGAAAATAATATTACAACCAATCAATGGTTTGAATATGCAAGGCAACTCTATGAGAAAGAATTTGAGGCGAAGCCCCCGTAGGATCAACACAACTTCAAATCTCTTCACGTTCCGGAGGTGGAGAATGGAATTAAGAAGCTAAAAACAGGAAAGGCAAAGGACTTGGTTGAAATTCAAGAAGAGTATCTAAAATGGGGAATGGACGCTCTTGCACTGCACATCATGGAAATATTCAACAACATCATTAAACAAGGATTCTCATGAGGCTGGACAACTAGCCTAGCAATACCCCTTTTTAACGGTGGAGACATTAATAATCCATCCAACTATAGAACCATTATGATCAATCCTTTGTTTGCAAAGCTTTTCGACAACATGGTAGAAAACATAATCAGTAAGTGGGCAGAAGTAAAAGAAAAGAGGGCAAGAGGACAAGCGGGTTTTAGGCCAAAGCATTCTATAGTGGATCATGATATCACGTTGAGACACAATGTTGAAAAGGTTTAGGAGGACAAAGAAGAAGTATTTTGTTATTTTGTTGACTTCAAAAAAGCATTTGACACAGTCTCTAGAGACAAGTTGTGGCGTAGAATGGAAGAACTTGAAATTCCTGTGCATTATAGAGCCATTGTCCATAGACTTTATGAAGAGGTGAAAGTCAAAATTAGAACCTCAACAGGTATTTCAGAAAGCTTTAGAAGTGACATTGGAGTCAAGTAAGGTTTCCCTTTATCCCCTACTATTTTTGGTTTATATATTGACAAATTGGAAGAGTGGCTAAATCTGCAAGGTGGAGATGGTGTTCGGTTGGGGGAGTTTATGATAAAGATTCTTTTATATGTTGATGATATTGTATTGATTTCTAAATCAGCCCATGGATTGCAAATGCACTTATGTGCCCTTAAGCATTTTTGTAGAGTAGTGGGGATGCAAGTCAATACTAGCAAGACCAAAATAATGATTTTCTCTAATAAAAGGAAGCAGATCCATCACACTTTCTTCATTGAAGACAAAATTCTTAAAGAAGTAAATGAGTACAAGTACATTGGGATTGATTTCAACAACAAACCCAATTGGGAGCACTGTAGAAAGAAGAGAATTTTAGGAGGGTGGAAAGCATTATATGCTCTTCAAAGCAGATGTAGAGAGACAAAGTTATGGGATTGGAAAATGATTAAAGTGCTTTTTGGACTCCTAGTTTGTCCAGTGATGCTATATGGGTGTGAATTGTGGCTAGCGGCACCCCCGTCTTAAAATGGAAACAAATTGAGAACATCCAAAAATAATTGATCATAAGCAAGTTCAAAATAAAAAGTTCAGTACCTTGTGAGATAATGTGAGTGAAACAGGAGCAACTCACATCGAATCAACTGCTATGGTGCGGCCAATAAGATATCTAAAAATAATTGAGCAAATGAGAGTAGGTAGATGGCCTAATGTTATCTTGAATGAAGGCATGAGTGAAAGAAAGAAAACATGGATGAAACAAAACTACACATGGATGAAAAAATGGAATATCTACCTCAACGTCTGTCCCAAAAATAGAAAGGAGCTAAAGAATTTTGTTATGGAGAAGTTTCGTAAAAGGGTATGGGGAAAAGAGTTCATTGGAGCTAGCATTCCATGGAGGGCAAACGTTATTATTGCTCAATTAAGGACCAACTCGCATAAATTTCGATGTGAAAGAGGACGGTGGAAAAGGCCTAGAGAAGCTTCAGAAGAACGAGTGTGTATCAGAAAAACAATTCATTTTGGAATGTGATGCATTCAAAGACATCAGAGAAAGTTATGAGAACATGTTAACATTAGTATCTTGAATTGCAAAAAGTGAAAAATAGGGAGCTAGTGGTCTCATAGACTATTTTTAGTCTTGTGGACCTTAAAATATCATTTCATTTCATTAAATAATACCCCCATCTTTTGTGTCTGCCCATACATGAACATTTTCTTGGTCCGATTTAACAACTAATCACAATGGTCTTGATGGCCAACTATTTTGTTAAACATGGTAAAATATTATTTTTATTGTGAATGAATATATTGGTGTAGGTATATGAAAAAAAATGTGTCTGTAATTTGTAAAAAGAAAAACAAATAATAACTTATATACATGTGTACATGGCAACATTTAAAAAAATTAATATAAATTTATATTAAATGTGAATTTATCAATCCAATTTATTAAAGTGTAATTTTTTAATTATTTAATTTAATATTATGGAGTAATTAATACATAACATTGGAATTAAATGATTAAAACATCATATCTCGAGAAATTAGATTCCAAAACATATTTGATAACTCTGAATTTAATATATATATATATATATATATTTTAAATATTTAAAACATAAAAAATTATTTTTATAAAAAAACTTAATTTACTTAAATGAAAACAATATTTAAATTTTAAATAATTACTCATAATACTTTATATTTCATTACACAGTGTTTTTTTAACTTACATATTATTAAAGATGTAAAGAGAAAATATTTCAATTTTAACATACTTCTTCCTATTTCTATTACATACATTACTCAAATAAATGAAATACTTAAAATTTTAAAAACAATACTAAAATTATAAATATCTTCCTATTTCTGTTACATACGTTACTCAAATAAATGAAATACTTAAAATTTTAAAAACAATACTAAAAATTATAAATAAATTAGTTGAAAAAAACAAATAAATTATTTTTTTTACTAGATACTTCACTCTTATAAATGAAATATTTAAAACTATATATATATATATATATATATATATATATATATATATTTTAGAGGGGGAAGAGTATCCCCGCTGAAGAAGCAACATTTACACATATATTCGCCGAAGCGAGCAGATACAACAGCCGGAGCTGCGAAGCAACATTTAACATATATTCGCCGAAGCGAGCAGATACAACAGCCGGAGCTGCGAAGCGAAATTGGATACGGAGCTGCAGAGCAGCGATACATACACCGTGAGTCGAACCCGGGCGTGGAGGCTATAAATGGCCGTCCCTAAGTGAAGCAACATTTAACATATATTCGCCGTGTTAACACCTAAATCTGCCTCAGGCTTAAGGAAGGCAAAAATTAGGGTAACCACAAACCACACTCAGTTTGGTAGCTAGCCCTACTAGAGTAGGAGAGGGCTCTCTCCGAGTCATGCTCAGTGAATAGATAATAAAAAACGGTATGAGATGACTTACAATGCAATATTTAGCTTAGGCTAGTAAGTGAATAGGGATTCTGGAAACAATTTTATGAATGACCGAGCTTCTGGGATGTTATGGGACCGGCGCTTAGCAAAGAACAGAGAATTTAATACAAAGGCATAGATTATTCCGTGAGGCAAGGTAGGCGGAGAATGTAACAAGCTAGTTTGAGGTACCGCGGCATGAATAGATTGTAGAAGAAAGTGAAAAGGGCATAGTGACATGAATCCTTTTCAACAGAGGAATAACACTGAACATGAAATTTTCCCACAGGCAGAGCAATAAAATTGAATTCTACCTAATCTCACTCAAAAAATTTCACCGGAAATGAACATGAATTGAATTATGAAACATAACGAAATACATGTGATAACATAAGAGACACATTTGCTACACTCACGACCACAAGAATCTCATGAAACAGAGCCACTGCCTTTCATTAATTCTCTGTCAAAAATACACAGTGAAGAAACAAAGTTTCTTTCCCATAGTCTCCCAGAAGTTACAAGCCGACCAACCCTTTGAAAATAACTTGCAGACAATATATAGAATGTGTGAGGAAGAGATAGAACACCCAAGAGTTGGGGAGTTACTCGAATCATTACAAAATGAAGATGGAGAGCCAACCATCAGCTACAGGAGCAGCGCTACAAACATGACATTTGGCTTGGGGTGACTGTTTGCCTTCCTTTGCCACTTGGATAGAAGCCAATATGGAGAAAAAACACTTTAAATGCCTCCTTTGGTGCCAAAAAACTGAAGTGTAGATGAGCGGGCCCACTTGGAGAAGTCACGAAACGGAAGCAAATTGGCAATTTTTCCTCTGTGCGCCGCGCCATTTTCTCTGTGCGTCACGCTACTTTGGGGTCTGTTTTGGGGCACTTGCAGGTGTCAAAAATGTGCCCAAGTGGGCTTGTTGGAAAGCCTGTCTTGTCTAATTTCTAACCCAACTGGAATTTTTGAATTTGGTGCTCATTTGCCCCTCCAAATATCCCTTCTCCCAAGACTGTTTTCTGTGTGTTAAAAAAGTGGCAGAGAGGCCATTTTTTGGGTGTTTTTGACCTCTAGGAGGCTCATATCTTGCCCAAATTTCTTGCCCGGACACCAGTAGTCGTGATTTTCCATGCTGAATCCAAAACTGCAAACCATTCCTCATTTGGAGCTCTAGAATTTTAGTGCACAGGGAGAAAATCCCTGTTTTTTGCCCAAAAAATTTCCATGTGACCAAAGGAAGCCTTAGCCAAGATTCTAAGCCTATCTTGCTCTTTTGCCTCTTTTTCCCTCCTTGTTGCTTTCCTCAATTTTGCTTTTAAACTCTTTATTCGGGTCTTGGCGCTCATGTTTCGTTCCCTGTAATGAAATGTCATGTGTCTCAACAGAGCAAGGTCTTTGTCGGCCTTGTCTAGCAGCCTCTCCAAATGCATGTTGACCCTCTCAAGGTTGGCCTCCCTATCCTCATTGATTTCTTGCTCCAAAGATGTGAGCTCAACCCTTCTTCTTTGAGCAGCTTGGCGATGCTCTCGAATTTTTTGCAGCTCCATGATCGCCTGCTGGTCCTTAGGCTGCTTGTTTCTCTACTCTAGGTACTTCATGTTTCACTTGGACCTCTCCAAGTCAAGGGACAAGGCCTCAATCTCTGATTGCTGTTCCTGGATGACCTCTATAAGCTCTGCATTTGTTGGCTATGTATCGGTCTCATCATCGTGAAGGAGAACGAACTCGGTCTCTCGTTCACGTGATGTCTCTCCTGAAGGCCCCTCATCATGCGCAGACTCCTTACCTCTGTTTTAGGAGAAAACACAATCCTTCTGCCTCTTTGATATGTATTGGTCACCTCAGTCCTAGGTGCCTTGGAACCTCATCATTCTTTCTTGATGACCCAACCTCCATTGACTGTGCTGACATAGTTTGGTGCTGGCTTGGTGAAGTAGTTATATGCATGTTCAAAGCTGCCTCAATGAAAGTGTCCCATGTCATGTTATTTTTTGTCAACTGATGGAGAACCATAACCTTTATCAAGCTATGATTAAAGAGGCTAGGATAATGCACTTTTCCTTTCAATTTCACCTTTTTAGACATCTTGGTTAAGCTCTTATACAAGTAACTACTCAAATTGAGCGACTTGGTTGTTGTAAAGTGCATGAGCAACCTTATCTGATATTGATGCAACCTGGAAAATTTTCCCTCACATGTGAAGAATTTCATGGCAACCTTCATTAATGGTGCATATATCTCCAAAAAATATATGAATGGGAAAACGTGTGAGTGAGTTTCTTTATATTATGATTTCAGTTAGCGTTTGTACTCTTATAGGTCTAGGTTCATGTCTTTGAACCAATTTTCACCATGGTTTGGTATGCCTGTAGCTTGAGAGATGGAATCTACTGAAAACATGAAATCATTCCCTGCAATGGTGATTTTGTCTTCCATCAAGGTGAGGGAAATATGCATCTGAGATGATCATGGTGAAAAACTTGTTCTTGGCCTTTTTCTTGCCACATGTTCTTCATGGTGCTCAATGTTATCATGGTCCACCTTTCCCTTCATCTCTTGTTTCTTGACTTTGAATTGTTCTTTCTCCATAGGTAGATGTTGTGCTTTAAGCTGACTGTTTTCTTGATCAAGGCATGAAATGATAAATTTGGCCCTTATCAAATTGTCCTTGACCTACATGATCTGAGAATACTTCTCTTTGATGACTTGTTGTATGGATTTATGCTCATCTTGTGCCTCCAAGTCAACTAGGTCAAAATCATGCTCAATGAGCTCCTCATCATGCAAAGAAGCCTCATGATGTGATGGTGATCCCTGTTCTTGTTTGCTTTTGCCAACAGCTTCTCTAAGTGGATGTGGATCCTCTCGAGCCAAATCTCTCAATCAGCCTCTATCTCCTACTGAATAGGTGTCTTCTTGTGGTTGTCTTTATGAAATTTGTTGCATTCAATCATAGGCATATAACCACCATATCACTCATAAAATTTGATAAACAAGTGATGTTATAGAGCCTACCTTGCAATTTGATGGGCTTCACAAGAAATTTGAGGCAAAATGGCACAATTTTAGGCCTTTTTTTTCCTGTGCGCCGCGCTCTCTATGTGCGCCGCGCCAGTGTAAATTTACACTGGAAATTTCCTCCGAGTGCGCCGCGCTCCCTCTGTGCACCACACTCTTTTCCAGGAAACATTTGGAGGCCTTACTGGTGTCCAAATTAGATGCAGGATAGCTAGTTGGAAAGATCTTTGAGTCTACTTTCCAACCCAACTAGAATTTTTCAATTTGGATTTTATTTTCTCTATCAAAAGTCAAATCTCCCAAGACTGGTCAAAATGTGCCCAGTGAGGCTGCCTCAAGGCAGAGTGCTGTTACAGTCAACTTTTGAATTCTTTCCTCAACTCCAAATTGGGCTCATGATAGCTCATTGGAAATATCTTTGTGTCTAGTTATCATTTGACTCATCAAGCAAGTCATTTGGCCAACTTAGCTAGGAGAAAACTTGATTTTCCCAAGGTCATTTCAGAGGTTCATCAATTCTCCCGAGGCGATTGTATTTTTGACATTTCTCCAAAACCGTGACACCTGTGTAAAAATTGAAGGAGGTTTTTCTTCCTTGGCCTGTTTTGGATAAAAACCTCTCTCAGTTTTCCCAAATTTATATTTTATTGCTCAGAAAATTCATTGGCGTAAAACCTATCCCGATGTGTGGCACGAGAGATTTGTCGAAATGAAGCGAAATGAAGGGGATAAGTGGCTTCTAAATTCTTGGGAAAATTCTTGGAAGTAGGGAGGGATGTTAAGAAGAAGGGGAAAGTGTAATTTCAAATATTGAGTGAGGGGAAGGGGTCCAAAAAGGCAAAACACAGGTCCAACCTAGAAAATTGCGAGGTTGTAGCAAGAAACTAGGGTTTGTGCGAAAATGAGGAATTTGGGGGATCTCAGTGATGGGAAGTGTTTAATAAGGTACATTATGGATAGGAGAAGGTGTATGAACATCAGGATACAAGTTTTTCCGATGATTTGACCATCCAAGAGAAATTAGCTTCAAAATCCTAGGAGAGGGAAATGAACCTTGCCTAGGCGCAATTGAAGCATGAACAAGGTGTAAAATGACTCAGTGGAACTTAATAGGATGATGAAAACCCTTTGAATGATGGTACACTCAGTTGAATGGTGACATGGAACGTCATTTGGACAACTTTGACAAGGGTAAAATCAAACCCTAGACCTAATGCCTAGTGACCAAATTTTGCTTGAAGACTTACTGAAATGACAAAATTTGACCTTGACACCTTAAAATCACTTTGTAAGAGCATGTTTGATCACTGGAGGAAGGCTGCAAAGACTGACACTAACACACCGAAGCGAGCAGATACGACAATCGGAGCTGCGAAGCAAAATTGGATACGGAGCTGCAGAGCAGCGATGCATACACCGTAAGTCGAACCCGGGCGGGGAGGCTATAAACGGCCGTCCCTAACCACTCGGGACAACGACCATGTGTCGAAAAAAAACTATATATATTAAACCACACATTTAAGATTTAAAAATATAAAATAAAATAAATAAACTAATTAATAGAAAACCCAAAAACCAATTTGAAATCATTTCTTTATGGGATTATTAAAAATATGATCATACTAATTTCATTTACTCTATTACCTTTACAAACTTTAAAATTTCCAATGCAGATATCTCTATGCAATTTGACACGTGTATAATAGGTAAATAATGGAAAATGAGTTGTCATTATAAAATAATCGATTAAAATAAAATTTACTCAGGTTTGATAATCATACAAAATATGTTTTTTTTAAAAGCGCATGGACTGTGGCTAACCAAATGTGCATTAGCCACATTTAACACACGCATCAAGGCTGAATTAATAGATGGCCCAACGATATGTAATGCAAATATTATGACTGATGATCGGAGTAATGCCTTTGCATAAAGGTCAGTTAGAATTCACTTTCCAGAAGGCCGCGACTCCATTTTGAATTTCTTAAAAAAGTAGCCAGCACCCACTCTGTAAGGGCTTGCAGTCCTTGGCACAACTTCCCGGTTGGTGCGACGAGTTGGTTCATTCCTTGGGTGCGCGATTTGACGAAGTGCGAAGCTCAGACTTATAATGCGATGAAGTAATATGATAATATGCGCATAAAGGAGGAGAGCGATGTGTTCTTATAGTGTGGGGAGCATGAACGCTCAACCCACGGCCGACCAACAAACGTAGCAAGGCTGACTACACTTGTGGGTGTTTGGACGAAGGCCGACTCATGTTTTGGAAAGGTTTGTGATGGAGATGAGGGTGTGGACAGGTCCGCTGGGTAGCCAAGACCTTTCCCTGCCACTCATATAAACTAGCACGCGTTGGAGCTCATTTGGACAATCAACAACTTCGCTCATCATGTAGAGAAGTGCGCAGATCTAGTAGGTGGACGCAGCAAGAAGGAAAGGCGCAGATTTTGGTGATGTGCCCACTCTTGGGCAAGGCCGCACGGAGGTAGCACATATCTCAGTTTTGGGTGAGACTTGGCACGGGTGTCTTGGTAGCTCGGGTGAGCGCCCGCCCATCGTGCAAGGGTAAACGATGGAGACTTGGTGAGTCGCCCGCTGGTGCGAAGTTGGAGAATGGTGGAACGTGGTGAAGTCGGGTGCACAGTGAAACGTTGGTGAAGCCAGTTGTGCTAAGGGGGTGTCTTAGTGACTTGGTGGAGTCACCCGCCCATCGTGCACAAAGACAAGGTTCGGTTGTGAAGTGCGGAAGGCAGCTCGTGTGAGGGCGCGCCCGCCCGCCTTGGGCAAGGAAATCTTGGTTGTCGCACGGAGGTGTGACAAGGTTGTAAATTTGGCTAAGTATGAAACTTGGAGTTTCCAAGTATACTTGTAAAGCATTGTAACTTTGTAAAGTTGTATAATATATTATTCGGGCAGACTCATTGTTCAGGGAGTTGCCCCTCCCTTTATACTATGCAATTGTGTTCTTCGTTTATAATTGCTGATGATAATGAATGTGTATGGGTGTTCATTGGTATAAAGGAAACATTAATAATACTTGGTTGCGAAACACAAACTAAGTAGGATAAGTGGTTAGGTGTAGTCCACGAACATAAGTATTGGTGAAAATAAAGTGTTCGGTGGTGCCGCACCTCGCCAAGTGTGGTTGAAAGACTACCGCCGGCCTGGGGGCGTGACATGTGGTATCAGAGCTCGGACTGAAAACTTGACGAGAAATTTTGCAGGAAGCTGATGTTGAAGCTGATACACAACTTCACTACGTGACAGTTGGTATCAGAGCTAGTTTGAAGACTTGGAGGAGTCTTGCAGGAAGCGTGCCGAAACTTGGAAGTTGGTGACAGTGAATCAGGTACTTGAAAGTGAAGGAAGCTGTTTCACATATAAGTGGAACAAGGGCTGGTTCAATTTGCAGGCAACTTGGTAAAGCTGTTGGATGGTTGAAACTAGATCGCAAAGAAGAAGGAAACTGTTAGCAATGGTAGGTGAATCTCAGGTTGGGTCTAGTCACAGTGCGAAGGATGCTACTATGGCATTCATTGAAAAATTGTTGGAAAAGATGGAGGACTTAGAGGCTTACTGGACTAAGAAGATGGACTTGGTCAAGAGAGATCAAGAGGCCAATTCGAAGATGAGGGAAGAGCTCGAGGAACTCCAGACTCAACATGAGTACACTGATCTTATGTGTACACGACTTGAAGTAAGGGTCAAGGAGATTGAAGACGCAAGAGACTGAGGCTTGGCAGAAATCGTGGACTTGCAGAAATCTCTTGACGAAGCCAGAGATGAGATCGCGGTGTTGAAGAAGACCATGAGGCATAACTCAGGTGGAGGAGTGCCTCATGTGAAAGTCAAGGAACCAGAACCTTATGATGGTATAAGGAGTGCAAAGACTCTTGGCAAATTTCTATGGGACATGGAGCAATACTTGGAACGCTTGGGTCTATCTGATGATGACACGAAGGTGAAGGTAGCTACTCAGTGCTTGAAAAATGATGCTAAGATGTGGTGGCGAAGGAGGATGGATCAGATTGCCAATGGAAGTGTTGGTGACATTACTTCGTGGGATGAGATGAAGAAAGCTTTGCAGACCCATTTCAGTCCTTAGGATGAAACGTGGGAAGCAAGGATGAAGATTAAGTTCATAAAGCAGATAGGGAACCTTCAAACATATCAACGAGAGTTTGCAAGTGCGGTTCTGGAACTTCCTGACATGGCGGAGAGGGACAAGGTGTTCAACTTCATTATTGGATTGAAGCCTTGGGCATGCAATGAAGTGAAGAGGCAGGAGATTAAAACACTTGAGGAAGCTTTTGCTGCTGTGGACAGGTTGGTGGAGCATTATGATGAGACTTCTGATGATAGAAAGAAGAAGTACGATAAGCCGAAAGAGAAGAAGAAGGATGATGCTTCGAAATCGAATGATAAGTCGAAGACGAAGAAAGCCTTAAAGTGTTGGATATGTGCTGAAACACATACGGTGAAGAATTGTCCTTCTAGACTGAAAGTGGCTACGATTGCACAGTCTAATGTGAAGAATGAAGAAGCTTCTGTGGGGATGATGGAGATTCTTGGTGCTGTTGCTGCTACAGAGGTGGTCTCTCAGAAGGATCCTGAGAGGAACAGTATGGAGTATGTTCAGATGAAGATTGGGAGTGCTGATATACTCACTATGGTGGATAGTGGGGCTACTCACAACTTCGTGAGTGAAGATACTGCGAGAAGGATTGGGCTGAAATTTGTATCGGTGAAGGCACAAATGAAGACAGTGAATTCTCCTCCTGATTGTGTTCTTTGTGTAGCTGAAAAGGTGGACACAACACTAGGTGAGTGGACAGGGAAAGTCGACTTCACTATAGTGCAGATTGATGACTATGAAGCTGTGCTAGGGATGGAATTCTTGAAACAATTCGATGCTATGCTTGTTCCACATTTGAAGAAGCTGTACATTTACGATGGAAGGGAAGATGTACCCATTGGTGTACCAACCATTGGAGTGAAAAAGCTTGATTGTAAGTTGGCAGTAATGCAAATGGAGGATGAGAAGTGGATGGAAGACATGAGTAAGCAGTTGTCCATGGTTGAGACAAAGCTTACCGAGTAGTCATTGGTCATCAGGACACTTTCAGATAGTATCTTGGATTTGTAAAGAAGGCTAGAAGTGGTTGAGGATGATGATGATGATGATGATGCATATGTGAGGCCGAATGTCCGGGAGGAGGATCGGGTCACTTATCTACAAAGGATGGAGATAGAAAATCCTAACAGATCGATTGAGATAATTAGTGAGGGAGAGCCTTCAGGCTCCACTCCCTCTACATCTTCTTAGATGACATAGAATATGGGGCTCATTGTTAGCTGCTCATGGCAGTGAGTCCTTAAAACAGGTTGAGCAGGTATGGAAGATGGTGCAGGAATGGCTTGGCATCAAGCATCATGACATGTTGTATATGGGATGGAGTTTCCATGGACCTGAGCATGGGTGAGATTTTGGTGAGTCCGAGATGTGGCAGAATCCTAGATAGACTGGTGAAGGCATAAGGATGTTCACTCTCATGGCTTGAGCGTGACAATTGGATTAGCTACCCAACTAGTTCAAACATGAGGTCCGGAAGTGCACAGAGAGATGTCAGCATCAGGCAGACAAGGAGGATAGTTCATAGGATGGGACGACACATGATGGAGATGGCAGTTCTACATATGTTGCAGGGATGTTTGTAGTATGTGGAGGAGTTGACATCATGGACCGAGGATGAGACAGATATTGATGATCTTGGTGGATGGCTACCAGGATGGTATGTTGTCGAGGACGAAAACAATTTCAGGTGGAGGAGGATGTAAGGACTTATAGTCCTTGGCACGACCTCCCGGTTGGTGCGACGAGTTGGTTCATACATCGGGCGTGCGGTTTGACGAAGTGCGAAGCTCAGACTTACAATGCGGTGAAGTCATATGATAATATGCGCATAAAGGAGGAGAGCGATGTGTTCTTATAGCGTGGGGAGCATGAATGCTCAACCCACGGCCGACCAACAAACATAGCAAGGCCGACTACACTTGTGGGCATTTGGACGAAGGTCAACTCATGTTTTGGAAAGGTTTGCGATGGAGATGAGGGTGTGGGCAGGTCGGTTAGGTAGCCAAGACCTCGCCCCGCCACTCATATAAACTAGCACACATTGGAGCTCATTTAGACAACCAACAACTTCGCTCATCATGTAGAAAAGTGCACAGATCTAGTAGGTGGACGCAGCAAGAAGGAATGGCGCAGATTTTGGTGATGCGCCTGCTCTTGAGCAAGGCCGCACGGAGGTAGCATATATCTCAGTTTTGAGTGAGACTTGGCACGGGTGTCTTGATAGCTCAGGTGAGCGCCCGCCCTTCATGCAAGGGTAAACGGTTGAGACTTGGTGAGTCTCCCGCCGGTACGAAGTTGGAGAATGGTGGAACGTGATGAAGCCGGGTGCACGGTGAAACGTTGGTGAAACCGGCTGTGCGAAGGGGGTGTCTTGGTGATTTGGTGGAGTCACCCGCCCGTCATGCACGAAGACAAGGTTCGGTTGTGAAGTGCGGAAGGCAGCGCGTGTGAGGGCGCGCCCGCCCGCCTTGGACAAAGAAATCTTGGTTGTTGCACGGAGGTGTGACAAGGTTGTAAATTTGGCTAAGTATGAAACTTGGAGTTTCCAAGTATACTTGTAAAGCATTGTAACTTTGTAAAGTTCTATAATATATTATTCGGGCAGACTCATTGTTCAGGGAGTTGCCCCTCCCTTTATATTGTGCAATTGTGTTCTTCGTTTATAATTGCTGATGATAGCGAATGTGTATGGGTGTTCATTGGTATAAAGGAAACATTAATAATACTTGGTTGCGAAACACAAACTAAGTAGAATAAGTGGTTAGGCGTAGTCCACGAACATAAGTATTGGTGAAAAGAAAGTGTTCGTTGGTGCCGCACCTCGCCAAGCATAGTTGAAAGACTACTGCCGGCCTGGGGGCGTGACACACTCCCTCCATGCTACCAATGGTAACTAATCGTGTCAAGCCAACTCACAGCTCAATTAATTTTCATTTAAAATCTGCCTGTTTCTCTTCTTTGAGTGTTCATACCGGTATTAGATTGATATTTCCCCTGTCACTGGAGTTATTTTATATTTCAAGTCCCTGCCTGTATGAGAGGTTTCTTTTTCAAGCGGCTGCATGTATGGCATGCTTTTTTATTTTTTCTTGAATTGGTTTGTAACGTCTCGGCTCTTAGTTTTTGCATGTTGAACTATGGGTTCTTTGTTTTGGCAGTGCTTTGTATTTTTTCCATGATGATCACTACAACTCCCAATGCACAAATCGATATCATGTCAAGGTAAGATAAATCATGCTCCTCCTATGGATAATATTTCAAAGAATTTCTGTAGTGTTGAAAAGAATTTCTTTACAAGTTTAAATAATTTAATTCTAAGTTCTAAGGGTTCATGATTTTCAGGTCTTGAAAATATGGATCGAAACAGGACGGAGATAATAGGAGTTCGAAATTCTTTTTCACCTCAAGTTATCAAGTTATCACAAGTACAAGATTCTCTGTCTCTATTAATAAAAGGAAACTGTAAATTATCAATGGAGAGATTGAAATTAGTTTATATGAGATATGCTATTTTTCCAAGGATAATTTTAAGGATAATGAACACTTATTCTTACATTGTCACAGATCTATTGATATTTGGAAACATTTCACTAACAAGTTGTAGATTCTATTCATTCACTTTAATACACTTGAGGAGTGCTTAAAAAGTAGGAGATTGCTCACTTTGGTTGTTTTCTAGGAAATTTGGAAAGGTCGGAACCAACTGATTTTTGGTTCTAGTAGATGGGGGAAAATGTAATCTATGAACTCATAGAGCAGTGGGTTGTATCGCATCAGAATGTAGACATCAAGAAAAAAAAAGATAGAGAAGGGGAGATTTCAGATCACTAACTACCCGGTGTGGTTTTTTGATGGGGCAACTCAAGGAGGAAGATGTGGATGTGGCTTTTGCTTAAAGTTATCAGAGGAGCAAGAGTTTCGGATATACTGGTATGTGGGAGAAGGAACAAGCATGAAGGTGGAAGCTCTTGCTCTATGGGGTTTATTATGGTTTATTAAGTTTTTGGATATCCCTCAAGTACATTTTTTGGGGGATTCCAAATGTATGATAGATCATGTTAAGGGAAAGAACAATATCTAGCAAGTTTCCCTACAGGGTTCGCTGAGATGTATAAAAAACATATAGAATACTTTTCAAAATTCGTCCATTGAGCACATTAGCAGGGCACATAACAAGATGGCTGATGAATTACTGAAGAAAGGATTACTAGCCACAAAAGAAGGTGTGTCTATCATGATGAAAACATGATCAGCTGAGACAAAAATAGAAAATCTAAAGTTGCCAGGAAAGACCACTGAAGATCTTAAAAAAGGCAGAAGATAAGTTCATACAAAATCCCTGTTTCTTTTTGTTTAAAGTTTTGTACAAATTTTGTTTCTGATTTTGTATAGAAAACATATGTGGAATGACTACTTTAAGGTAGTGATATACAAAACATGCAAATGATCTGAAACACATCTTAGTCCTATAGAATATTTCAGTGAAATTCTGTGATATATTGCAAATATGAAAGAGAGTATATAGTTTCACAGATGTTGTAAATATTAGATAACAGTTCAGTTGTATGTATGTTGAGTATTTTCTCCCCTATGTAGTCATGTTGTGAATACCACAAGGTTTATGAGAACAATATATCCATCATAAATATGTACTGTTTTAATCATAATATAAAACAGATAATTTTTTCTTTCTGGGAAAAAAGAAATTGATTGAAATTGGTTCTATAAAAGGTACATTTCTAATATCAGAATTTGACATCTGTATTTAAGATTTATAAGCCTGTTTAGAAAATCTTCGGCAAAATCACATAATCAATCTTTTGTCGACGCGTTTCGAACCAACTAGTGTGGTTCATCGTCAGGACAAGTTGAAAAACAGGCGAAGCTGGATCTGTTTTTCAACTTGTCCTGACGATGAACCACACTAGTTGGTTCGAAACGCGTCGACAAAAGATTGATTATGTGATTTTGCCGAAGATTTTCTAAACAATTTATAAGCCTGCTTACAAAATTTGCTTTAATTATTCAAACGTAACGAATCTGGATTATGATTATGCGCCCAAAATATTAAATCAGTTTTTGCGATATATGTTAAAGCATAGTCTACACATTAAATGGTGGGCTTCTGAACATTAAATAATGGACTTCCCCTATTTTAAGTGCCTGATCCCATTTGCACGTTCAAATTGCGTGCAGATTCTTTCGTCTAAACCATATAGAGCTAAGTGGCTTCCACGACCAGTCGTAGTAGAAGAGCGTCTCAGAGAAGTCGGCCTGACCGAGGTATTCTAGGGAATGAGGCACGACACATCAAAGATAGATGATGCTGCTCATATGGATAGTATTTGAAAGAATTTCTTTAGTGTTTGAAATAATTTCTTTACTAGTTTAAATAATTTAATTGTAAGTGCTGAGGGTTCATGATTTTCAGGTCTTGGAAATCTGGATGGAAACAGGACGAAGATAATAGGAATTCGAAATTCTTTTTTCACCTCAAGTTATTACAGGTACGAAATTCTCATGTCTCTATTAATAAAAGGAACCAGTAAATTTTCAATGGAGATATGGGAATTAGTTCCTTATGAAATTGATTGAAATTTGTTGTTTAATTTGGTGGAAAAAATTATTACGCTTTGAATTCTGTGTTTAAAATTTGTAGGCCTCTTTACAAAATTTGTTTTAATTATAAGATTCTTCAAACGTAACAAATCTGGATTATGCTAAAGCGTAGTCTGGTATCATGAGTAACTTTATATCGGATCACAGACCCATGTTTCTTTTGTGGTGACAGGGATCTTCTTTTTGGTATTATGTTTCTTTTGTGGTGACAGGGATCTTCTTTTTGGTATTTTATACCAATTTAGGTGCGTTTGGTTGCAGGACCCGGGCTTTGATGCTCTTGTGCTGGAGTGTTGGCGGAGGCCACAAGCTAGGGGTATATCCCCTATGTCAAATATGGTAAACAAGCTTGCTCTTGGAATTAAAGAAAATGGTTAAGCAATGGGAAGGCCCAAATGAAGTATGAGCTAAACGAGATTTTGGGCGCTCTAGATAATCTGAGGCAGCAGCTCATCCTCCCAAATCCCCGAGTGTCCATCATATTGGAGATTCACACATTAGAGATTAAGCGAAATCATATTTTGAAAGTGCAGGAGGCTACATGGAGGCTAAAAAGCAAGGCTATTTGGACCTAAGAGGGGATATGAATACCAAGTTTTTTCATCGATTCGCCAACCACAGAAGGAATATTAACACTGTATTGGAGATTAAGAATTCTAATGGAAACAAATGTGTCACTCATGAAGAGATTTGGCGAGCGGCTATCTTTCATTTTGAATCGGCCTATCGGAGGAGAGTGGTGGATAATGGGGAGGATCATATATGGGTGTGGATGGATACCCATATATGTTTAATGATGCTGCAAATGAGGAGCTGTTCAAAGAAGTTTCTAGGGAGGAAATTTTGGGGATCTTTAAATCTTTCAAAAATGATAAATGTCTGGGTTTTGATGGATGGACTATTGAATTATTTACACATTTCTTCGAATTATTTCTGGGGAATATATTGGCCATGGTTGAGGAGTCAAGAATTCGAGGGTATATCCATCCACATATAAACTCGACTTACATTGCTCTCATCCCAAAGGGGTCTTCCACTGGGACCTTTTCGGATTTCAGGCCGATTTCTCTATGTAATCTTATTTATAAGATTATTTCTAAGACTATTGTTGGAAGAATGAAGTCTTTTCTATCCAAATATATATCGCTTGAGCAATTTGGGTTTCTTCAAAATAGACAAATCCAGGATGCTATCGTCATTGCCCAGGAATGCTTACATACCATTCATATTAGAAAATTTAATGTTGTTGTTATGAAGGTTGATCTCCAAAAGGCATATGACTGTCTTGAATGGGGATACTTGAGAATGGTTTTAAACAAAATTGGTTTGTAGGCCAGGAATTTGGAGTGGATTATGGCTTGTATTTCAAATGTGCGATTTGTTGTTTTAATCAATGGTAATCCTACCAATTTCTTCACGGCGGGATGTGGTCTCAAACAGGGATGTTCCCTATCCCCCTTACTTTTTATATTGGCCATGGATGGTTTAAGTGTACATATTAAACATGTTGTGGAGACTAGTATTTTCGTTCCACTGGATATGGGCCACAATATAAAGGTATCCCATAGTTTTTTCGTGGATGATGTACTGATTATGGGCATGATTAATAGGATTGCATGGAGGGCTTTATCATATATTTTTGACAGATTCGGGAGAGCCTTGGGACTCTATATGAATCTACTGAAATCAATTATTCTGTATGGGAATTGCGCTCATGAGGATATTGAGTACATTAAGGATATATTTCATATCGGTGTGGCATCATTGGAGGGTGGATTGAAATATTTGGGATATAACATAAAGCCCAACAAATATAGAATTATAGATTGGATGTGGTTGGTGGATCGGTATTATAAGAGTATTTCGAGCTGGGAGAACAAATGTCTCTCACTGGGGGGCCACATTACTCTTAATCTGTGATTACACAACTGAGTGTGTACTGGGCTCACTTATACTTTATTCCGGTTGCAATCATTAAAAAACTGAATAGTATCATGGCACATTATATCTGGATAGGGGGTATTACCAAGCAGAAATACCATTTGACAAAACTTGCCAATATCACCACTCCAAAGAGGATGGGGGGATGGGGTATCCTGGATTTGAGGCGTTTTGGGGGGGCTTTGTTACAAAAGGCATTATGGCGGGGCATTTTCGGCGAAGGCATTTGGAGTAATATTATAAAACATAAATATTTAAAGGATCAACATTTTGTTGTTTGGGTGCATCGGGATCTTATTGGGACTCCATCGGGGTCGACTATTTGGCGTAGCTTCAGGAAAATTAGTCACTGTTTTTTACAGAACATTTGCTGGGCTTTTGGTTCGGGACACCGGACTTTGATTGGACATGATTACATTCTGGGTTTTAGTAATGCTATCCCTATCTTGGAGGCGCTTATTCAGTGCTTTCACAATTCGGGAATATTTTATTGAAATCAGGTTATCTCAACATGGAATGGAAACTACCCCATATTATGCACAAGAGATGAGATGGGCCTGGAGTACAATATGGTTGGGGAGTGGGCATGGATATGAGTGGCGCTGCGATGGGCAGGTGTCGGAAGGGAGCATGGTGGGGACATGATTACATGGCGGGGTAAGATGAAATTGAACTGTGTTGTTGTGGTGGATATTTATCACACATTGTGTCTTCAGGGGTCACTGAGAAAGGAGGTATGTGAATTTTCACAAATTCTGGAAAATGAAAGTTCCCATTAAAATCATTTTTTTGTATGGTTAGTGTGGAAAAACAAGAACTTAACTTGGGAAAATCTTCAGAAGAGAAATTTGCAAGGGCCAAGTATTTGTGTGTTATGTAGGTAGGCAACGGAAAATAATGAACATATATTTCTCACATGTCCGGTTTCTATAAAGATTTGGTACCATATTGTGCAGTATATAGATTTCCCTCAAGAACTCTTCTCAGACTTTTTGCGCTGGTGGTGTAAACAAAATAGTATATGGATATCTATTCCTTTAATATATTTTTGGGAAATATGGAGGTGGCACAACAAGATTATATTTGAAAATTTCAGGGAACACTCCACAAGGGTCATGGATCACATCCTTGAAGGGTATCATACAACAAAAAATTACAAAAAGGATACCATGGCCACTCATAAAAAGGATGCCAAGACCTGAAGATATATATCTCAGGCTACTTTTTTTGATGGGACAACACAAAGGGAATTTTGTGGCTGTGGTTTCTAGCTTAGGATTTCAGAGGAGCAAGAGTACTAGGTTCATTGGCACGCTGGCAGGGGAACAAACATGAAGGTTTTGATTATCGCTATATGGGGATTGCTTTAGTTTTCTACTTTCTTGGACATTCCCAGTATTCATATATTTGGCGACTCAAAGGAAACCATAGAACATATATTGGGAAATAGCTATATCACTCAATTACATCTTCAGGGATGGCTCAATTGTATTGGGTCAATATGGGACTCTCATAGTGAATATTCGATCCAACACATCAGTGGGGATTTCAACCAAAATGTTGATTTGCTGTCAAAGATGGGACTTATGGACTCTATGGATGGGATGCATATTGAGCTTAAACTGGGCAACATTACAATGGATCTGAGGACTCTTCCCACCTCTGGATAGGATATACATTTTATGCTTTTGCCTTATGTAAATGATTGGTTTTATGGACTGTTATATTTTTGGTTTTTTGTAATTTTGGGTACACTACTGATTAATTAGGTTCACTGTAGTTAAGGCTGATGAAGTATATATGTGCTCTTTTATATGGGAACAATGATTCTCTTCCTTGCTATATTTTTTGTTTTATGATGATGAGATAGAGATGTATGTCTACATATTATGTGGACAAGATCAATATGGAGGAGATACGCAGATAATAATATTTCTATATGAAAGAGATGCCAAAATATATATGATATATGGATAGATGTATTGGTTTATACATATCAATATAAATATAGTGTTTTTTTCTTACTGAAAAACATAATCTAAACATTAAATGATAAGCTTAAGAATATTAAATAATGGGCTTCCCCCATTTGAAGTGCCCAATCCCATTTGCACATTCAAATCGTTTACAAAATCTTTCCTCTAAACCATATAAAATTGGAGTCGTATAACGAGGCGGAGGAATTGCCCGGACGGCCAAAAGTGGTCGGAATCCGAGTAATTTAAAAAAATAAAATCTTGTAAAGAAAGTGTTTGAATCGTGTTTTTGATGGTGAAAATGGATTCAACACCATCAAAAATGTCTAGGACACCTACAATTTTGAAGTTTCACAACTATAACTTGGATTTACAAAAATCCTTGCTGGATTTCCTCTAAATATGACCAGAATTTCCATAACTTTCTAGGCAACTCCGCCTCGTTAGACTACACGTATAAAATTGAGTGGCTTCCATGACCAGTGGTGGTAGAAAAATGTGCGTCTCAAAGATATCGGCCCAACCGAGGCATCCGAGGAAACGAGGCGAGGCACGACACAACAAAGAACGAGGCAACTTCGTCCTTGCGGGCATGTGGGTAGGCCAATGTGCTTGGTCTTAGAAGGGGTGGGCATTTAAGATCCTATCATTAGCTATGAGGAGATACCTAATCACAATAGAATTTCTCCTTCGCTTGGTCTATTAATAGGTTTCTGTGCTTTGTCATATGTCTGGTGGCTCCAGAATCTACAATCTATAATCCAGGAAAGTGGTCCTTAGGCTAACTCAGAGCTGAACACTTTCCCTAACAATGAATGAATAAAATAATGATGTGATAACTATGGTCATTCAGTGGAGTCTGTTGATTGGAGCTATCTGCATGCTTTTGTGACTTAGGGTCGGGACGCATAGGGATGGGCGAAGAGCTGAGGGAGCTAGTTTTAGCGAAGGGGTAGGGAGAGTGATGTGATATCGTGACTAAAAACTTTTCTCAGGTAACGAGGGTGGGTGTTCTTCTCTTGGTAGGCTCACCTAGCTACACCCACATGGGAGAGCACCAAAAGGAAGCAAATATAGATTCAAGCGCGGACTCGATTGCCCTAATGAATTCGTTCGTGCGTTTCGGACGCTGTCTCCAACAACGTGCATGGGATCATGGGGAATCTCCTTCCATAAAAAAAATTCCTTAGTCTAATAATTATGCTTTTTTGCCTAAAAGTTATGGAATTTCTGGTCATATTTTCAAAAAATCTGGCAGGGATTTTTGTAAATCCAAGTAAAAGCTGTCAAAATTCATAATTTTAAGTGCTCTAGAAGTTTTTGATGGTGCTAAATCTATTTCCATTATCAAAAACATGATTCAAACACTGTCTCTACAGGATTTTTGAATTTTTTTTGCTCGGATTCTGGCCACTTTTTGTCGTCCGGGCAATTCCTCCCCCTCCGTAAATGACTCCAAAAAAAATTACCAGCTCTACCATCCTTGGAATTGATGAAACATGGCAAAGATGCTAATGAGTGAAGATGAATATTCCATTTTTAGGATACTTGTTATGAAAGAATGAGAAATACTTTCGGGAGTCTGGTAGTATTTCTCATTATAAAGATATAGATAAAAAAAGTCTCAATCTAATTGGGGAATACTTATTATTATTTTTGAAAAATGATACATTATATTTAATATTTTAAAATAATTTCTATCATCTATATATATATTACTTTACAAAATATAATAAAATAAAATTACATTATTATAGGAATAAAAATATAAATTAATCCAATAAATTAACTTAAAATTTTAACCAAACTTTATATAAAAGCTCTAAACTAATAAACTATTATTTCTATTACATACTTTATTCGATATGTTACTATTTCTATTATACACTTTACTCATACAAATAAAATACTTTAATTTTTAAAAATAAAATATAAAGATAAAAAATTAGTAAATCTAATCTTGAAGATTTGAAAAAAAAAATATTTTTTCCCTCATTTTATTTTTATTAGATATTTCACTCATATAAATGAAAAACTTTAAAAAGAATTGGAAAATACAGTAAACTAATAAACCAACTAATTATTTTTAAATAAAATAAATTAACTAATTAAAGAAGAACAAAAAAACCAATTTAAATTCATGAAATTATTAAAATAATGATCATACAACTGACTCAATCTCATTTACTTCTTTAACTTTCCAAATTTTACACATTCCATTGGGATTGTCACTATACAATCTGACACCTCTATCAGATAAGTAATGAAATATAAGTAATTTATTTCAAAAATATTTATTAAAAAATTATTAAATTAACATTAATAATTAAAAAACATTACATTTTTCAAATAAAATTAGATAATTATATAAATTATTATTATTTTAAAAATACAAAACAATCTTCACCAACTGTCCATTAACCATTGTAGCTCAATTAACTGGCAAGGGCTAACCAGTCTGTCATAGGGCATTAAATGCTCGGTTACCTGCATACTCTATAACAAAATAACACACCGCGCGTATTTTTTATTTATCTAGCTACAGGGGGCGTGTGTTATTTTGTTATAGAGTATGCAGGTAACCGGGCATTTAATGCCCTATGGCAGGCTGGTTAGCCCTTGCCGTGATGCGATAGCGTAACTGAAAATTTTTCGTGTGTTGACGGGTATGTGTTTTTTTCACCGAAAATAATTAGTTTATTAATGAGTATTAAATGAATGAGATTGTATATATTTATTATTAAATTTTCGTAAATTAATTATTTAACTATAGACGTATACAATCTTTCTTATTTAATAACCATTATACAATCTCCTTCATTTAATACCCATTGGCAAATTACATATTTGTTGTTGTTTTTTTTCTTTTCTTGATAAGAGAGCACCAAAAAAACAAAGGAGTTGTTTTTAGTGCGACTTTTTGGAGATTCCGGTGCCGAAATCTGGCGAAAAAATTTGAGGTGAAATCTTGTTTTGTGTTATTCAAATTAGTTTTTTAACTGCATATTTAGATTCAGCACCCTCAAAAAACCCAGGACACTTTCATTGTGAAGGGATTACCCATCAAGCTGGTGATTTCAATAAATTATTGCTGGATTTTAGAGAAATTTAACCAAAAAAACTCACCGGAAAAACTTCGAAAAAATCACACTAAAGACAACTCCAAAAAAACTAGAAATTCAAACCCCCATTCGATTGCCCTAATGATATCGTATCGTTTGTGTGTTTCAGAGGCCATCCCCAACAGTGCATGGGATCATGGAGAACGGCGGGACGCACAGGGAAAGGGTGGTCAGAGTAATGCACATTGCAAATGCGTGAATGAGGACTTTCTCAGGTAGCGGCGTCTTTTAAAAGGAAGCAAGTGGGGATTCAAGCGCATGATAGATAACCCTAATAAATAAGCGCCTAATCGATAAGCCTAATCGGTTCGTGCATTGCAAAGGCTATCTCCAACAGCGTGCGTGGTATCACGGGGAAGCCAATAAAAAGTATAATGCGATTATATTAGGGAATACATTAATCTGCAATTCATTTAATGAGAGGGACGCATTGGGGTTGGTGAGGTGATTTTTAGTGTGATTTTTTGGAAGGTTTTTTATGGGGGTTTTTGTTTAATTTTTTTAAAATTAGAAAATAAGTTATTGAAATTACAAGTTTGATGCGTAATCTATGCACAATTGAAGTGCTTTAGGAGTTTTTTAGGGTTCGGAATTTATATATAACCAAAAAACCAATTTAAATAACACAAATTAAGATTTCACCTTAAATTTTTCCACTTGTTTTAAGTATCAAAAATCTAAAAAACCACACTAAAAACAACTTTGTTCCATATGATTACATTTCAATTGTCTAACTCGTTTTTATTGTTTTTGTGTAAAAGTGTAAGCTTCCATCTATGCATAAGATTTCATCATTCTACTATCGATATAAGCACTGTAAAATATTTGGAAACGTGTGGTCCACTTATCTATTGTCCATTTAGATTAAATTTGATGAAATATGGGAGGATTTTTCATTTTTAAAGCAAAGGCAATGAGTGACTCTCTCTGGAATCCACACACGTTAAATATAATTGTAATTCATCAATTGTCAAAAGCTTTATATTTATAAAATAAATTTATAAGGGTTTATAAGCAGAATAAATCATATTGAATATTTTGGTCGACCCATTTGGAACTAACGAGTGTGGTTCATCTTCAGGACACAATGAGGAAGAAGGTTAAATAGGGAGACAGGTCAACCTAACAGCTAGAAGATAACAAATATATTTGACTAGAGGAAGGGAAGGGGAATGTTTAATAATATTTAGATAAATTTTATTATATATATATATATATATATATATATATATATATGATAAGGGTTTTAATGATATTTTACTCATTTATTTAATTTATCGATATAATTAAACATTAAAAAAATACAATAATCAAAGATTAAAAATAATAACTAATCATATTTTTATTGTATTATATTAAATTAAATTATAATATGCTAATAAGTAATATTTATATTATATATTAAATATATAAATATTATATAGAAATTAATATCCATATATATATATATAATTTGGTTATTTATATGGATATACATAATATTTAATAATATGTTTAATCTAAATATAATTATTTATATCGATCTGTATATAGAATCTGCATTTCTATCTATAGAAAAGGTAGGATAGCAAGAAGGTAACACAAGTTGATCTGAATATAGATATCGATCTATATATAAAAAACTAAAGATTTAGACTATATATCGATCTATATTCATTTATAAGAGAGGAACTTGTTAACATTAAACTTTAATGAACTTAAATATATTTAGATAAATTTAGACTCTATTTAGAACTAAGTGAGAGTGTTTTTTAGGAGAAGCATTTTTTAAGACATATCAATTGCTCTAATTAAATTAATATCAATTCCTCTAATTAAATTAATAAAATATGGATGCATGTTTTCATAGTCTCAAACACAAACATGAATTATATAAATAATTACTATGTTACATTATATTCTTCTTGTGACAATCACTGCATCTATTTCAATGATGCTTCTAGCATCCTTTTTTTTCAATTTTTTGAATTCTTAGAAGGTAGCTTTGGTGTTATGTAAGAGCTTTGGTTCATACATCTATTCACATTATTTTTTGAATTATTTGCAGATAGTTGTGGTCACACCGGATGGGAAATATTTGTTTGTTATTTGCATCAAAAACAAATATGTTTAGTATGCAAGGATCCATGCAATTGTGCTCAATCAATTCCTTATAATAAATTATTTAGTAATAAAAAAATTCAACTCATTGGAATGACATAAAATGAAATTGGAAACATATTCACTCACTCTCTATCTTCCTTTGCAATTATGTTATGCATCTATCGTTGATAAAAATGTACAATACAACTTTGACTAGGACAAGGATTGCAAAAAACATTGTTAAAATATTATTTGAGGTTGATAAATTATGCTATGAGGTCTTTCCTAGCACAATTATCCAAGGTCCATTATTGTCTTTCCTTGAGATATACATATTAGAAGTAATAGTGTTTCTGAAAACTCAATGTCCCATACATGAGTTGAATCCTCAAGAATGGAGATATATCTATCATTGAAGTTGGTTCAATGACATGAAACAAATTACAAGAAAAAAGCTAAAAAATGGTTATTATGTTTAAGAATCCAACAATTTAGTGGTCAATGGCATGTTTATTGACACTGCATGTGGACATAGAAATTGAGGCTTAGTTTTCAAGCCCAACGAGGAGGTTCATTTAGAAATATTGATTTAAAACACTTTTAGTGGGTTATTCATACATTAGAGATGATGTTTTGTTTTCATTTTCCACCTAGACATAGCAAATATTCACAACTTTCCTTACAAGAACTTAACTCAATTCCAAAAGTTGTATGAACATGTTCTAGAGAATTTAATGATGACTGCATCAGGTTGATCTTACTTGAATTTCTATTTTATTTGCATTTTTAGCCAAATATTACATAATGATGTTATTTCTTATATTAGATAGGAATTTATTATCGTGCCTTGTTTTATGCTATATTTCCTAATTGGCATGATAGGTATAATTTTAGTACACGTATTCAATTAGATACTAGGTTTTATATCAGGCCCTATTAAATTTACTATTTAAATTACAAAACAAGTAGTTAACCCACCTATAATTCAAAGAAATCTTGGAAGCTTGGTAGGGGGGTAATTGAATCCTTAACTCACACAAAATAGTTAGACTAGAGATCAACATAAATCCTATTTAATCTAAGTTTGAACACTTTCATGGTCCACCTAACAGTTGGACCACATGTACCAACTACTTGTTTGAAGAGGCATTCTCTAATTAATATTTAGATCCCATGCAATAATATGTAATGAATCATGATCCTAGGGTTGTTTATCGTATGCCCTCAAAGTGGCTAGTTGGCCAATGATTTTTTCCCCTTTTCATTTAACCATACCAACATCTTCCCAATAACGCATTTTGCATCAGAGAGGGGTTGTCTAGTTCAATCAAACAATTGCAATTATGACCACTGGGCCATTATGGGCATATGTTGAAAGAAAATCCCTAATTGCATTTATTAAAAGTACAATATAATCCAATGATACCTAGTAGATGGGCCTTCTCTGTTGTTAGTCATGTTAGGGGTTAACCGAAATTCTATTTCACAAACTACTCCCCCTCAACTGTCTCCATAATAAGTGGCACAAGGAACAATTCAAATAAGCTTAACATGCTTTATTTTTTTCCATGTACAAGTTGGTATTAGAGTGCATATGGAAACTATACTAGCAATGGTTGACAAATAAGCACTAAGACCTCTTTAGGACAAGTACGAAGACCAAAAAAAAAAAAAAACAATATTTTCCCTTTATATTGAATAGGTTAAGGAATCCAACAATATCAAAGTGGCCTATGTTAACAAGAAAACAAACCTAATCTATAAGATAAAGTCTCTATGTGGAGCACTCACTTTCCAAGTTGTACACATGTCAAGAGACCAATCCTCAATTGTTGCACTCTCCAAGCATGGTTTCCTAGTGTCAAGCACTTCTCCTTGCGAGGATCCTTGTTGTTTAATTCAAACATCCAATCCACGAATGATCTTACTCAACAAATTCTACTCACTATTATGTTAAATTAGCACATACCCAACATTAGAAACTACTTAATTTCCATGGGAATATTCTTCGAAAATTAGATTTGCAAGTATACAATGTGTCGACAGTAATGTACTTCATTATACAACAAATGAAGCTACAAGTATGTACCAACCAACGTATCAAAATTTGGTAAAAATCCATCGATCTTGACACAAACTAGGACACTTTAAATGCTTCCAAACCCTAGCTAGGGTATCCACCATCAATAACAAACCATAACTACCAAATAAGTCCTAGCAAGGCATCACACCAAGCTACTCCTAGCCACTTCAAAGGGTGATCTGGTTCGTTGATAGTGCTTGATCGTTGCCATTGGATCTATCGGGGTGCAAGTCCATTTTATTCCTTATGCAAGTTGGAGTCGGATGTGGAATGTGGGCCATCGAGCTCACTTAATCGTAGTAGTTAGATCTATCAGGGGTGCAAGTCTATTTTACTCCATATGCAAGGGAGATCACAACTGTTAGATCTATCATCAATGGAACTCATCGTAAACCCTCGCGTATGTTTCACCGTGATGTAAGATCTGGGTTGTTGGATCAGTGAAAATCATAATTGTCAAATCTGCCGGGTAGATGGCACCCTGTAAAATTGCATCCATGTTCCAGCATGATATAAATCTAGGCTATCAAATCAAATAAATCCTAGTCGTTAGATTTTTTGGGGGTTAATTTGTCATAAATGCCCATGCATGTTTTAGTCCAATGGGAATCTAGGTTGTCTATCTACCTCAAGATAAACCCTTGGATTTAGAAGGGGGAAAGTCATCGTGGCAGTGAAAGGTGGAAAGTGGACCTTATGTGTTGTTGTGTCCACTCAGTCAATGACATGTGGAAGGACCCACGTGAATGATGTGGCCTAAGTGGGCACCAACATGTAAAGAAGAAAGATTTCATGCACGCCAAGTATTTAGAGGAAGTCATGCAAGCTAGTTTGTGTCTAATGTGAACTATGAAAACTAAATTATTACAAGAAGTTACATTTGAATGAAGTAGAGGTGCACATGGGAGGCTCGTATGTCTAAAGAGAGTGACAAAATGTTGTTAAAAGTAGATTTGATTGGTGTAGGGTAGAAAAACAATCAAAATGTTTGCCAAATTTTTCGAATCTTCATTAATTTTCTGAGTCATCTGCCTAATCTGTAAGATAATGTATTCAATTTAAGCTCTCACTTCCCAAGTTGTACACATGTCAAGAGATAAGGTATTCATGGGCTTGAAGTGTTATACACTCCACATGATGAGGATTCTTTTTGTACGAGATGAACTTATAGTGCACCAATGCTCATACTCAAAACATATTCTCCAATGCGATACAAATATTTGCTTGGTCAAATATCATTTAGGCCAAAATTCTTTATTTGGTTCTTCATGTTAATATTAAAGGGGAATTTTGTTGATGTGTTGGCAATTTTTTATTTTTGTTGCCAAGGAAATATTAAGGTGGGTGTTGTTGAGTTGTTGGATCCACCTAAAATTTGATCCTAATGGAGATATGCTAATTGTTGCCACCTTATTTCCTTTTGGATAAATGTTGGTTAATCTTGACATAGGTTTACAATGGCTCTTGGGTGTCATTCATTAGACACCCTTTATTTAAGGCTATGGAACACATTAGTGTTAGTGGGTGTATAATGATTGACATCCAAGGGCCACTGTAGTATGCACAATAAATACTAATTCAAGCACTCACTCTCCAAGGTGTACACTTATTAATAGATCAATCCTAAAGTGTGCACTCTTCAAGCATGGGTTCCAACTGTAAATAACTTCTCATTGCAAGGATCCTTGTTGTCTGAGTCAAGCATCCAATCCTCCAATGATCTTACTCAACAAATTATACTCACCTTTATATTAAATTAACATATATACCAAACATTAAAAACTACTTAATTTCCATGGGAATATACTCTAAAAATCATATCTACAATTATACAATGTCTGGATAGCAAGGTACTTCATTATACAACAAATGAAGTTACAAGTACATTTCAACCGACTTATCCAAATTTTCCACGACATGTCCATCAAACTTGAAATAGACTAGGACACTTGGACTGATTCCAAAGCCTAGCTAGGGTATACACCATCAACAACAAACCATGACTAGAAAAGATGGCCTAGCAAGGCATCTCACCAAGCTACCTATAGCCACTTCAAAGGGTCCTTGTTTTCTAATGTTTCCAAAACCTAGATAGGGAATCCACCATCAACAAAAAACTATAAGTAGAAAGCATGGCACATAAAGGCATTACACCAAGATACGCCTAACTTCCTCAAAGGGAGAGAAACAAACTAACATGAACACCAACAAGTCCACACTCAATTTGACACTTTCAACATAAATATGCTCAAGGAAATTATCAAAACTTACATCACAAAACCTTTCCAATGATAGAGCTCCAAGCCTCAAAATCTCTCAAAATAAAGTACCCTAGATTGCGGTTCCTTCTTAGGCAACGAAATCAGGCCTTGGAAAATCATGCCTTCCTTAGATTTTGGATCTCATAAACCCTATCCCATTCTACACTTGCGTCAATACAAGTATGAAGACCCTAAGATAGGTTCATAAAAAAAATACAGTGATCTAATGCCTACTATTTTCAATATACCAGGCTTGCAAGCAAAGCACCAGGTCAGACTCTAGTAATTATTCACTCCTCTAGCACAAATGGCTTGTTATAGGGATCATCAACAAAAAACCTAGGTTTTAAACCCTAGGCATAAAACCCTAGCACATGATTTCTTCCCTATGCTTTACCTCCCACAAACCCTATCCCTTGCATCCTTGCATTAACCTAACTATGAAGACACTAGGTTAGGTTCATCAACAAAATACAATGATGTGATGACTGCACTTTTTAATTTACAAAGCCACAATCAAACCTTCGCAGGATGATCTAGTCATTCTTCACTCCTCTAACCCTTGTGTATTACTTTAAGGTGTACATTTTTCAAACCCCAATCCTTTTTGCATCACACATGTATAAGGTATCCAAGACAAATCATAGAGCTAGCCTTCTAGGGCTCTTGTCCATCCTAGGGATTGCATCTAACAAAGCTTGGATCTCCTTGTTTTGCATTCATAAGAACTAAGGCCTCTCCAAGACAATTAGAAAGATAGAATAAAATGTGCACCTTACATAAAAATGCATTGTCCTCACTTTATATAGAGTAAGGCAATGGAGGCCAACAATAGCAAGGTGGAGTATGTCCTTGTGAAAACTAAACTAATCTACAACATAATATATCCAAATTCTTCCAAACCCTAGTTGGGGAATCCACCATTAACAACAAAGCATAAGTAGCAAATATGGCCAAGCAAGGCATAGAACCAAGCAACTTGTAGCCACTTCAAAAGGTGAACAAAAAACTAGCATGAATAACAACAAGTTCACCCTTGATTTCCTACTTACATCATACGATTCCTCTAGGATATTTTCTAAGCATAAACCAAACAAGATCTACAAACTAAGTGCTTCGGGTATTCGATAAGGATCTTTTGCTGCAAATCCTAGATCCTTCTCACCCGAGGAGATCAAACCCTAACACATCATCTCTTCTTTAGGTTTTAACTGTAAGAATTCCTATCCCTATCCACCCTTGCATTGACACAATTATAAAATGTAACACCCCTACTCGAACCCTATATTGTAAATATCATGTACATGTGAAACTTAGGATGGTGAGCCGAAACATATTAATTAGGATGGTGAGTCGAGACTTACTTTTTGGGGCAGAGCGCTTGTGTGCACGTGTGTATATGTTTTGGAGCTAATGTGCTCATGTGTATATGATTTTATATGATATGAGGCTAGAAAACATGATGTTGAAAATGTGTTTAACTTATGCATATTAATAAACACATAACGACTGCAGACCGAATTCGACAAATGGAGTATGGGGCGCCAAGACTCCATGAGAATGTAAAAGGGGCTGATATCATTCCATTGTCATTAAAAAGAGTACATGAATACAACCAAAATTAATTAAGTGACTATAGAGGGTGCCAAGTGTCATAAAAAGGGCATGCACATAAAAGAAAAATGTGGGAGTTGTGAAGGGTTAGCTAGTTAACGAAGAAGTCATTTTGCTCGGTTGGATACCCGGGATGGTAGTAGGAACTCCTAAAGCCCTAATGCTTAGAACAACCTTGTCCAATCAATTTGGGCACCTTGGAGGTGGTGGCATAGCCGAGAGACTGCTAGTGTAGGGAAGGGTGTGCACTACTTAGGTGTGGGATGATGGGGGATGTGAGCTTAGAGGTTGGAGGCTTCCAGGGTTTGATATGAGGGCCCAAAGCATACCTAGAGAGCTCAAAGAGCAGTTAGAAATATTGTAACCACATGACTATGAGAAAATATATGTTCGACTGAGTAAGGTTCCCTAGAGGTGGTGGCATAAATTGAGGGATGTAAGTGCAGAGAAGGGTCTGCACTGTAAGGATGCATACTTATGTGGGACATGAACTTATAGGTTGGAGGATGCTAGGGTTTGGTAATTTTGTCGGTTGATGGTACTAGATATGTACTCATATTTAGCTGAGTTTTTACCCCATGGAGTCGAAGCCCCAACTCAGGGGTGAGCCACTGTGGAGAGAAAATGAACAAAGTGGTCTATGGTTGGGAGGAACGTCAAAGGTATGCAACCAGGTGGAAGCTTAACAGATAAGTTATATTGTAAATTTCATTTAATTTATGTTGCAATTTGTTATGTACCCTTTTATATGCTACATATGTATTTTATTTATTGTGTAAAAATTAAACAACTAGGTATTTGTATTAAAATGCATTTAGACGTGTATATCACCATGCTCAAAATAAGAAAAAAATGAAAATGCCCGTGTGATAGTGTTCAATAGTAATAGGCACAAAATTATGCCATCAACATGATGGTTGGAGGCATAGCTGGAGATGATATATAAGGGGGAGAAATCATCTATACTTTAGTTACAAAGGGTAACTTTGTGCGGATATACCCAACTAACAACTAAAATGACCCATCAAGGGAGACAAATCATTTCAGGAAAAGTAGCAGGTTGTTGACAAATTGTTTGACATAACTCGCAAGGAGTGGAGGTGGATGAAATTCTCAATTCCATATGAGATCCACAAGAATGAATAGTGTGAAGGATCCAATTGTGATTTCAAGCTTCGAATTTGTGGAGACACTGACAAATTCTAGTAACAAAAACACTAAAATTTGCATAGATAGAAAAAAAACTGAAAAAAGAGTATTATTGATATAAAATTAATAAATAAATATATGATGACATCAACAATGAGGTGGACATGCCATGTTACAATGCTAGGTGGAAATTGTGTTGGCAAGTGAGGAGGCTAGGTGGAAGGACATAGTGTGACTAGGCACCATCGAGTGGATGTAATGCACTAAAATATTGTGCCTTTTATGCACGATATGAGCCATGGAATTTGATTGCAGATAATGCAATCTGTTGGATCTATCAGACGCTCTTTGCATCAATAAACACAGGAAATTTGGAGACCAATTTGTGATGTGGGTCGTTGATCTCGCTTGATTATAACCATTGGATCTATTCAGGGCGTAAAGTTTGTTTTATCCCTTGCACTATTTGGATTTCAATTATCGATCTGGACCTTATTTTGCTTGATCATAACCATTGGATCTATCGGGGATGCAAGTCTATTTTATCCACCGCGTAAGTTAGAATCTGATGGGTGATCTAGGTCATTGATCTTGCTTGATCATAGCCATTAGATCTATCATGGGTGCAAGTTTATTTTATCCCCCCTGCAAGCTGGAGTTGGATGTGTAATGTGGGTGGTCAATCTCGATTTAGTGTAGCCATCAGATCTATCATGGGTGAAAGTCTATTTTATTCCCTGTGCAAGTTGTAGCACGATGTGGATTATGTATCATTGATGAAGGTAGAGCACAACCATTAAATCTATCATGAACGCAACTTGTCATAAATCCTCACTCGTGTTTCAGTGCGATGTAAGATCTAGGTCATTAGATTAGTGAAAATCACCACTCTCAAATTTGTTGTGTCGAGCAAATGGAAACCCATAAACTTGCATCGATGTTCCAGCATGGCATAAATCTAGGCCATCAAATCAGAGAAATCTTGGCCATTATATTCATTGGGGGTTAGTTTTCATAAATGCTCATGCATGTTTTAGTCCAATGGGAATCTAGGTCGTTGATCTACCTCAAGATCAACCCTTGGAATTGGAAGGGGGAAAAGTCATCATGGTAGTGAAAAATGGAAAGTGGACCCTATGTGTTGTGTCCACTCAATCAATTCGACGTCGAAGGACCCAGGTGAATAATGGGGCCTAAATGGGGACAGACCAATGTTGCATGATCCTCCCCCCCCACCAAGGATCCAAGGTCGGCACTGTGTCATGTATGGATCCTTGGGAAACCCTCCTGCAAAACCATGGATTCGAAAATCAATTACGTAGTTTCGTCATTTTGAGGCAACTACTGGAAATCTAGAACCGTGTGAGCCCGATCCATGATTCCAGATTCCCAATCCACGAATCTAGAAAAGGATTTGTTGCAGACTCGTGGAGGTTTGGACATGGATCCGCACTGATTGCTAGCGGATTCAAATGGAGAAGGGTAGTTCTGTGGGGTTTTAATTTTATTTTTTTATTTTTTATTTGACTTAAGTTGGGTTTGGGCTTCCCAGAAACTCCCAAGATGCTCCCTTGATGCTACTTAAATTCTTCCTAGATGCTCCCTCATGGTAATATTAAATTCTTAAAGTAATAGTGACATTCTCCTTTATCTTTTATTTTCATCCTTTTACCTAAATTTTTAACATTACAATGAAATGACTTTAGATGTTGAAGGGTGGTTCCAACCTCATCAAACTTCATATGGAGAAAATAGAATTTAATATCCTATTCAAAATTCAGCTCACTTCACAGTTTTCAAGAATTCAAGATCAATGAGATTGTGGCATTTCATTAGATTATATTATGTATGAGGGTGTGATTAGCATTTAATCAAGAGCACAAAGCCCTATATGTGCTCATGTACCCTAGTGTTGATGGTGTTAATTGTTGAACTCCTTTTTCATGGCCTTAGCAAAAAATTACCTTTCAATCAAGTCAAATTCCTTGATCAAGCATTTTAAGCTTTTTCCACCATATTTTAAGGCTTGGATTAGTTAGTTTGATTGAAATTGGGCAATGTTGACTAATATCCCTAGGCAATTGAGGTAGAGGCAAAGGCAAGGCAAGAGGAGACGAATCTAGATTCTAGATGGTTGATGCTTGAATAATTAATCATTGATGTATGATGGATGCCATATCTATCTTGTTTTATGTACAAATATGCATGTTTTCATATCTTCTACAAATAATTTGGTAGTTTGAATGTTTTTTTGAATATAAATGCAAATATATATATATATATATATATATATATATATATATATAGTAGACACTTCTTAGACGTTTTGCTTCCTAGATTTTTGGGAAATGATACTTTCGCGTATCTGCTTCCAAAAACTGTCCCCATTTTGTGCAAAATTGGGACAGACATGCAAAGAAGAAAGATTGCATGCATACCAAGTGTATAGGGGAAGTCTTGTAAGCCTATTCGTGACCATTGTGAACTAATAAAACTAAATTAGTACAAGAAGTTACCTTTGAATGACACAAAGGTGCATAGGGGAGGCTTATATGTCTGAAGACAATCAAAATGTTTACCGTTTTTTCTGAGTATTCATTAATTTATTGAGTCAACTGCCTAATCAACAAGATAATGTATCCAATTTAAGTGCTCACTTTCCAATTTGTACACTTGTGAAGAGACAAATCCTCTAACGATGCGCTCTACATTCGTGGGATTGAATTGTTAGAAACTCCACATGATGAGGATTCTTGTTGTCCGAGATGAACTTATAGTGCACCAATGCTCTTACTCAACATATATTCTCTAGTGCGATATAATATTTACTTGGTCAAATATCCTTTATGCCAAAATTACTTATATGGTTTCCCAAGTTAATCTTCAAGGGGAATGTTGTTGATATGTTGGCCATTTTTTTATTTTTTTTGCCAGTGAAATCTTAAGGTGGATGTTGTTGAGTTGTTGACTCTGCATAGGTTTCTACTGTCACAAACCCTAGCCCATTTCCACCCTTGCATCAATACAATTTTAAAGTTTCTCATATAGGATCATTAAGAAAAGACAATGATTTGAATTTTGAATACTTCTCTATAAAATTTGTGATAATGTACATGGTAAATTAGCATATATAAACATCACTAGAAACTGTACAATTTCATTGGGAATATACACTAAAAATCAGAGCTACAAGTACAAAAATTATGGACAAAAATGTATTTCATTTATTGAACAAATGAAGTTACGAGTACATACCAATAAATTTATCACAAGTTTGTACAATGTGTTGTTCAATATTGTCACAAGCTACAACACTCTAAATGTTTTCAAACCTTATCTATGGAAACCACCATCAATAACCATATTTAGAAAGCATGGCATATAAAGGCTTCAGACCAAGATACTCCTAGCTTCCTCAAAGGGCGAAAGAAATTAACACAAACATCAACAAGTCAACCCTTGATTTTACACTCGCAACATAAATGTCCTCTAGGAAACTCTCAAAGGTTACATCAGAGAACTTTTCCAATGATAGAAATCTAAGCCTCAAAATATCTCAAACAATAGTACCCTAGATCCTAGTTCCTTCTTAGGCAAGGAAATCAAGCTCTGGAAAATCATGCTTTCCTTAGGTTTTGGATCCCACAAACCCTTACCCATTCTACACTTGCATCAATACATGTATGAAGACCCTAAGACAGGTTCATGAAAATAATATAGTGATCTAATTCCTACTAGTTTCAATCTACAAGGCCAGCAAGAAAAGCACCAGACCAGACTCTAGGAATTCTTCGCTCCTCTAGCAGACGTGTCTTGCTAAAGTGCTCATCAAAACAAACCCTAGTCATGAAACTCTAGCACATGATGCTTTCCCTATGATTTACCTCCCACAAACACTAGCCCCTTGTATCCCCACATTAACATGAGTATGAAGACATTGGGATAGGTTCATCGACAAAATAAAATGATGTAATGACTACTCTTTTCAATTCACAAGGCCTCCAAACAAATCATCGCATCAAGCTCTAGCCATTCTTCACTCCTCCAACACGTGTATTAATTTAAGGTGTACATGTCTCAAACCCTAATCCTTTTGCATCGCATATGTACAAGGGATCTAACACAAATCATACAACTCTCCTTCTAGGGCTCTTGTCCATCCTAGGGATTTCATATAACAAATCTTGGGTCTCCTTGTTTTGCATTTATAAGAACTAAGGCTTGTCCACAATAATTAGAAATATAGAATAAAATTCACACCTTACACAAAAATTCACTGTCCTCACTTCAAACGGAGTAAGGCGATGGAGGCCAACAATAGCAAAGTGGAGTATGTCCTTATGAAAACTAAACTAATCTACAAGATAAGGTATCCAAATTCTAGGAAAATCCAAATGCTTCCAAACCCTAGTTAGGGCATCCACCATAAACAACAAAGCATAACTAGCAAAGATGGCCTAGCAAGGCATTGAACCAAGCAACTTGTAGCCACTTCAAAGGGTGAACAACAAACTAGCATGAATAACAACAAGTCCACCCTTGATTTCCTACTTACATCATATGAGTCCTCTAGGATATTTTCTAATCTTAAACCAAACAAGCTCTACAATCTTAGTGCTCCAGGTATTCAATAAGGATTTTTTGCCACAAATCCTAGCTCCTTCTCACCCAAGGACACAAACACTAGCACATCATGACTTTTCTATAGGTCCAGGCCTCAAATATCTCTAAGGATAGGATCCTACATCCAAGTTCCATAAAATACTATTAGATCATGGATTCTATAGGTTTCTACTATCATAAACCCTAGCCCTTTCCACCCTTGCGTTGATATAATTTTAAAGTTTACCATGTAGGATCATTAACAAAGGACAACGATTTGAATTTGAATACTTCTCTATTCAATTTACGATAATGCGCATATTAAATTAGCATATATAACCATCACCAGAAATTGCACAATTCTATGGGAATATACCCTAAAAATCAAATCTACATGTACAGAAATTGTGGACAACAATGTATTTCATTTATTGAACAAATGAAGTTTTTTTTTTTCCCCATGGAAAAAGTCGTAATTTCTATTAATTTATAAGAAATTACATTTTGTAGATGCCGAGGCATATGCATATGGAGGCATGTTTGCCTATCAAGATACATGATACTGTCTAGATAATGAAAAAGCTTAACTGCTAATCGTTGTTACTCCACACAAGGAGTCTGTAATCAACCATATTGTATCAAAACTTCCCTCAACAGAAAGAGGGAAAATTGTATCATCTCTACGAGAGAGAGATATGCACCGAAACCATCACTGTTGTATATACAATCGTTAATATATATATGAGAAAAAACATAATTTATACAATGAGATCAACAAAAAGTTGGGCTTATAGCCCAAATTGTCCATGTTCTGCAAAAGGTCTGTGGTAATATTGATGGTAAGTACCATCAATTTCCTCCTGAATCAACCAGTCATTGCCCTGTAGATGCGCTGCCTCTTTTGAAAGTTGATCAGCCTCCGAGTTTTGTTCCCTGTAAATATGTCGACAGACAAAGGAGTCAAATGTGGCTATCAATCTACGAGCTTCTCCTAGTATATGCCTCAAAGTATATGCATTGCAGTGAGATGCATTGTTGAGCCAATTACACACAATTTTTGAGTCACCAAACAATTGAAGATGTCTGCAATGATGTACTAATGCAAAGTATATGAGATGTTTTGCTGTACAGAGTTCAGCAAAGTTGTTGGTACCCCTGCCCAGGTTTATTTGAATTTTAAACCTGTGAGAATCATTCAGGAAAAGTATGGCTCCCCCACCACATCCTGCTTCCTGAGCAGAACCATCAAAATATGCCCAAGGTTTGGATTTGTCGATGTATTCAGGTATGATGGTACGCGGAGGGGCTATGGTGTCATCCTCGGGAAGGAGATCATAATCAGCGATAGTGTGAAGTAGGATGGTAGGCCAGTGGGGGTCCTTTAGATTGAAAATGGAGTGGTTTCTAGCAATCCAAATGGCCCAACAGGCTAGGAGAGGCAAGTTCCTGGCTTTTCCTTTGTAGGCTTGGCACCAAGAATCCCAGGCCTCATGTATGTTGTTACCGTGCTAGGGGATCAGGGGAGGGTAGTGTGCAGTAAGACAATTCCAAAATTCCTTAGTGGATGGGCAGTTCAGGAAGAGGTGTTCGGTATTCTCTTCATCAAGTCGACAAAGATGACATCGAAAAGGGCCATGAAAGGTTCTTTTCATCAGATTGGCACCAGTAGGGATCTTATCAAATAGAATGTTCCACAATAGCAAGCGGGTACAAGGGGCAACCTTTAGTTTCCAAAAAGATCTCCAGTTCGGGTCGATATCTGGTGTTTTGTGGGGGTCCATGAGTCTGATGTATCCTTCTTTAGGGGAATACAATCCGGATTTTGCGAATGCCCAAATAATTTCATCCAGTTCCTCTGTCAGTCGGATATGTGCCTGTGAGAGAGCTTCAATGTATTTTTGCTAGTCGAGTCGCCATTGCTCAGAGATATCCAAATCGAGTGCCAATTTCCATGCCTGATGAAGGACGGTGGAATTGTTGCGATCGCCAATGTGCTTGATGTAGATGATGCCCCTGTAATTTAGGAATCTTAAACAAATGAAGTTACAAGTACACACCAATAAATTTATCACATGTTTGTACTATATGTTAGTCAATTGTGTCACAAGCTAACAATCTAAACAAACCATAAGTAGATAGCATGGCATATAAAGTCTTCACACCAAGATACTCCTAGCTTCCTCAAAAGGTCAGAAACAAACTAAAATAAACACCAACAAGTCCACTCTTGATTTCACACTTGCAACATAAATGTCCTCCAAGAAATTCTCAAACCTTACATCAAAAAACCTTTCCATTGATAGAGATCAAGCCTCAAAATATTCAAAAGATAGTACCTTGTTGAGAAGTGTAGCAAGAAAGGCTCAATTTAACTTTAGCCTTAGTCAAATTGAGAAAATTCAAATTTCCACATTAGCAGACAACTTGGAGGTAGTTAATTGAGGTGACATGGATCTTGTCACTCTGTTAGCTCTGTAAATTTGAGTTAGAGAGCTTAGAGTTTAGTTTGCATGTGTTGATTGCTAAATTATAGCAATCTAGTTCAGTTATTTCCAGCTGTATTCAATTAAACTAGTTCAAACAGTTAATAGAACTTGTTGGAGGTCAGTTATGTTGTGGGACAACAGCCCAACTAAGGAATCATCTAGTTAACTAATAAATCAACCAAAAATAGCTCATGCATGCAAGGAATTCGAATTGCTCAATTTTTGGTGCAAGGTTCCTATTTCCTCAGGAATTGTGCAAGGAAATAGGAGCAAGTGCAAGCCGTGCGAGTGCAGGTAGAGTGAGTGCAGGCAGTGTGAGTGTAGGCAAGTGAGTGAAGGCATAGTGAGAACAAGTTTACTCTTGCAATTTGTCCTTAGATCGAGAGATCACAATTGTAATTGTTTCTCAGTTCACTTGATTAATGAAAACGGGCTTAAGGGGTTTTTAGCAGTTTCTTTCCCCTAGAAACATCTGTGTACCTGTGTATTTGATGATGCATGTTTGTGCATGTTGTTCTAAATTGTGAATTAATTTCCACAGAGCAGTAGAGTAGAATTGTGTCTCTTGATTTAGATTAAATTTCTTGAGCAGTTTAAATTCTATAACCATATTTCTACATACCCTATATCATATTTCCTTTTCAGGCAAGGAAATCAAACCCTAGAAAATCATGCCCTCCTTAGGTTTTGGATCTCACGAACCCTATCCCATTCTACACTTGCATCAGTACAAGTATTAAGAGCCTAAGATAGGTTCATAAAAAAAAAATACAATAATCTAATGCCTAATATTTTCAATCTACTAGACATGCGAGCAAGGCCACAAACCAGACTCTATGAATTCTTCTCCTCTAACAAATGTCTTGCTATAGGGCTCATCAACACAAACCCTAAGCATCAAGCCCTGGCACATGATGTCTTCCTTGTGCTTTGCCTATCACAAACCTTATCACCTTGCAGACTTTCATTAGCACAACTATGAATACACTAGGACATGTTCATCAACAAAATGCAATGATGTAATGACTGCTCTTTTCATTTTACAAGGACTCCAATCAAATCATTGCACCAAGCTCTAGTCATTCTTCACTCCTCCAACACATGTATTACTTTAAGAAGTACATTTAACAAACCCTAACGATTTTTTCATCGGGTGTGTACAAGGGCTCCAAGACTAATCAAAGAGCTAGCCTTCTAGGGCTCTTATCGATCCTAAGGTTTGCATGTAAAAGATCTTGGGTCTCCTTGTTTTGCATTCATAAGAACTAAGGCATGCCCAAGATAATTAGAAAGATAGAATAAAATGCACACCTTACATAAAAATTCAATGTCGCCAATTTATATAGAGTAAGGCGATGGAGGCCAACAATAGCAAAGTGGAGTATGTCCTTATGAAAACTAAACTAATCTACAAGATAAGTTATCCAAATTCTTACAAACCCTATTTAAGGCATCCACATTAACAATAAAGCATAAGTAGCAAATATGGCCTAACAAGTCATCAGATCAATCAACTTGTAGCCACTTCAAACGATGAACAACAAATTAACATCAATAATAAGTCCATCGTTGATTTCCTACTTACATCATACAAGTCATCTAGAATCTTTTCTAGGATTAACCAAAACAAGCTCTATAAGCTTAGTGCTCAAGGTATTCAATGGGATTTGTTTCCACAAATCCTAGTTCCTTCTTACCCAAGGACACAAACCTTAGCACCTCATGTATTTTCTAGGTTTTTACTTTAAAAATCCCTAGCCCTGTCCACCCTTGCACCGACACAATTATAAAATGTAAGACCCCTACTCGAACCTATATTGTAAATACCATGTACATGCAAAACTTAGGTTGATGAGTCAAAACATTGTGAAAATTCTGAAACCTGATTCCTACTGCAGCAACTGGAAATAATTCTCCTAATTTTTAAATTAATTCTTAACAATTTATTTACTGTTTGCTACAACAAATACTGAATCAATCACACTGCAACCTACATAAATAAACTGTGGAAGAAATAAACGCTGGAAGAAATACTAGCACACACACATAAAATGACAATTATTTTTAGACCAGTGTCCCAGAAAACCCCAACTTGGGAAAACGAGTGTAGCAGCTGAGGGTTTTATTATTATGCAACAGTGAAATAATATGAGTACAACTGGATGTCAAAACTGGCAATCCTACAGAGGAAAATTGACAAGAAAAATCTAGTGAGGAATTTCCTCACTCTACAGTCAAATCTGGGCTTTGACCTCAGTCAAATTGAGTCATCCAAACTGGCTCTATGTAGTCACTGCATCACCCTAGCATAGTCACTTCTGCACTCAGCTCAAAAAATCTTATCCTCAAGCCATCTGGTCTGTTTTTTTCTGGGAAAATGCCTCTCTTGGCCTCTGAAACCTCTGTCCAGCTTCTAGCACTAAAACTCTGATTCTCCCCAACAATTTCGAAATTGCCTCTAGAGGCTACTGCGTTGCTCTGTGTCAACCTCACTATGGCTCCTCTGCCTCTCTACAAATGCACTCACGGGAACTAGAATCATTCCTCCGGCTTCATTGTCCTTTCCCCTCTCTCACTACTTCGATTTCTCTTGCTCTCTCTCCAGCAGCTGAATGTTGCTACTTAGGAAATCGATATGCTCATGAAATCGAACTTCTCAAGTGATTTCTCCAAGCCTCATCGAATTCTTCTTATAATCCTCTGTTGAGACTTCAATGACCAAGATTAGATCTTAATCAATGTCTAGGATTAACTTGAATTCGATCCGTGTGAGTTTCTATAACATTCACACATTAACTTAATTAATTATGATTAATTAGTCATATTCCCTAAGTTTAAACTTATGAAATATTTAAAAACTAACTAATAATCCAATTAAGTCATTTCTAGGCAAAATTTCCAGAAACGATTTATGGGTTTTGGAGATCTCATGTATTCTATCCTCTCCACGAAATTTCAAGGCTAGAACACATCTGATGGTACAAAAAATAACACTCCCTCTTAGCGAGGAATGTGTTATAGAGTTGCTTCCCTTTGTAGCAACATCTTGTTTCCGCATCATCTCTTGTCACATTCTTGATGTCTGGTTGTTGTTTCCCACCAACTACTGTGCAACTCTGATATGTGCTCCTGACTCTGCTATATTGCTGCTAACACAAAGTGTCTAGGCATCATGACAACGCTTAGAGTAAGGGTTGTCACTCTTAATCCTTACTCACTCCGTTTAGACTCTCTCCTAGACAAGTCAAGGGGGGTAGTCCCTAAGGTAAATGGATGAGGATAGCCTGTGAAACACAGGCTCTAGGAGATTTTAATGATGAACAACTTGATGAATCTAAAGTGAGTCTCGGTCAATTGAGATAGATAGATTAAAATAAGACATGATCACAAGATAAAAACGACTACAGACCAGTGCCTTTAATTTGAATTAACCATAGACTAAATAATAACAAGTCATCCAGAGAAAACTTATAGATGTGGCAAATCGACAATCATGAACAATTAATGTAAATGCCCAAAACTGCAATATGCAAGAGGTTCTAGATTTAAAATAATTTTCAATTAATGGCACAGATCTAGAATAATTAATTTTCTCTTATTTCCAATATAACTTAAAAAATTTATCGCACCTTGACCATAGAAGAATCATGAAAATGCATTTAATCTCCAAAGACACCAAGGAACTTCAAATTAGCACTTTAATTATTCCTTAGGCAATTGCTTTAATGGTAACTGAGAGAATCGAAATCTTTCTTTTAATGTGACGGAAGTAAAACGAATCAAAGGATTAATAAATTAAGATTTTAATGGGCCATAGGCCACATTAATTTTTTTTTAATGTGAATGTGTGAATCCCTTTAATTTAATTCCTTAGTCACCGGGAATTTTTAAGATTTTTAGAATTTTTTAATTTTTAGGATTTTAGATTTTTCAAATTTTTTATATTTTTTAGATTTCAAATGAATTTTTTTAGATTTTTTAATTTTTTCAATATCATAAGTAAAAACAAAATAAAAAGATGTGAAAAAAAAAAAAAAAAAAACAACAAAGAATAATATATATATCTATATCTATATATATATATATATATATATATATATATATAATACAAAGAATGAAAAAGTCAGAATAATGAAATCTAAACTAACCCTAACACCTAACTAACACACCAATAATAATAAAAGAATGAAAAATTAACTAACCTAATGTATATACAATGTAAATGAAATGAAATGAAATGTTTTAAATCTAAAATCTAAAACAAATTCAAGGCTAAAACCTAATGCATATATGAAACTTATGAAATAAAAAAAAAGGAAATTCGTATTTGTTGTGTGTGTGTTTGAAGTGCAGGTCAAAGAGAAGGAGGTTGTGGAAAGGGAATGATGGCGATGAGCAGGGATAGTTGAGAGGTAATGAGTAGTGGGGAGGGATGCATACATGACAACAACGAGGAGAGGGTTTGCAATGGAAGTGGTAGAGGGAGAGTTGAAGAAGCAGCGATGGCAAGGGACATAGAGAGGGCACTGCAAGCCGATGAGTTCGAGCTCATGTATGGCAAAGGAAGGCCGTAGTGAGAGGGAGCAGTGTTGAGCGAGAGGATGGAGCTATGAGGGCAACAAGGGCTGCGAATAGGAAGAATAAGGCAACGTAGGAGGGATGGAGGGTTTTACAGGTCGATGGAGGGCGAGATCTGTTGCAGGTTGAGGTAAGGGATCAGGACAGTGGAAAATAGGAGGGTTTGGCTGTGTATTTGCAGGTTAGGAACTCAAAAAAAACTTGCTGATGATTTGGGCAGTGAAAGGAAGTAAAAAAATTCAAAATCTTTACAACAAAATTTCAAAACAATAACCTCAAGCAACAGACAAAATGGAAAATGGTGGCCCAATAAAACCCATAAATTTCTGATTAAATTGATATGTTCTGCTTCAAATTTATTAATGAAACCCCTGAAAAATCGCCTGCAGATTTAAAAAAATTCAAAACCCTGGACTGCAAAATCTTTTGAATAATCTCCTTGCAAAATTATGCAAATAAAACCTTAGAGATCCAGATATTACCCTCCAAGGCCTAGTTCTGGACTCTATACATAATTCTTCTTCAGATCTGTAGTTGCAACACAACAAGAAACACCCAAAAGATATATACAATGACCCAGAAAATCCCAAGTCAGAATACCAAAAATAATTTACAGATCTATGCACAGGAATGGTAGATCTACCAAACCTGGTGAGTGTGAGTCTAACTCTGCTCTCAGATTTGATAATATAAGGCTCTTAACAGCCAGCTTTATCAATTTAGCACATAAAAAAATTAAAATTTTAAATTTTAAATGAGGAGCTTAGCTCAAAACTCTTCATGCATCACCAAAAAATCTTATGATAAACCCGGGATCAAATTAAGTTGGGCTCTTCAAAAAACACAGATCGGGAGTTGGCTAGTCCAACTGAAAACTTCCCTGAATGCCCGACGATCTAAAAATCAAAACTTTCCTGCAAAACTCAATTCAACCATCAAAATAGAGTGATAAAATGATAATAAAATTTTAGATAAATAGAGATATTTGCTATTGCATTCAAAATTTAAATTATCACTTAAACCCCAGCAACTCAGCAAGATACCTGTACTCAAATCACTCTTTAGAAGCTGTCATTGATGGCTGAAAAAATTACGCATGAAAAAGATACATCTTACAATATTTCCATGAATAGTAACACTGGTGAAAATTAACCCCAAAGTCTTTCTTTATTATTTGAATAAAAAATTACACGAGAGTTTTTCGCTTAGCACACGACTCAAAATTCGAATGAATTGACTGACAAATGACTTCCTATTTAAAGATAAATCCTCCAACGACTAGTTTGAGTGGTCCTTGTCAAAGTAATCTTGATCGTTGATGAGGATCAAAATTTCTTTTAATTTCATCCGTCGAAATTTTAAATTCTTGAGGAAATTCAAAATTTTCAATTAAATGCATTTTAATTAATTCAAAAATTAAAATTTTGAATTAATTTCCTCAAAATTTTGAACTTTGACTTAACCCTAGTGACCAAAGGCTTAAAATTTAGCAAAGTAATTAATTTACCTTAGTCCAGGGACCTTTTAAGGACCGATGAATTTTTACTTTGGAGAATTTAAATTTATGTAGGACCTAGAATTAATTAAATTTCTGGCTTAGAATTTTAATTAATTTTTTGGCTAGAAAATTTAATTATTTAACCTGTGAGGGGATAAATTATTTTTTCCAACCCTCAAGACATTTTACATCATAATTTTCATATTACATCATATGGGGGAAACCCATTTCAAAAATACCCTCACAAACTACCCATTTCTGTGACACAAATATAATCAAGTAGACCAAGCAATTTGTAATAAAATAACCTAACCAAATAGTTAGGATTATTCCCAAATCACTTTTACATAGAATCGATCTATAACACTAGGAATCGCCTAAGATCCCAGTGAAAACCGACTTTGGGGTAAGGCTGAAGGAGAACTCTACCAACCATTCGAGAATGGATCGGTGAGACAAAAAACCTCCCGGAATGTAGATCATCACCAAAAAAGTAGGTTTACCTAGGCAATTACATACACGACACAGATCTGTTGAGATTATTTACATTATACACATGCATAATGGGTTTACATTATAACATGATGATCAGGCTGATGATGATAGCTGAACGACATGGACACGTTGATAAGGCGCTATTCCTTTTGTGAAAAAAGGGGGTGTATTGCTATGGGTCATTGACACGTAGTGGTCAACATCTGGCTCTACTTGGGGATACGTTGCTGAAATGGAGGAATGTGAGAATCCAGAATCTACATCCACGCAACACACAATATAACATAAATAGCGTCCATCCAAAAATCATCATATAACATTAAGCACAGGAAAGATATAAGCTCTTCATTTATTAACTAGTCTAACAACACGAAAAACATAAATCTAACTACAAAATGACATATTGAAATAACAGGGCATAAGGTTAGAAATACAATACAAATATGCCCCATGGCATCAGATGTGTTCAATATAGTGTATATTGAGCATTTGCCTGCTTTCAGGCAAATCTGTCGATTTTTTCTTAGATGTGTCATGTCCAATCCTTCATACAGTAGGACCTTTTCCTATCCGAAAATCAAGCTACTTGTGACCATCTGATGCATCAAAATGCTTTCTCATTCTCTTTCTCTTGCATTTTTTTATTTGTGGCAGGCTATATCACAGATGATGTGGAACATTCTGCTTCAAAAATCTCAGATGAAGTATGTAAGATATGCATGCCATGTCCTTCTTCATTCTGCATCTACTCTATCAAGAATGAGGAATCAGTCACACAGGTGTCATGAGTTATAACTTGATCTTTTATGACCATTGGATCAAACATCCAAGCATGAACCTGATTCTTATTAATTTCCATTTTATCTGAGTCACCTTCAATTAGCCACTTTTCAATGGAAAAAATGACCTCATAATAAGATGGAGATTGTTTCAGTAGATTGGGAGGCTTATGATTTGTTGACGTTTCCTTGTTTCTTTCATCCTCTGACTGATGCTGAAGTTTCTGTACCTATATTGTTATGGCATCCATCTGGGTAGAGTGTTCAATCTTCATAGCACAGACTTCCTTGGCATGGCTTTCCTCCATGGTCAATAACTTATTCTGAAGACATATCTGACCATCTTCCATATTTTTTATTACTTTTTCATTATCTGCTATTATGGTCATCGAGCAATGTTGCATAGAGTTTATCTCTTTCTCATGATTTTCTTGTATGAGAGCTAACTGATTATTATAATGGAATCTCATGATGGTCATTTCTTCATCTATAGTTGACAATCTGTTCTGAATCAAACTTATTTCTTCTTGATAACTTGTTTCCATGGCAGTCACGTGATTTGAATGATTAAATTCCATGATCGTCATATTTTCCTCTAGGGCTAATAACTTGCTTTGCATAGAATTAATTTCCCTGTCATGAGTAGCTTTCATGGTTTCCATTTCCCTAGCATGCTAACTCTGCATGTCGGTCCTCATATCCTACATATTTTGAGCACACTTTTCTACTACGGCGGCTACGTGATCGGAGTGTTCAATTTTCATGATTTCCATCTCCTCATCACGTTTTTCCAGTTGAGTGTACAAAGTTATCATATCCTTGATGTAATTAGTTATAATTTTTTCTTGATTGAGCTCCATATATTTTACCAGTTGTGTTTGACTGAACTACATGTCTTTAACCAACTACTTTAGTTCTTCTACAAGATGCTTATCATTCTCCCTTTCATTGTCGATATTTATTTGATAACTTGTTTCTGCTTTTCCCCTATCATGGATTTGCCTTGTAATGGTACAAGTGGATGGCACATTTTGATATGGAGAATTCTCCTAAATTATTTCATTGACAGTTTGATCCTTTACAAGATCACTTTCATTATGTTGCATAGTTTTAAGGGCACAAGGCAAGCCACCTTGATCACCATATCTATTTGTAAAAGCATTGATGATGTCTTGTAAAGAAGCGAAAGAATCTTCAAGACAATTATGAAACCAATTCAAAGCATCACCCTCTAAAGAAAATGAAAATAGACACATATTGACATCTTCATGTTTATATTGGGAAGAACTACAATATTTGATTATTGTATGAGTGGCCCTGGATAGATGCTTTCTAATAGTGACTGAATCACCACCTGAGAAAAAAGGCAATTTATGAATGGCCTCTTCCGGAATATCATGGAGAAAGTTAGTAAAATGATGTGGGGTAAACAATTCATCCATGGTGACTTGCTTAAAGGGATAAGGAGGGACCAAATGGATGCTAGAGAGAGACCCCTGCTCAAGAAAATCAAGATATCCACAAGAAGCGAGCTTCTAGTAGAAATTCTTGTAAGCAATGAAAGAAGTGCAGTCGCCACTTGAACATGAATCTAGCTTTAGGATCCAAAAGGAAAAAAACAATTGGATATAAGGGAGGGCTTCTTGTTCGAGAAATAATAAATGAAAGAAGTGGAGTTGCCACCCAAACAAGAAACGAACCGAAATGTCCAGGTGCTAAAAGTGCAGATAAAATGATTAATGAGATGACGAAAGATAAGGCGATGAAAAGATCAAATGATGCCAAGAAATGTTGTGCTGCTTGACAAGCTGATGAATGGCAGAAAATATGAGATGATTAAAACGATGTCGAGGAAACCAAGGACAAAAAAACTCTATCCCCGGCAACAGTGCCAAAAAATGTTGCTGTTGCCTGCTAAAATGAATGATAGAAAGATGAAACATGAATGTCGTAAAGCCAAGGCCCAATAAATTTGTCCTCGGAAATGGCGCCAAAAAATGTTGTGTCATTTGACGGGCTAATGAATGGTGTAAAAGATTAGATGATTAGAAAAATGTCATGAGGACCAAGGACAGAAAAACTCTATCCCTGGCAACGACGCCAAATAATATTGTCGCACAAAGTGTCTAAGCATTGCAACAACGCTCAGAGTAAGGGTTGTCACTCTTAGTCCTTACTCACTCCATTTAGACTCTCTCCTAGACAAGTCAAGCAGGGTAGTCCCTAACGTAAATGGATGAGGATAGCCTATGAAACACAAGCTCTAGGAGATTTTAATGATGAACAACTTGATGAATCGAAAGTGAGTCTCAGTCAATTGAGATAGATAGATTAAAATAAGACATGATCACAAGATAAAAACAACTACAGACTAGTGCCTTTAATTTGAATTAACCATAGACTAAATAATAACAAGTCATCCAGAGAAAACTTATAGATGTGGAAAATCGACAATCATGAACAGTTAATGTAAATGCCCAAAACTGCAATATGCAAGAGGTTCTAGATTTAATTCAATTAATGGCCCAGATCTAGAATAATTAATTTTCTCCTATCGCCAATATAAATTCAAAAAATTGTCGCACCTTGACCATAGAAGAATCATGAAAATGCATTTAATCACCAAAGACACCAAGGAACTTTAAATTAGCACTTCAATTATTCCTTAGGCAAATGCTTTAATGATAACTGGGGAAATCAAAATCTTTCTTTTAATGTGATGGAAGTAAAATGAATCAAAGGATTAATAAATTAAAATTTTAATGGGCCATAGGCCACATTAATTTTTTTTTAATGTGAATGTGTGAATCCCTTTAATTTAATTCCTTAGTCACCAGGAATTTTAAACTTTTTATATTTTTTATATTTTTAAGATTTTTAGAATTTTTTAATTTTTTGGATTTTTAGATTTTCAAGTTTTTTATATATTTTTAGATTTCAAATGAAATCTTTTAGATTTTTAATTTTTAATATTTTAGATTTTTCAATATCATAAGTAAAAACAAAACAAAAAGATGTGAAATAAAAACAAAACAAAATATAAAAATAAAAATAAAAAGAAATAGAAATCAAATCCAAATGAAAAAATAAATAAATAAAATCTATGCTAATCCTAATCTAACATATTTATAATACAAAGAATGAAAAAAGTCAGAATAATGAAATCTAAACTAACCCTAACACCTAACTAACACGCCAATAACAATAAAAAAATGAAAAATTAACTAACCTAATGTATATACAATGTAAATGAAATGGAATTGAATGTTTTAAAATCTAAACTCTAAAAAAAAAAAATTCAAGGCTAAAACATAATGCATATACAAAACCTATGAAAAAAAATGAAGGAAATTTGTATTTGTTGTGTGTGTGTTTGAAGTGCAGGTCAAAGAGAAGGAGGCTGTGGAAAGGGAATGATGGTGATGAGCAGGGACGACTAAGAGGTAATGAGCAGTGGGGAGGGATGCATACACGACAGAAGTGAGGAGAGGGTTTGCAATGGCAGCGGTAGAGGGAGAGTTGAAGAAGCTGCGATGACGAGGGATATGGAGAGGGAGCTGTAAGCCGACGGATTTGAGCTTGAGCAGGGCAAAGGAAGGTCGTAGGGAAAGGGAGCAGGACTGAGTGGGAGGATGGAGTTGTGAGGGCAACAGGGGCTGCGGATAGGAAGAATAAGGTAGTGTACGAGGGATGGAGGGTTTTGCAGGTTGATGGAGGGCGAGATTTGTTGTAGGTTGAGGCAAGGGATTGGGACAACAAAAAATAGGAGGGTTTGGCTGCGTATTTGCAGTTTAGGAACTAAAAAAAAAACTTGTTTGTGATTTGGGCAACGAAAGGAAATAAAAAAATCAAAATCTTTACAGCAAAAATGCAAAACAATAACCCCAAGTAGTAGACAAAATGGAAAATGGTGGCCCAATAAAACCCATAAATTTCTGATTAAATTGATATGTTCTACTTTAGATTTATTAATGAAACCCCTGAAAAATCGTCTTTAGATTTAAAAAAATTCAAAACCTTGGACTGCAAAATCTTTTGAATAATCTCCTTGCAAAATTATGCAAATAAAACCCGAGAGATCCAGATCTTACCCTCCAAGGCCTAGATCTAGACTCTATACATAATTCTTCTTTAGATTTGTAGCTGCAAGACAACATGAAACACCCAAACGATATATACAATGACCCAGAAAAGCCCCAGTCAAAAAACCAAAAATAATTTACATATCTATGCACAGGAATGGCAGATCTATCAGACTGGGCGAGTGTGAGTCTAACTCCGCTCTCAGATCCAATAATCTAAGGCTCTTAACAACTAGATTTATCAATTTAGCACATTAAAAAAAATGAGGTTCTTAGCTCAAAACCCTTCGTGTATCACCAAAAAATCTTATGTTAAACCCAGGATCAAATTAAGTTGGGCTCTTCAGAAAACATAGATCAGGAGTTGGCTGGTCCAACTGAAAACTTCCCGGAACGCCCAATGATCTAAAAATCAAGACTTTCCTACAAAACTCAATTCAACCATCAAAATAGAGTGAGAAAATGATAATAAAATTTCAGATAAATAGAGATACATGTTACTACATTCAAAATTTAAATTATCACTTAAACCCCAGCGACTGAGCAAGATACCTGTACTCAAATCACTCTTCAGAAGCTACATTAATTAACCCCAAAGTCTTTCTTTATTATCCGAATAAAAATTTACACGAGAGCTTTTCGCTTAGCACATGACTCAAAATCTGAATGAATTGACTGACAAATGACTTCCTATTTAAAGATAAATCCTCCAATGGCTAATTCGAGTGGTCCTTGTCAAAGCAATCTTGACCACTGATGAGAATCAAAATTTCTTTTAATCTCATCCGTCGAAATTTTAAATTCTTGAGGAAATTCGAATTTTTCAATTAAATGCATTTTAATTAATTCAAAACTTAAATTTTTGAATTAATTTCCTCAAAATTTTGACTTTTACTTAACCCTAGGGAACAAAGGCTTAAAATTTAGCAAAACAGTTAATTTACCTTAGTCTCAGGACGTTTTAAGGACCGACGAATTTTTCCTTTGGAGAATTTAAATTTATTTATGACCTAGAATTAATTAAATTTATGGCTTAGGATTTTAATTAATTTTTTGGCCAGAAAATTTAATTAATTAACCTATGAGGGGATAAATTATTTTTTCCAACCCTCAAGACACTTTACATCATAATTTTCATATTTTTACATCATAAGGGGGAAAACCCATTTGAAAAAGACCCTCACAGACTACCCATTTCTGCGACACAAATATAATCCAGCAGACCAAACAATTTGTAATAAAATAACCTAACCAAATAGTTAGGATTATTCCCAAATCACTTTTACATAGACTCGATCTATAACACTAGGACTCGCCAAAGTTCCCAGTGACAAAATCCATTTTGTCTTTGGGGTAAGGCTGAAGGAAAACTCTACCGACCATTCGAGAATGGATCAGCGAGACAAAAAACCTCCCGGAATGTAGATCATCACCAGAAAAGTATGTTTACCAAGGCAATTACATACACGACACGGCTATGTTGAGATTATTTACATTATACACATGAAGAATGGGTTTACATTATAACATGATGATTAGGCTAATGATGATAGTTGAATGACACAGAGAAGTCGATAAGGCACTATTCCTTTTGCGAAAAAAAGGGGGTGTATTGCTATGGGTTGTTGACACGTAGTGGTCAACACACTGCATCTGCACTGCAACTCCCTCTCCATCTGTTCTGCAACTCCCTCTCCATCTGTTCTGCAACTCCCTCTCCATCTGTTGTTGCTGCAACTGCAACATCTGAAACTAGAAAGCATCCTAAATATTGAATCGATTGTGATCAATATAATGCATCTGTCATCTGAGTCTCTGACTGTTGCTAGTATCTGTGTTGTCATTGAGGCATCTACGTTGCTGTTGACTTTGCATTGTTTCCAACTTTACACTGTGCTTCCCAACATTTGACTGCAACTAGACTCTACATATATCACTCTGGCATTTGACTGCATCTACTGTCACTAATCCATCCTACTAAAAAATACTGTGGGCACCCGTAGTAAGGTATTGATTCAAGAGGTGGACCTCTGTTATGAAACCGGCTCACAAAAAGATAGAAAAGATAGATCAAGGCCTCAGAAATAAGCATCTTCGAGGGGGAAACCTCCTTTACATTACACAAATGAACAATTCTTAGATGATACAAATGACAAGACCTCCTTTCTATATATAGGAGTCTAAGGGGTCATAATATAATCAGAGCCGACATAACAATAATAATGTAAGGGTACAATAATGACAATAGTGGGCTTCTATGGAGCACAATAATAACAATATGGGTACTACATGGGCACAACAATATAATAAGGGGGTTGTACTAATAACAATAAGGGGTTACACTAGTAGTATAGAGACCTAACATGCCCCTCTCCTTCGAAAAGTGTTGTCCTCAATGCTTGAGTAGTTCTTGATGCTTCTGTATAAATTCTTGTCCTACCGTGTGGAATATTTAGAGGGTAAGTTCTTCCACTTGATGAGATACTCTGAAATTGATCTATTTCGTAGCTTTTGATTTCTCGGTTCTGTGATTGCTTCAAGTTCCAATATGATTTTTCCTTCCTTGTCAAGTTCTCACAATACTGTTTGAATTGGGATCTTCTACAACTTTTGAATGAGTTCCCACTCCTTTGGGCATATGGATATATGTAAGGCCTGATGTTTGGAGGAACACTTCGTGGAATCAAATGAATAGCATGATCATGATCACGAATAGGTGGGAGGCCTTTGGGAGTCTCAAATACCTTGGAATGATTGTCCAAAACGTTTTGGAGATCTAGAGAAATACATGATTTCGATGTGGGATCCTCTAGTGAACATAATTGTGCAATTACACCCCGTTGTTCTTTATTTAGAAGCTTTGTCATGCTGTTAGAGTTGATTATCTTTCCAGGTTTTCCTTCGACACCCCTCAATTCAACTTCCTTTCCTTCCTAAAATAATTTCAAGAAAAGTTCTTGAAAATTAAATGCTATCATACCCAAAGATTGTAGCCATTGGACTCCTAATAAACATCAGCACCACCCATTGTAATGGAAAGCATTGGGCTATTCAATACATATTCTCCCATGGATAGCTTGATATTATGGCACTTTCTAGAGCAATTTATGGATTCTCCACTTGCAACGCAGGATATAGGAAGCAATTCAATTCCTTGGCCATCTTACAATCAATAAAATTATGGGTACTGCCTGAATCAATCAACACTCTTACCTTTTTCTTCTTGATATGTCCTTCTATCTTGATAGTTTGAGGAGTGGTAATTTCTTCCAATGCATTGCAAGATATGGTCGGATTGATTTCTTGAGATTTGATGTGATCTTTCAATTCTTGAACATTTTTCTTCTTCATATGTCCTTCTATATTGATAGTTTGAGGAGTGGTAATTTCGTCCAATGCATTACAAGATATGGTCAGATTCATTTCTTCTCTCTCGATTTGATATTTCACTTCTTGAACCTTTTCCTTCCCGATATTCCCTTCTATCTTGAGAGTTTTAGGAGTGGTAATTCCTTCCAATGCTTTATAAGATATGGTCAGATTCATTTCTTCTTTCTCTGTGGTTGGTTCCTGGTGTATATACTCTTCTTTTGATGTTTCTTGATCATTTTTTTCCTCCTCTCCACAATCAATGCAAAATAATTTCTTCTAAGCACACTTATGACCTTTAATGTATTTGTTATCATAATTGTAACAAAGCCCTTTTTCTCTTTTTTCTTCCAATTGTTATGGTGTAACCCTTGTAGGTTGTGGAAGGCTAGGAGAAACAACACTTCCATCTTTATAGTTGTGAGGGGTAGACTTCCTTGTTGCCATAATTTTGCTTTCCACTTTGTAACAAAACCCTTTTTCTCCTTTTTCTTCCAATTGTTGTGGTGTTTCTCTAAATAAGGTGTTGCTCTTCGTATCCTCATAATGTGCTATCATTTCCTCCATGAAAATTAACCACGTAACAAGTTGTTTACAAGAACAAAGCCCTTTATACCATAAAAATTGATCTGGTTCTAAATATGAAGATGCAATACATACCTTTTGTAATAGTGGTACACCATGTAGATCAAAATATTTCTCCATCTGTAGTATCCAATTTACCGGATTCTTGCCATCAAACTTCCTCATCTCGATTTTTCTTGATTTTAGGAGTTCGATCTTGAAACGACTATAACTCTGTACTTTAAGATCTTTAAGTTCTAAAAATTCTTCCTGTAGTAGCTCTCTGAGTTCTCCTTCCAATGCCACCAGTTTGATCGAATTTAGATTCTCCAATGCAGAGTTATGCACAATCTCCCAAGATGACCAGATTATATACCTTTCCATAAGAGCAAACTTGTATGAAGTGCCACGTGTCACTGTTTTGACCTTAGTATCTGAAAAAATACACAGGAAACTATAGTCTGTCCTCTTTCTGTAACTTCTTATGAAATTTCAATCTGATGCTCAAAACAAAATTTATGACAATTTTCCCTAGGTCACCTGTTTGGAATGAAATTTGGGAGTCTGCAAAAAAAATCCAACTTCCTCAGATCATATCTCTGCAAATATAGTGTGACAAGATTTGAAATTTGGACCCGAGGTTCATAATGATTTCGGCCCAAATGGGTTTTTTTTTTAGCGTCTGAAATGTCGTAGAAAAAAAGTTATAGCGCAAATGCCATGATGACCTGTTTGGAGCAGCGAAACCATAGAATCTAAAGCTCTGATACCAAATGTTATGAAAACAGCTCACAAAAAGATAGAAAAGATAGATCAACACCTAAAAAATAAGCCTCTTCGAGGGGGAAACCTCCTTTACATTACATAAATGAACAATTCTTAGATGATACAAATGACAAGACCTCCTTTCTATATATAGGAGTCTAAGGGGTCATAATATAACGAGAGCCGACATAACAATAATAATGTAAGGGCACAATAATAACAATATGGGGACTACATGGGCACAAAAATATAATAAGGGGGTTGTACTAATAACAATAAGGGGTTACGCTAGTAGTATAGGGACCTAACAACCTCCTCAAGAATCCTGCCCATTTGTAGCACTCTAATGCTATAGAACCAAATCACCCCACTTCACTCCTGGGGTATGTTAGCAAACATGGCGAAGTCTTCCTCCAACCTGGAGGACAGTCTATCGATCTATATTGATGCTGCCTGCTAGTCCTACTTCTCCTTTTTATCCTTCTTCTTGAGAGGACACTAGGTATTTTAGTGACCACACTCACCACATTAGAAGCACTTAATCTTTGACAGGTCCTTCTTCTTTCATTGCTCCCCTTGTCCTTGACTGAGACCCTTCGATGTGAGGGACACATTCTCCTCCTCCTTCACCTGCTTCGACCCGCTGCTGCTGCCATTGATGGAGCTCTTCACTAGATCTCATCTCAACTCCTCCTGCAACAAATCGGCCCACATCGTGTCCCAACTTGGCAAGGTGTCTCTACCCAAGATACTTTGGACAAATTCCTACCACTCCTTTGAGACACTGTTTAGATCCAATCACAATAGCTCTATGGGTTGAGGTGATGACCCAACAACTAACAGCTAGTCCTAGATCTCCTGAATCCTGGTGAGGAAGGGGTCTATGTGTTCCCCTTTCTGCATCCTGGTGAATCTCAGCTTCTCCTCTAAGTACATCTTTCGCTGCTCAGAACTGCCTTGGTACAACATGGTGAGAGTATCCCACATCTCTCTACCAGTCCCTTTGAAAACTATGTGAGAAACTATGTGATTTCGAACACCATTGATCAACCTCTTCGTCCATGCCATCTCCTTTCTGTACTCCTTTAGTTGATCTGCATCCATGGGGATAGCTAGCACTTCATCTATGAATGGATTCAGGCCATATTCATCCGAAAGGAAGGACATCATTGCCTTCCAGATGACATAGTTGGAAGCACCATCCATCATGTCCTGATCTCGAAGTTCAATAGTGGCCATCTCAAACAATGTCGAAAATATCCTCTTCCCTTCTGCTTAGATACTACTCAGCTATTCGCATTCCCATCTGGAGTGAGAAACTCTGCTCACAACGACTATTGATATGCAAGATAAATCGAACTTCTTGAGACTAGAAGTTCCCTGAGGAAGATTGTCCCTCAGTGTGTGCTCTTCTTCCACCCAATGCTAGTTCCACTCTATCAAACTTGTACAAAAACTACTGCGTCCAGCCAGAAACCTTCTCTGTGAAAATTACTAGTAGCTCCCTCTACCTCTGGAATCCCACGATTTGGAGAGATCGAATATTTCTTTCCTTCTCTCAGAAAAATTGATTCTCCTCAATATATTTGACCTCTTGGCCAAGGTGATTGCGCTACCTCCAGGGTTTCGACTTGATGCCCTCTCTGAACAGTGAAACTCCCTCTTCCTTCACTATTGAACTCTTCGACTGATCATCTACACTTTGATGCCATGTGAAAATTCCAAAACTTGAATCCTATTGCAGCAACTAGAAAGAATTCTCCTAATTGTTAAATTAATTCTTAACAGTTTATTAATTGTTTGCTACAGCAAATACTGAATCAATCACACTGCAACCTATAAAAATAAACCGCGGAAGAAATAAATGTTGGAAGAAATACTAGCACACACACATAAAATGACACAGTTATTTTTGGACCAATGTCCCCGGAAAAATCCAACTTGGGAAAACTGGTGCAGCAACTTAGGTTTTTATTATTATGCAGCAGTGAAATAATCTGACTACAAATGAATGTCGAAACTGGGAATCCTAAAGAGCAAAATTGGCAAGAAAAATCTAGTGAGGAATTTCCTCACTCCACACGTGTAATATCCCTAAGGGGAAATTAACATTAAATATTCAAAGCAAAATATACAAACACACCATAAAATCATAACAATCAATTAGACCACGAATTTGCATCCAAAACAATGTTTTATGCTCATTTTATTAATGGAAAGAGGTGTACAACAAGGTGTTGGAATGAGTGCATTTGGGTTTTCTCTAAGTAACCTAGCAAAAGCCCAAAATGATCAATGAATCACCCTCCAATTTGTTGTAAATTTGGCCCAAGTGTTGCACTGTAAATGCTAGAAATGGTGTTGTTGCCTAAAATGATCATCTGCTAGAGCGCTCTCTTCTCCTCAGAAATTTTTGAGAATTAATCTCGGCCTCTCCTCAAGAAACCCAGAATAACCCATGAAGGGTTTGGTCAAATCTTGACCCCGGAATTTCAGCCCTCTTGGGCTTGGTTGGCTCTCTTGTTGGATAAATCGACCCACCTGAAGATTTTGCTATTGAATGCTCCAAAAATGTCTACAAACTCTTTTAGAAGGCTCCCCAGGCCTTCCCTCCTGATTTCCTCCACAACATCCCTTGTCTCCACAACTTCCCCAAGTGCCTCTAGCTATGATTGCGACATCTCTACGCTGTTGTAACTCTCCATGTTGTTGTAACTCGACTCACTGTTGTTGATATGGATCGGGATGAAGTAAAAATCCCTCCTTGGGCTGGCACTCAAATTCCACCCAATCAAGGGCTGGGATTTCTGCTCGGAAACACCTGGTGTGCTAAATAACACATGCAGACTTGGCTCATTGCTGAAGCGTGCTCTTGTCAAAAGACAAATTCTAAAAATGATAGATCTCCTTCCTTTTGTTGATTTGCCTCCAAGGCTTCCCAATTGGGCCCACATCAAATTTCCCTCACCAATTTCACTCCAATGAGAGCGTACTCTCCATGTGGGGTGAAATTCCTTTGTGGTGACCCCCACACTCCACCAAAGTTGCAATCTTTCCATCAAACTCTAAAGTTGGGGCCCTTCTCATGCCAAAAATCGAATGTGGGTCCCCTAAGCCCACTTCTCCTAAGTGAAACAATGTAATACGCCAAAATTGAGCAAAATTCGATATTCACTTAGTGAAACACTAAGTAGGAATATCATAGTCCTCCCCACCAAAGAATTGCTTGTCTCAAGCAACTGCAAAGAAGGATGTTGTAGTATTTGTTCCCCCTCCCAGGTGGCATCCTCATCAAGTAGATTCCTCAATCGAATAAAAAACTCCCTGATGACCCTATTACACAGATGTCTCTCGTTGGTGTCCAAAATAGCATCTGATTCCAACACTAAATACCCCTCATCGTTCATAGGAGGTAACTTCATAGCTACTGTAACCTGTTGTCCCAGTGCCTTCTTTAGGAAAGACACATGTAAAACATTTTGCACTCGGCTCCCTGAGGGTAGCTCGAGCTCATATGCTACCTCCCCCACCCTCCAAGTGACACAATAAGGCCCATAGAAGCTGGGTTTGAGCTTCTTGACCCCCTTCTGCTTGAGCGGAGACTGCTTGTACAGTTAGATCCTCTAAAATTACCAAGTCCCCAACTTCGAATTGCCTCTCAAATCTGCCCCTATCTACATAAATCTTCTGCTAATTTTGGGCCATTTGCAAGTTGTCCTTTGGAGCTCTCAAGATATCTTGGCTCTCTTGTATCCAATCCTTACCCCTTGGGGCCCTGCTATCTCCAAACATAATGTCAGCGAAAGATAACGCATCATAACCATACAAAGATTGAAATGGATACATTCCTATAGACATGTGATCTGTAGTGTTGTAGTAGTATTCACCCAAGTGCAGCCACTGTATCCATGCTCTTTGCTGCCCTGTCACATAGTTACGCAAGTAGCCCTCCATCCACTTGTTAACTATCTTCGTTTGTCTGTCTATCTGAGGGTGGTAACTGGTACTCAGAGTGAGCTCAGTACCCACCAACCAGAATAGCTCTTGTCAAAATCCACCCATGAACCTATTGTCTCGGTCACTAACGACTGTCTTCAGGAGACCATGTAGTCGAAACACCTCTTTGAAAAATAATTCGGACACCTATGAGGCCGAGTACGGGTTGGAATGGCGAAGAAGTGAGCATACTTCGTCAAGCAGACCACCACTACATATATGCAGTCTTTGCCTTGTACTGTGGACATCCCGGTTATAAAATCCATCGATATGCTCTCCCATTTTCCCTCTGGAATGGGAAGCGGCTGCAATAGGCCCGTGGGGTGTGTCTGCTCTCCCTTGTTCCGTTGGCATGTGTCACACTCCTGGATATGCCTCAAAACATCATCCTTGAGGCCCTTCCATGCAAAGCACTCCCTGATGGTCCAATATGTCTTTGTGAACCCATGATGCCCTGCTAATGGTGAATCATGAGTAGCCTATAGAATCTTCTCCCTCAGCAGGGAGTTGGATACCAAGTAAATCCAGTCTCGGTAATATATCACCTCGTCCATCACCCGATACCGATCATCCGTCACCAACCCATCAAGGACCTCACATGTAAACTTGTCCTTAGAGTACCCCACTAGTAATTGTGCCCTCTAGTCTAGGGCGATGCTCATCAAGGAAAGAGTGGTTGGCCTCCTTAACAATGCATCAGCCACTATGTTGTGCTCCCCTTTGACATACTCGATGTAAAATTCATATGCTTGTAGTTTTCTCACCCACTTCTCTTGCCTCTCTTGTAGTTGTATTTGCTCCAAAAGGAACCTGAGGCTATTGTGATCAGTCTTGACCCTAAACCTTTTCCCCACCAAATAGTGCCTAAACTTGGCCAACGCATGCATGATGGCCAGCATCTCCTTATCATAGATGGAGTAAAGTTTCTCATGGGGTGGTAGCTTCCGGCTCTCAAATGCTATGGGGTGCCCCCTGCATCAATACGGCCCGCACACCTACTCTTGACGCATCACACTCCAACATGAAACGTTGAGTGAAGTCAGGAAGTGCCAACACTGGACAACTACTCATGACCTCCTTGAGGCGATCAAATTCCTCCTGCATTGTAGTGGTCCACTCAAAGGCCCCCTTCTTCATCAAGTCTGTGAGGGGTGCAGCCAACTGGGAGAAGCCCTTCATGAAATTCCTGTAATAAGTGAAAATGCCCTTGAACCCCCTCCGCTCGGTCACATTCGCGGGCTCTGGCCAATCCTGGATAGCCCTAATCTTCTCCTCATGTACTCTGAGACCATCCTCCCCAATGATGTGCCCTAGGTAGAGCATCTCGGTTAGCCTAAACTAGCACTTGGACAGTTTGGCATAGAACTGATGCTCCTCCAAAATGCATAGTATTGTCTCAAGGTGTCGCAAATTCTCTTCCCGCGTTCAACTATAAGTCAATATGTCATCAAAGAACACTAGCATGAACTTCCTCAGCTTCCCATGAAACATGTGGTTCATTCATGACTAGAATGTCATAGGTGGGTTGGTTAGCACGAAGGGCATAACTAGGAACTCGAGGTGCCCATAATGGCACTGAAATTTTGTCTTCGGGACATCTTGGTCCCTCACCTAGATCTACTGGTACCCTGACTGCCAATCAATCTTCGAGAAGAACTTAGCTCCCCTCAACTCATCCATCATCTCATCTATACGAGGAATGGGATAGCGATTCTTCATTGTCTTCTTGTTGAGGGCCCTGTAATTGATGCACATCTGTAAGGACCCATCCTTCTTCTTCACCAGCACAACTTATGAAGCAAAAGGGCTAGAGATGGGCTTGTTGTGCCCAAGTTCCAATATCTCATGGATGGCCCTCCTGATCTCATCCCAATAAGCCTTGGGATGTCAATAAGGTGCGGTGATGACGACCTACACCCTTGCCTCCAACTCAATAGTGTGTTCAAACCCGCAATCAGGTGGTTGTCCCAGTGGTATGTCCCCAAACATCACTGGATACCTATGAATAATAGCCTGTATCTCCAAATGTGGTGGCTTGGGCTTTCCCCCTGCCTCTGAAATCCTCAAATCCACAACCCACTCAATGTCTCCATGTCTCAAGTCAACCTCCATCCTATGGGCCAAAATAATTTTTGGTGGGTATGAGTGTTTCCCCTAAAGCAACACGGTCTTGCCATCTAGCCCTACAAATTCCATCTCCAACTTCCTCCAATTTTTTGTGACTCTACCAAGAGTATAGAGCCACTGGACTCCCAACACTACATTGGTGTCCGATACATCCACCACAAAGAAATGATTTGTCATGGAGTAGTTCCCCATGATCACTATCAAGGCTGGCACACAACAAGTTCACTGCATGGTTCTATCCCCAGGCACAAGAACTAAGAATCCCTCAAACTCCTTAGTGGTTATGCCCCTCCTCTGAACCCACTGAGCATCAATGAAATTGTGGGTAGCCCCACTTTCCACCAAAACTGAGACATGTTGCCTCTGAACAGTGCATCTAATCCTCATAGTCAAGAATTTGGGTGCCCCACGCAGTGATGCAAGGACCCTGAAACAACAAAGTTGTAGCTTGTTGACTTTAATGTAAAAATACACAAAAGGTATTAGTAATAATAATTTATCATATAAAATGTACATGAGATGTTGAATGTTACAATGAGACCCTGCTTATATACCTAGATAGTGTCCTTTCATGATTAAGACATACCTTTTCACTTAACTATTGACTATTTAAGATAATAATCATTTGATTATTTATTATTTATATTTATTTATTTTCATTTTATTGTATGTAATTTATATTCATGACATTGCCCTTTCCTTCAAAAGCTTTGTCCTCAAAGCTTGTAGCTGACGATTTCCTTCACGTTGGCGTTGATCGTCTTAGCATGTATAATTTTTTAGTGATACTCCCTTGGAATTAGGGTTTATCCATTTTTTTTATTAATAATAATAATATTTATTTATTTTTTCCTTTTTTATTAAATAGTATATCTATATATATATATATATATATATATATATATATATATATATAAAATAATTTTAATTAATCAAATTATGTTTATTTTGTTTATAATGTAATTAAATTAATTGTTTATTAATTAAATTATGTAATAATTTAACTAACGATGAGCCGTCACGGTGGAGAGTGGAGACGTAATGGTGGAGTGTGGAGACATAGCACTTGGGCGTAGATAGGTTGTGGATGTGTTAAGTGATGGCTGGATGGGCAACGATGAATGTCGGACAACGGTCGGAGTGGGTGGGGTTTCCTGTCGGCACAACGGTGGCTGAATGGCAGCGTGGTCGTGGGTGCAGGGACAACAATGTCGTGGATATGATATGAGGTATGAAGGAAACAATGAGGGTTATGATGAATAGGGTTCTTCTCCTCACCTTAAAGAAGAATATCGGGAAACTTCTACCTACGATGCTTTTAAGGACAGAGATACGCAACGCCAGCATTCCTTACGTGATCTAGAAAGAGAATGCCACAGGAGTAAAGAAAAGGACAGGGATCGACATCATAGAGATTACTATACTATTAATTAAGAAGAGACCTTGATCAAGTGCCCTAATTATCATATGAATGTTCTTCTCCTCCTCTTCATTAATCTGATCTTCATGGCTGCTATCGCTCAAGGTGGCATGATCTTCCTGAGCCTGAACACGATGAGTGGAAGCTAAGTGCAGGTCACGAAAATGGGAAATGCAAATAATTACTATCTTCATGGCAGCATCAACGTAATGTTGCATATTGATGCCATGATGTCTGATCCAGGTAGCATTCAAAAGTGCCCTTACGTTGAATAGGTCTTCATTTTTTATATCGTTGTTATCGCGACGCCGAAGTAGCATATGTATCGCAACATAAAAGCTAAGGATATTAAAAGTCTTGGCGCAGCCACTAACAACATATTTGATGCAATCGTCATACATACGAATGTAAATTCTTAAAACCATACTCTGGATTTTCAAGTCCTTCTTGTACACAAGGTCAACCAAAATGTGTAGAAGAGCTGATATATTTTCTGGAGGGATCCTCTGCAAATCGCTATCATTCAAGCCAACAACATCTATGATCTTGGCCACTTCTTTGCATTCCTCTCTGGTATTTTCAATTAAAGATGAGAAATTAAGGGATATAACCCGAGATTTATTACTTTAAAAAAGTATTCATATCCCTTGACTGACAAAAAAGTCTCCTTGTTTTCTGCCTTGTATTGACCATAATGACGTAGCAGATTCAATTTCTGCCACAGAACCTTCTCGTTGGCCTCTGTTTCCTTTCCATTGTTGCTCTCACTCGTTAGCAAACAATGTTCACCAGCTATAACCAATTCATTCAAAAGATATTGCATATCTGTTGAGCTTAAGGTTTCAGTGTAATCCGCGGGAATGACCTCTAGGTCGTTTCTATTGTTTTCAATGATGTATTGCTTCATCTGTCACTTCAATTCAGTCTGAGGAATGACATCGCGAATGTTAAAGGGCTGGCGGGTGTAAGGGTTAAGGGCGATTTGTTTGTTGTCCCAAATATTTTCGAGTGTCCTCCTATTGTAAAGAACCTAGGCAGGGTCTTCAGTTAGGGGCAGTTGAATGGGGTCATAAGAAAAATCATTCATTAGAGCATCCATAAAATCTTCTAGAATATTATCAACAGAAGAATCCATTTTCATATACCCGGATTTATGCTGGCATTGTCTAAGGGGAATGCCCATCTGTGCTGCCAGCAATTTTCGCTTTTTAACATCGACAAAGAAAAAAAGCAATAAATATAAGAGATCTTGCATAATTTATTATACAATATAACATGCAATTGCTTCAATGTTAATTTCTCGTTTACAGTTTGAGCAAACAATTAGAATTGTTTGAAAATAAGTTGAGCACATTGCATCCATGTAGCTCATTAGTTTCTATGTAGCTTTCCCTTGTTTTGATATATACACTGCAAACCTTAACTTTGGCATATCTCACCCGTCCATGTACCACAACTCTTCCGACTTTTATACGAGGTTTATGTATTGGTAAGCCTTTTGTGAAAAATAATTAATGCAATATAAAATATGTTGAAAATAATTTGGAAAACATAAGTATGATGCGGAAAGAAAGCTTATTTTATATTTGCATTCATATGAGATATATATTTTCATATGTGGTGGGAGATAAAACCTATTCTTTCATGCCATTTAAGCGATAAAATATGTAGATGATTTAACAATGCCCTCTATCCTACAACAATGTAAATATTGTATGGTTTGGTCATGAATAATCCCAAGCTCCTAACTCTCCAAGACTGGTCTAACATGGCTTGTGCGGTCTAAATTTTAAGTAGTGTGGATGGAACCTATCACCCCTGCAAAAGCTTCCCGGCGATCAAAGCTATCAATTTGACCCCGCTCAAAGGATGGATTGTTATCGGAAGTCGAATTGAGGATTCATTCTAAATGGCCTATACTCGATGTAGTCCTCCTTAGAATATTGGTTGTATATCTTAAGAGGACTCTAGGATAACGATGCATGTTGATTGCGTTAAAAGATGGCTTGCAGATGTCGGGAAGAGGAGATTTTCCTTCCAGTATTTGGAAAACATGGTGCATGCCCAACCTACTCTTCAGCTCTGGGTTAGCTCTGCGTTAGGTCAATTTTCTCTCCTGGAGCTTTGACGTCAACCCTCCCAGCTCAAACGTCAAACCCCAACAAATTTTTGGACTTCTGCTGGGAGGACTGCATTGCCTCTGTGTGAGCCCTTCTGGCTTAGCGTCAACCCATCTTGGGTACTTCGTTGCCTCCTTTTGGTGTCTCTCTGCTACGTATCCTGGGCTCTGGAGAAGATACACCAACCCAACTATTCCTGCCCCTCACTGCAAAATCTCACTATCGAAATTCTCTCAGCATTTGCTCTGCTTCAAAAAATCAAACTTTTGAACTCACTCTGTGTGTCTTCCAAGTGCCCTCAAGTTTCCTTAAATAATCTCCTCATTGACATTCAATGGCCTAGATTATAAGCTAATCAATGGCTAAGATCGTTTCTACTTGATCCTCATCCTATTCTAGAAGTTACACCCACAGTTAGATTAATATCCATTAATTATTTTATTTTCCTAAGTTTATACTTAGGGTCCCATTATAAATAATTAATTATTTTAATAAAATTGTTTCTAGGTGGAATTTCCCAAAATTCTTTCTAGGTTCTTTGGAATACATGTGCCCAATCCACCCTGCAAAATTTGAGGTTTACAGCACATCTGATGCTACTAGAAATCAACAGATTTCCCACTTGTATCATGCAAGTCCTCTAGGAGATTCTCTATACTTACATGATATAATCTCTCCAACCATAGTGATCCAAGTATTCGATGTGGTATCGTTTCCACAAATCCTAGTTCCTTGTCACCTAATGGTATCAAACCCTACTATATCATGTCTTCTCTAGATTTTGGTTGTCACAAGCCCTAAGTCCTTCAACCCTTGCATCAATACAATCATAAAGACTAATATAGGTTCAGTAAAAAAACACAATCATTTGATGACTACCCTATTCAATTTAAAACAATGTGCACAATATGCGAAATTAGCATATATAAACAACACTAGAAACTACTCAAATCTCCATAGGAATATACACTAAAAATCAGATATACAACTACACAAACTGTGGCTAGGAATGAACTTCATTTATATAACAAATAATGTTACAAGTACATACCAATCATCTTTTGACAAGTTGGTACATATCGTTCAAGCTTGTCATAGGGTAGGACACTTCAAATGTTTCCAAACACTAGCTAGGGTATCCACCATAAACAACAAACCATAACTAGCAAAGATGGCCTATCAAGTCATCATACCAAGCTACTTGTAGACTTCAAAGGGTAAAAAACAAACTAGCATGGATACCTACATGTCCACACATGATATCCCACATACATTATACAATTCCTCTAGGAGACTCTCTTTGTTTACATTAAACAAAGCCTCCAAGCATAGTGCTCCAATTATTCAATAGGAATTCTTTGCAACAAATCCTAGATCCTTCTCATGCAAGCATATCCATGTTAAAAGTTGGCAGCTCAGCAATGAATTTCTAAAAATAAAAAGTCTAAAAATAGAACTTCTAAAAATAAAAAGTCACAAGTATGACTTTCCAAAACTAGAAAATCACCTTGCATCAATTGGTAATCAAGCATTGTTGATGGAAAATCCAAATCCATTTTGATCATCAATCAATTCTAATAGTTCAATTTTGACTTAATCATCAATATTATCATTATTATTATTATTATCATTCTTATGATATTATTATATTATTATTAAAAATAAATTTTGGTCTCTCAATCATGTCATATGTAACTCCCCTCAATTAATGAATATGCTACTCTCTCTCTTAATGGAATCATTCATCTCTCTCTTTAATACTCTTACGCACCTCTTACACTCTCTTACACACTTGAATGACTTGTCATAAAAAGATTCACCTTACACCTATTTAATGCATAAGTTACACTTCTCTCCTAAATGCATAAGTTACACTCCTCCCCTTTATGGCATAAGTTACAATCCTATTTTGTCATATATAACTCCTCCTCAAGGCATGTTTATTTCTCCTCCTTTATGTCAATAATTCATTGCCCCCCTATACATATGTGTCTCATATCATCTCAGCTCACTTACTTGTGCATTGTGAATTCGAATTTGAGAGAGAGTTGGAGAGACTTGAAGGATATTGTGAGAGAGAGAGACATGGAGAGTAAGAGAAAATATTAGAGAGTCAAAGAGATTCAGTTTTTGCATTAGCTACTGTTATTAGAGATATTCTTCAGATTTGGGTGAACTTCTTCATTCTCTCATTGTACTTTTTGCATCTCTGTTGTACAATTGATTTCTATCAGAAAAATAATTTGGTTGGGTTTTCCCCTTGTGGGTTTTTCCCTGGTCATTGACCTAACCTCTCTTTGTCTCATTGAGTTTTTGGTTGTATTTCATTGTGCATATGGTTTATATGGTTTATGTTCTATCTACAATTACTTAACTTAATTTGCAGCATAAAGAAGTTCTAGATTTAAGTGATTGTAATAGCGTAAAACATTAAAATTTAAACATGGTATCAGAGCTTTGGTGAAGACAAACTCAAAAATATAAGCTCCATTTGTAGCTATCTTTCTGTTGGAATATCTCTTTTTGTCTGCTCCATTTGCAACTCTCTTTCTGCTGAAATGTCTCTTGTTGTATGCTCCATTGGCAATTGTTTTTCTGTTGAAATGCCTCTTGTTGTCTTCTCCATTGCAACTCTATTTTTTGCTGAAATATCCCTTGTTGTTCCTTCTACTTGCTACCCATTTTCTGTTGAAATATCTCTTATTTTATTGCTGAAATTTTACTACTGCAATTTATATCTGAAATCTATTGGTGAAGTTTTATTGCTGAAATTTTACTACTGCATTTTATATATGAAATCTATTGGGGAAGTTTTATTGCTGAAATTTTACCATTTAAATGTTATTGCTGAAATTTTGTTGTTGAAATTTTACTGCAACCACTCTTCCAATATTTTAAAGAAATCAAGATATGATGGTAATTTTGCAGATAGTAATTAAGGTGTTGTATTTGTTTAATAGTTGTGGTTTTGGTACTTTTTAATGCATGCAAAAGTAAAGAGTACTTTTATTTATGTTTATGCATGTGCAAGAAAGTGTTGTCTTGAAAAGAAGTATAATTCTTAGAAGAATATGAAAGAATAACTTATAGAAATCAAAAGTTGAAAATAGGGGGATTTTGACTCTCTCACATTATATGAGAATGGTCATAATCTTATGGTTTCGCTAATTTTGATATTAAAGTTTACTAACAATAGTGGTTGTAGGCATAGTTTTCAAAATTGAAATCGGTGACCAAATCTATTATGAAACCAGCTCAAGAAAAAGATAGAAAAGATATATCAACGCCTTAGAATTCAACCTCTTTGAGGGGGAAACCTCCTTTACATTACATAAATGAGCAATTCTTGGATGATACAAATGAAAAGACCTCCTTTCTATATATAGGAGTCTAAGGGGTCATAACATAATCAGAGCCGACATAACAATAATAATGTAAGGGCACAATAATAACAATAGTGGGCTTCTATGAGACACAATAGTAACAATATGGGCACTACATGGGTACATCAATATAATAAGTGGGTTGTACTAATAACAATAAGGGGTTACACTAGTAGTATAGGGGCCTAACATGCCCCTCTCCTTCAAAAAGCGTTGTCCTCAACGCTTGAGTAGTTCTTGATGCTTCTGTATAAAATTCTTGTTCTCCCATGTGGAATCTTCAGCGGGTAAGTTCTTCCACTTGATGAGATACTCTGAAATTGATCGATTTTATAGCTGTCGGGTTCTTTTTTCTGTGTATGCTCCAGGTTCCAATATGATTTTTCCTTCCTCTTCAATTTATGGCAATATTGTTTGAATTGGGATCTTTTGCAACTTTTGAACAAGTGGCCATACTTCTTCGTCCTTCCTCCATTCATCCCTTGCTTCGTTTATCCAATCTGGTTGGATAATAGAAATAACACAAAACAATGCTTCCACATCCTCATCCTTGAAGAGTCTTCCCATTCGGTAAGGTCGCCATTTTTTAAGTGCATGTAGTATTGCCAACATTTCCTTCTCATAAATAGCTTGCTTAAGATGTAGTAATAAAAATATCCAGTCACCTATATCAAAACATTTTTCACTACGATGTTGATCTACCTGTTGTTTCATTTGATTTTGCACCGAAATGGCGTTATCTTTTAAAATTTGGAGAACTTGTTGTTGATGCTCAATGTGATCTTTCACTGCTTGAACCTTTTTCTTCTTGATATGTCCTTCTATCTTTAGAGTTTGAGGAGTGGTAATTTCTTCTAATCCTTTACAAGATATGGTTAGATTCATTTCTTAATGCTTGATGTGATCTTTCACTTCTTGAACATTTTTCTTCTTGATATGTCCTTCTATCTTGATAGTTTGAGGAGTGGTAATTTCGACCAATGAATTGCAAGATATGGTTGGATTCATTTCTTCTTTCTCGATGTGATCTTTCACTTCTTGCACCTTTTTCTTCTTGATATGTCCTTCTATCTTGAGAGTTTGAGGAGTGGTAATTCTTGCCAATGCTTTACAAGATAAGGTCTGATTCATTTCTTCTTTCTCTGGGGTGGAGTCCTGGCATATATCTTCTTCTTTTGATGTTTCTTGATCCTTTTCTTCCTCCTCTTCATATTCTATGTAAAATAATTTCTTCTCAACACACTTATGACCTTTAGTGCATTTTCTATCACAATTGTAACAAAGCCCTTTTTCTTTTTTTTCTTCCAATTGTTGTGGTGTAACCCTTGTAGGTTGTTGAAGGCTAGGAGAAACAAGACTTCCATCTTTATAGTTGTGAGGGGTATGCTTCCTGGTTTCCATAATTTTTCTTTCCACTATGTCACAAAGCCCTTTTACTCTTTCCAATTGTTGTGGTGTTGCTCTAAAGAAGGTGTTGCTCTTTGTATCCTCATAATGTGCTATCATTTCCTCCATGAAGATTGACCACGTAACAAGTTGTTTATGAGAACAAAGCCCTTCATACCATAAAAATTGATCCAGTTCTAAATATGAAGATGCAATACATACCTTTTGTAACAGTGGTACACCATGTAGATCAAAATATTTCTCCATCTAAAGTATCCAATTTACCAGATCCTTGCCATCAAACTTCCTCATCTTGCTTTTTCTTGATTTTAGGAGCTCGATCTTGAAACGACTATAACTCTGTACTTTCGGATCTTTAAGTGCTAAAATTGTGACCTGTAGTAGACCTCTGTGTCCTCTTTCCAATGCCTCCAGTCTGATCCAAATTGGATTCTCCAAGAAAGAGTTATGCACAATCTCCCAAGATGACCTGATTATAGACCTTTCCAGAAGAGCGAACTTGTATGAAGTGCCACGTGTCACTGTTTCAACCTTTTTCTCTGAAAAATATCTACAAGAAACTAAAGGCCATCCTCTCTTTGCACCTTCTTACAAAATTTCAATCCGATGCTCAGAAAGAAAGTTATGACAATTTTCCCAGGTCACCTGTTTGGAATGTAATTCAGGAGTCTGCAAAAAGACCAACTTCCTCAGATCATATCTCTGCAAATATAGCACAAAAAGCTCTGAAATTTGAACTCAAGGTTTAGTGCAATTTCTTCTCAAATGGGTTTTTTTTTTTTAGCTTCTGAACCGTCGCAGAAAAAAATTTATAGCGAAAATGCCACGATGACCTATTTGGAGCAGCAAAACCCTAGAATCCAAAGCTCCGATACCAAATGTTGTGAAACCAGCTCAAGAAAAAGATATAAAAGATAGATCAACGCCGTAGAATTCAGCCTCTTCGAGGGGGAAACCTCCTTTACATTACATAAATGAGAAATTCTTGGATGATACAAATGAAAAGACCTCTTTTCTATATATAGGAGTCTAAGGGGTCATAACATAATCAGAGCCGACATAACAATAATAATGTAAGGGCACAATAATAACAATAGTGGGCTTCTATGGGGCACAATAGTAACAATATGGGCACTACATGGGTACATCAATATAATAAGTGGGTTGTACTAATAACAATAAGGGGTTACACTAGTAGTATAGGGGCCTAACAAAATCGGTCCACCTAATAAACCAGGTTTCAAATAGAAACCGGTCAAACCAGGACTTGTCATGTCTAATTGAATAGTTTTTAAACGAATACATCAAATAATTTATTTTTTTATGAAAAAAACTATTTTTAAGATTTAAAGCCATGATTACAAGCCAATAGAGACAAAATATGTAAATTTTTCTCATTTATATACCATGTAAAGGTGAATATATCAAAATGGCACTGAGTGAAATATATGTCATCGAAAAAATACATAAGAAATGAGGCTCTAAATAGCCTATAAAGTCCAAAAAAATGAAAAAAGTGGGTACAATTGGCTAATCTGAGTGGTAGTATTCATTTCTTCCTTGTTAGCAAATTTCAATTATTTGAGTTATCTCACTTGTTCCTAGACATTGTTTCCTAGAGTAAAAGAATACTTTAGCCAAAGGTACATGATCTTGTAATGTTTTAGTGACATATCCCATGTTACAAGTAAAATTCATTCAACATTGCTCATTTTCCTATTAGAGTGATCTATTTTGTTCCCGGAATTGTAATTTCAGCATCTTGCAGAATTAAACTACTAATACTTTTGAGCAAAACCTTTGGAGGAGAATTGTTGGCCTATTGCATTTTTCTACTCAAAAAATCCCTTGGCATTCCAATCACTCGTATAAGGTGATTGTCTAGCTTTAATTGCAGGACTCTTCATCACTGGATTTCAAGCTCCTCTTGTAGCAAAGACCTGGCATTCTTATCGTCTATTGCATTTGAAGATCTTGCTCCTTAGGCCAAGAAATTTCTTGTTGTCATCATCTTGCTGGAAGGCTGTAAGTCATTCATAGTCTGACCCTTGAAGCAGTTTTGGACCATCTTAAGTGGATTTGTTTTTGACAGGTTATCACCTTGTAGAGAAGTTCCTTGAAAAAGAGCCTTCCTCCTTTGTCTAGAGGGTAATATCATTAATAAAAAAGTGTTTATTTCTCTTTTGGGGAGCTTGGGATCTTCATCCCTTGGCATCCTTCTCTCCTTATTTAAAAGGGAGAAATCACTAACTCACTAACTCCATCTAACTTAGATCTAGCTGCTAACTCTTGCATTGCACTCTAATTGCATTTCTAACTTGCATTGGCCTTGGCAGCTAACTCACTAGTTTAGGATGGAACACACAGGTTTGACCATAAACACGTCGGTTTCATCCTAAACCAGTTGGTTAAGACCAATTTTTCTAAGTTTTGGGTGAAGGGAGGGATCCAACCAGGTTTTTCTGTCGGTTTGACCCAGTTGGCTAGTGAACTGGCTGATTTGACCGGTTATTGGTTCAAACCGAATGGTTTTTAAAACACTAGTTGTAGGTAAGAATCATGAATTTTGAAAAAGATGGAATGATATTTTTGTAAATTAACCTCTTTTTCAACAATCAAAGACGGATTATAACTTATTTCATTGCAAACAATGACGTCAATATGTATAATTATTATTACACGTCTTCACTCTAGGATCCAGATTTGAAGATCTATATAAAATCAATGGAAGACCTATACAAGCATTGATTCATGATAAGTAATTATCAATATAAATTGTGGCACCAAAAATTCACTCATCTTCATTATAAAGCACTACCTCATGTGAGAAAGATGGTTTCTGAAATACCTGAGATTAGAGTGGATCATGATGGAGTTTTCCAAGTGATGAGCAAGAAGATGCATTCCTTCTGCCAATGACATATGAATTATAGATAGTGGTAACCTATAGAGGCTGGATCAAGAGGGAGCTAAGAACTTCCTTCAATCCCAAAGTATTTTCAAGTCTTATGTATTTTCTTTGTGTCACCATTCTTGTTCAGATTTATCTTTATAAATCATTGGTTATTTTTCCTGGATGAGTATTTGAATGATTCTTTCACCAACTTCTTGATGACAATGCGATAAATAAAAATAGATCCTAAAGATCATCAGGGTGCATAATAGTGTAGGAAGAGTGAACTCCAAGAGGAAGTTGGTGCAAGGATAATGAAAGAGCCACTCTCACTTCTAGAAAAGAAAGAAATACTTGCCTCATTACCAGGTATACTTTCATTATGTTTTTTTACTTTGCTACTATTTCTCTTGCTCTTGTTCTGTGATAAACAGGTACATTTGATCAATGTGAGAACCAAGTCCTTTGTGTCAATATTGAGTAAAGTGTCAATCGATCCCATGAATTGAGTGGACATGAAGTGGAAAATATCTCAAGAATTTTGTAAAGAAGTTGGAATCAAGAAAGAGGGGCCACCATACTAGATAACCTAAAACAAAATGGGCACTTAAGGATCATTGATTTCCATATCTACTTTCATGTGCCAAAGGAAAAGAGTAGCAAGCTGGAAGCTTCAGGTAAGAAATGTATGATTGTTGGTTATTGTGAAAATTCTAAAGCTTATAGAATATGTACCTGGACAAAGAAATAAATATTTTAACAAAGATATAACATTTGATGAAGATGAAACTCTTTGAAAAGCCATAGACACTCCCCCTTCTGTTAATGTTGAAAGACAGGATAATGCCTTGGATACACAAGAATATCCCAAGTTTGAGCTTCATCTTGTTGATGATCCCATGGACTCCTTGGATCCTTATCCATGTGCTAGAAAAATATTATTATGGTTTTGTGACACTTTACAGGATGTTGATAGACATGTTGCTCCGAGAGGAACCTTTAGAGAAAGAAAGAAACCACGTTGATTCTAGGGATATGTTGTAGCCATGAGCAACATTATTCAAGTTGAATAATGCACTTTTGAAGAAGTTATGAAGTCGCAACTGTGGAAATATGCAATGGCTGAAGAATATGAGTCCAACATTCATAATTATGCATGGGAAGTGGTTTGAAGACCCCAAGGTAAATCTATTGTGTCTTCTAAATGGTTGTATAAAATTAAACATGGTGTTGATGGCAGTATTGAAAAATATAAAGCTATATTTGTGGCTAGAGGGTTCTCTCAGAAAGAGGGAATAGACTATGATGAAATCTTTGCACCTGTTGTCCATTATACAACCATCTGATCTATTGTGGCTCTAGCTGCTAGCCAAGGATGGTCCCTTCACCAAATGAATGAGAAGATTGCTTTTTTGCATGGCTTCCTCAAGGAAGAAGTATTTGTGGAGAAACCAAAGCCTTTAAATTACATGACTTAAAAACTCTTGTTAAGACTAAAGAAAGCCTTCTATGGTTTGAAGCAAGCTCCAAGAGCTTGGTATGCCCACATTGGTAGCTTCGTGATGAAGCTTGGTTTTACTAGAAGTAATGTTGATCCAAATCTTTACTTCAAGACAGTCCAAGGTATGCCTTTTGATTTTGGTATTATATGTTTAAGATTTATTTTTGACAGTGGTGAACCACTTATCCTCTAGTGTAAGAGGGAGTTAGCTTCTGAATTTGAAATGAAAGATATTCATTTGATGCACTACTTTTTGGGTCTTGAAGTATGGCAAAGACTTGGTGAGATTTTCATTTCTCAAGGAAAACATGTTGTCAAGCTATTGGAATGATTTGGTATGACATATTGCAAGTCCATGAATTCTCCAATGGAAATGAATTTCAAGAAGCTATGTGGTGAAACTATAGGTCTTGATTTGGAAAATCCTTCTAAGTATCGTCAATTGATTAGGGAACTGATGTTCTTAATGAGCACTAACTGGACATATGTTATGTAGTCAATAATATGAGGCAATATATAATTAAGCGATCACATTCACATTGGATTGTTGCAAAGCATGTGTTGATATACTTGCATGGGACCATCAATCTTGGATTGAGATATATTGCTAAAAATGTAAGACTTCATGGATATATTGATGTTGATTGGGTTGGTAACTCTGCTGATAGAAAGAGCACTTCTAGGTGCTTATTTAGCTTCAAATTTGCCAAGATCTCTTAGATGAGTAGAAAGAAGAAGTCTGTTGCACTGAGTATAGATGAAGTTGAGTACATTGCTACTAGCATGGCTAGTTGTGAGGCAATATGGATGAGGAAGCTCTTTGGAGAGCTATTTGAGCAAGTTTTAGACACATCAGTTATATATTATGACAATAAGAGTGGCATTCGTTTTATTTTCTATTGACAGTGCTAGACCTGCCAACATGTCAGGGGATCTCCCTGGTAAGAATTCCCAACTAGACCTCAGACCGTTTGGTGTAGGAGTCCCAGCAGTGGGTAGTACGATATTGCCTTGAACGTGGTTGTGTGCAGAGGTAAGTAAGATGTCCTTGTTGGTAGCAAGGGTGTGACCTTGTAGCAAGTCAAGGAAGGTGCATGAATGGCTTTAACACACAAAAGGGGGAGTGAGTGTGCCCCTTAGAAACCTATGATAGCAGGCAACTTGAAAGGGAACACACGAGAAGTAATACATCACGATATGGAAAGCAGGATAGCCGACGATCCAAAGTGATGGGTTATATCAGCAACACATTTCAATAAGATTCATACAAACACATACAGAATAGTCCATACATACATGCGTAAATAACAGCTACATATATCATTAAAGTAACCAGGATAGCCAAACTACAATAACAACATATGCATGAAACGTGTTGGCTCTGTTATATTAAGAAAGTGAAAGATCCAATCATACATACAACCGAGACTTCCACTAGTCCCGATAGTAGAACATTACAGTCACTGCCACCTGCTCCTCCAAAGAGATGTACTAGCTCTACACTATGGAGAAGCCAAGGCTCATTACAATACACTCCAAGCTTTCTCTAAGTTACACCTATAGGAAGCTTGGCTCCCAAAATCCTGTACAATGAGTTATGAGGTTCTATAAATAGCAAAGGGTGGGGTGACCCTTGAAATTCCCCTTTGTGACTCTTCACCTACCCTCATGACTCTTCAACTACTACATGACTATTACATTCTACTATCGACACTTGGTCTTTCACTTTTACAACATGTTTACATTATAATATGCACATGTACCCATGTGAGAAAAAATAGGCTTGAGTAAGCCATGCAAGACATCACTAAGACTCAGACAACTGTGGGAATACTAACTCTTCGACATCCTCGCGATGATCGAAGTGGTGAACTGATGCCAAGCTTGGTAGTCTGTTATGGTGTCCACATGCTCTATGGTGACATCCTTCTGAAAGCAAACTCTTGCCTCCGTTGCATCTAAGTACACTAATTTGGCACCTCAATCTAACTCATCTGATAACATGTGCATCATAGTCCTGAGTGTAATTGGACTAGCAACATACTGATGCATATTATCTACACTGATATCCAATTCTGTGCTAGTGGCTACATGCATCAACTATTCAAAGTACATGTCCAGCTCCAGTCGGACTTGGTTTTTTGAATTCACCTCGGTGAGTGTGCTAATGGATGGGATCGCATGCATGCGCACAATGACATCCATGCTCCTAAACACTCATGCATGTGAAGCCTGCAAACTGGTGATGAGCTGCGAGAGTTCCTCATAGTTTCAGATTTGACTTCGGATGCATGCCTTCAACTCTACTGCCTTTGGCTTCATCATCTTTGGAAAGTGAAATGGGGCTCCTTTATACCTCATTGTCCATGTTTGCATGTGATCGACAGCAGTGTGCAAATCTGACAAGATGCGTGCTCTCCTAGCACATCGTTGCTACTAACTATTGAGATGGACAACTTACTTATGCACGGTGATGAATCTGGAATACAACTTCCACATGACTGTCTTAACAGACAATACTTCATCTAGTATCACTCTCCTCAACTAGGCTCTGGCGGATGCTATAACCTGTTCTCCTCCCTGCTTGGCTGCTTGTAGCGCCTTAGCCATGTGCTCATTCTCAACTATCAAGAATCTAACACTTAAGCTGGTGGCTTCAACATATGTTTTGGTAGCATCGGCCAACACGACTAGATGTTTGCGCACATCAGATACAATCACACATTCTTCAAACTGCGCAGGAGATATATGGACATCTGAAGCAGGCACTATGCATGATTGCACAACTCTGTGTTGTGACTCGTCGAAATATATGTTGTGCGTCTCCACTCCAAGATTGTCTTCAAGGATTTATGTGTCTCCTTGATCGCTTAGGACTTGTTCTGCTTCTGGATGTGGTGAAACCAGTGGGGTGACCTCTTGGTTCTGAGGCATGAGGTCAATATCCTGATCTGACTCTGGCTAAACCATATCCATGTCCATTTGTTCTAGCATCTGTTCAATTTCTTGAGCAAGGTCCTACTCCTGTGACTGCTCACCCTGTCTGTTCTTTGTCAGCTGCTCGGATGAGTCAATAAGATATATGGGCATAATTTCATCATTTTGTGCATGTTGCGCCTGTTATTGTACATGTTCCTGCTACACTTCCTTTTGTCTTTTGGGCAGCTCTTGTTTTTCCCTAAGTTGTCACTTCAACTCCTATAACACCTTTTCTATTTCCTCCATCTTCTGTTTCTCTCTTTTCCTTTATGCCATCCTCCTGTCGCTTTGTCACATCTTAGCCTCAATCTCCAAAGTTTCTTTCAACACAAGTGGATTTACTTTGAACTACATCTTTGTTCTGCCTCTGCACTGTCAACAACCTTTCTCTTTCCTTTGTCGCGTGCAGGTCTACTGCCCTCTGCTACCCTCTGTTACTGTTGATGATCCTACTCTCTGAAATTTTTCTTCCTTCTACTTTGCTAACCACTATACAGCTATGCTGACCAATTCATTGAGCCTTAAGAAGTGATATTTGTATCTCCATGGGTCTTCCTCAGGCCAATGACACGCCCCCTAGATCCAAGGATGTTGCACTCTCGCACTGTGTTCCTTCACTAATAAATGCAGGTCATACGGATTGAAACTTCTAGTGCCGAAGGTGAATCTTTTGAATTCCTCCATATCGACCTCAACATGTTTGAGATTCTAGATCTCATACAACCCAATCTGCAAAGGAAGAGTGGGCCAAGATGCCTTCTTCTTCCTGTGCAGTCTCACTGACAACCCTGTCAAAACGTGATATGACACTTCTTACATGACAAGCTTGTCCATGGAAAATTTGGTAAAACATGCAAAGCCTTCTCCATGTTGTACATCTATACAAAGGTGCCAAGGGGTGAGGCATACCAATCTGCTATTCTGATCAATGCCTCCATCGCTACCTGCGACATGTAAGGTGGATCCTGCTCAAATATCATCATGTACACTGGGGTGACAAAGTGGTCTGATAACTGTATGATAACTCCACAGAAACTACATTCGAAGAACAACTTGCAATAAGTGTGAACAGAGGTTTCTGGATGTGTCCATGCCCAACCCAAGCTTGGGAACTACTGACGACCACAGACTACATCCAGTATGTAAGCTAACATGTATATCTTTGCATGCTAACCCTTGGGCGGATGTTGGGCTTCTATTACTTATTCCTTCAACCTGAGAGCCAACATGTCGGACCAGTTGCAAGGTCTTCCTTCGCTCGCTAGTTGATCAAGCACAATGACCCAACTCTACAGGAAGGTCTCTGTGCTCTATTGGCCGTATAAGCGGCATGCAAATATGACCTAGAGTTGATATGCCTTCTAGAGTATCTTCGTCTTGTAAACCTGGCTGGGTGTTGTCCTGAACTTGGATGACTCTTTCACCAATCTCTTCAAGATATCTCTTGAGTTTGCACTGTTGTTGGGTCTGTTGAAGGGTGTATCCATCGTGATCACCAACTGTGGCAAGTGATACATCTCCTGAAAGTTCTTCACCCTAAAGGTAGCAAGTTGTGTTCCACTGACACTGCTCAATACCATTGTCTTTGGATAAGTATGTGATACAATCTTGTGGATCATGTTCACGTATGGAAACACGTAATACCTGCATGCAATCCGGTACAAGCCAGACTTGTGGATGTTGACATAGACCCTGTGGTCTTCCATATTTTCCTCAAATGTGCTTGAAAAGGTATTGTTGATTTCTTGCCATTTCATCTTGATATCCTTGTATATGAACAACTTAGTGTCTTCGTATATGGGAAATCTCATAAACACTTGCTCAACTGCATCTCCAATTACACTCTCGACGGTGTCCTTTGACCCTGCTCTCTTGGAGGCCATTGTACCTGTACTACTGAGAGACAAACGAACACTTATCATACCTAGAGACATAAAAACACTCATGGCAAGAAATTTTTCAATTGAAAACCAAAAAAACTTGAGGACTGACATGCAACATACCTAGGTTACTGACTGGGAAGATTGTGAAATTTTCCCTGGGAGGCTGGGAGACTGATTGCCAAAATTGCGCAAGTCATAGTCTGGACTGTTAGCTGGTTGACTGACTGTTAAAATTGTGCAATGCACAGTCCAGCCTAGCCTGCTGAGGACTGAAACTGTGCAAATGCGCAGTTTTAGTCAATAATGACTGCAACCAGCAAATTGCATTTGCGCAATTTCTGGGGCCAGCATGGAACTATCTCTCATAATTGCGTAGAACAAGCCTAGAGGCTAGTGTTGGGCCATCTTTGTGCAATTTCTGGGAGGAAGGCAAAGCCTTCACTCTCAGAAATGCGCATTGCAAGTCGGGCAGGGCCAGGTCCAAGCCAAGGCAGCCCATACCCACTAATGGGCGACTGAAAACATGAAAATTCTGAATGCATGGTGAAGCTGAGTGCAAACAAGAGTGAATGATGAGGCATGCAAATAGTGAGTGCAAGATTAAAAAAACAGGAAAACAAGCATGTGTGTGGAGAGAGTCACTGCAACGACGATCGTTAGTTTAGAAACAATGTCATGCATGCGACAACAGTGAAATGCAATGAAAAACTTGAAACAGTGCTTCTACAAGCTAACATGTATTAAAATGATAGCAATCGTTCAATAAAACCAAGCAAAAAACACTCACACAAACTGAAACACAAAAAGCGACAAAAAACAGCAAAATACATGAAAAGCAGACTTACTTGGAAAATGTTGAGTTGAATGTGTTGAATGCTCCTAGAAGCAATGTGGGATGTCATAGCTCCAAGATCGATGTGAAGAATGATCTCTGAAGCATCGAATAAATAAGTTTGATAAGATCAAGGCTTATGACACGCATGCCACAAATCTAGGAAAAAGCGACACTTGGCGGGAGGTTTCTAAAACAGCTTTTGCATGTAACCTCCAACTACTAAAAATGGATCCCTAAAATCTAGGGATGCTTTTTGCTTTTTCTTTTTTCCTTTTACAGGAAAAGCAGCCCATGCATGCAAATCAATATTGCTCAATCCTGGAGGGGACCAGTCAACCTGCGAGCACGTGCAATAGTCTACAAGCTTGGGAATGACTTTTGCACAGTTTCTGGGTTGAGCAAGTCTAGTTTTCCCTTAGGCATTACGCAATTTCTGGACTAAATGTTGCACAAAAGTGACATCAAGGAAAGACCCTGGGTTCAGGCGCAAAAGCCAACAATAGTTTGTTGTAGTCTAGGACAACGCTGGCATTTTCACCTTACCCCAAGGGATAAGGAGTCTCCCCCGAGGCGTGCCACGACCAGAAATAAGAAGGGTTCAGTATAGGGTTAGGGATATATTAACCATTACTCTATAAGTGGCCCTATGCATATACTCATCCTAACAATGTCAACATGAAGATCAATCTACCATGAGCATAGACTTGCAACACATTCAAATTTTTAGTGGGTCCAGATAACATAATCAAATACACACATCATACCAAGAAACCAGTCTGACTCTTCATTCATATTAATTCAACAGGATAACATTACATTATACATTGGCCTCAGCCACAGATAATTTCATGGAATACCTGGTTACATGACTCGACTGACTGCAACAGAATTCGCCCTGCTTCTCAGCTACTACTCTGGTCTTCAGGTTAGATGCTCTGAGAGCTCGCATCCTCCTCGCTACTCGTCTGTGACTAGAACTCTTCAACTAACCAATCAAACCAAAACCCAACCCCTTTCTCCTTGTGGCCTTCTCCTTTTGTATTCACTTTTGCCGCTTGCACTGCCAGTTCTTACTCAGTTGTTTCTTTCCTTGGCTACCTCTTGTTCGCCTTGTTCGATTGGTTTTCCTTGCTTTCTACTGACACCTTGCCGTGATCGTCCCATAACTTCCTGTTCCTATTTTCCTCCCTAGTTGCTTCTCTGCAACCGGACCATTTCTACCTCCCTCTGTTTCCTCTTCCTCGTATCTCCAAAATCTTTCAAAATCAAAATGAAGACCCCAACAGGCCCGACCATAGTTCTTCGACTTGTCCCTGATTCAATTACTTCCAGTGCTGCGAATCCAGTTGATGCCTTTATATATACTCGTGTTGGTGGCTGTGTTGGTTCTGCCAGCTGATGAGTTATTGCGCTTTGTCTCTGATAGAAAATCGTTACTGGAGGCTTCGAACTTCTACACTTTTGTTGTTGTTCTTCTTTAGAGTGAGTTTGGAGTTTTTCTGCTACCTGCACTCAAAATTTTGTAGCTTCCTGCATTGTCATGCAAATTAAGTAGCTGGACTTGACATGACGTTTTCTGACTGGACTTGGCAACTAATTACTACGGAAACTTTCCCCATGTATCCTAACCATGCTTTGTCGCCATCAACTGACCTGGACCTGACATCTATGACATAGAATGGGGAAGGACAAAGTGGGCCGCATGGTTAATAAATTTTCCGTAATGGAGGGTATTTATTAGCTAAATTTGTTCCTAACAGGAAAATATTTTACAGCTTCCATTTGACAGTTGCATTATTAGTTACTTATTATGGAAATGACTACTCGTACGGTGGAAAGGACTGACAAATCATGCGACTATTAAGACTGAAAAAACATCTACCTACGTGTGACTATTAAGACTGACAAGAACGTCTACTTATTCCCCCCGACCACAAATGGGTTGCGATGTCATGACAATTTTGTCGCAACCTTATTGATGCTTTTGCTTATTCTTACTAAAATACTACAAAAGACATGAACTTCAAATGAACATTGTAATGACTTGACTAAATTTTATTGACTACTACCTACTTGCGGGCTCGTCTCCGAGACCCCCTTAACTTGATCGTGTGGCTCTTGGCATGTGGAAGGGTTTGAGGCATGCACCATTTACCCATCCATGTAGCATTTCACCGTCCAGTTGTGCTAACCTTACTGCTCTAGAATATTTGATTTCTGCAACTATAAACAGGCCCATCCAATGCATCTACAATTTACTTGGGAACTTTTTGAACTTGTTGTCGTATAACAATGCATGATCTCTAACTTTGAATGTTTTCTTTTTGATATGCTTGTCATGCCAATATTTTTTCCTTCTTTTCTCTATTAACTGGTGAAATTTAGCTAAGAATCTGGATTCATCAAGTTCCATCAACTGAGTCAGTCTCTCTTAATGTTGCATCATCTGTCATTTTTGTTGCTTGAAAAATAAACATGTTGAGCACTATGAACTCTACTGGGACCACTGCTTATTTTCCATATACTAGCTGAAATGGTGTTTGTTTATGAATTCTTTTCATTTTTGTTCTATATGCCCATAAAGTTGTTGGCACACATTTGTCCCAGTTGTCCTTGTTGGCCGATACAATTTTTGTGAGACCTTTCTCCAGTATTTTATTGAATGCTTCAACAATATCGTTGGCTTGTGGGTGATATGGGATACTTTTATGATGTTGAATCATAAATTTCTTGAGAAGATACTAATAGTTTCATTAATGAAATGTGTTCCTTGATTGCTTGTCAGGCTTTTTGGGCATCCAAATCTTGATATTATGTTTTCAAAAATGAATCTTGCGGTAGTGTCGGTTGTACAGTCCTTGAATAGTGTTTCTTTTGCCCATCATGTGAGATATTCTATCACCGTTATTATGTATCTTGCGTGTGAATGTCGCGTTGGTGGTGTTATGGGCCTGATGAAGTCTATCACCCACTTCTCAAAAATCTGCACTGTATGAACTGGGTTTAAAGGGATTTCATCTCGACGTGATGGCTTTCCAACCCTCTAACAGACATCACAATTCTTAGCATATTCCTTAGAATCTTTTTGGATGGTTGGCCACCATAATCCTGCGTGTAGTATCTTCCTTGCGGTGGCTTTTCCTCCCACATGGCCTCCCGCAACTCCAACATGACATTCCCAGAGCACTTCATCTCTTTCATGTTGAAGTATACAACGTCTTAGGACTTGATCCAGGCCCATATTATAGAGATGTCCTACGATTAGTTGATAGTCTATTTCCCTCACTATTAGATGTCGCTTTTGCATTGGTGTGTACCCCTCCGAGCAGTGCCCTATTGTTAATAGCCCAACAATTTCTTCTAAAAAATCTGGAACTGGCTCTATTCTAAATAAGTTGGCATTAGGTAGTTGATCATCTAATGACCCTTCATTCTCTCCAGTCTCCAGTCATGACAGATGATCCGGCCTCACATTTAGCCTTCCGGGTTTGATGACTACCTTGAAAGTGAATTCTTGGAAGAGTAATAACCAACGACATATTCTGCCTTCTAACACTAATTTGTTCACTAAATACTTTATTGCAGAATGATCTATGAAAAATTTAAATGGCGCTCCCAGCAAGTAATGCTTGAACTTTTGCAAAGAGTAAACCATGGCCAATGCCTCCCTCTTTGTTTTCATATAGTTCCTTTCTACAGTTGATAGTTTCCTGTTGGCATAGTACACTAGGTGATCCATATTTCTCTCACCCAGTTGCACCAATACTACTCCTAGCGCGATCCTTGACCCATCAATATGTACATGAAATGTCTTGTTCTAGTCTGGGTATACCAAGATATGAGCGCTTACCAGTTTCTCTTTCAACTTATTCAATGTTGCTTGACAGTCCTCTGACCAAGTGAATGCTTCCATCCTTTTCAGTAACTTCTCCATCGGGGCTGTAATTGATGCGTAGTTTCTGATGAACCGCCTGTAATACCCTGTGTGGCCTAGAGTGGACTGTAGTTTCTTTACATTATGTGGTGGTTCCATGTTAACAATTGTCGCAACCTTTGCGGGGTCTACACACACTCCATCTTTACAAACAATGTGGCCTAGTAGTGTTCCAAATGGAACTACAAAAATGCATTTTTTTAGATTCAAGGAGATTTGCAACTGTCGACATATTTCAAACATGACCCTTAGTAAGCTTGTGTGTTTCTTCAATAAACTGTATACTATCCAACCATCCATGTACACCTCTAGGAACCTGTGAATATAGTCTTTGAATGCAGCTATAACAATTCTTAAGAAGACAGCAGGTGCCTTCTTCAACCTAAATGGCATGACATGATAAGCATATGACCCCCATTCAGTGGTGAACATTGTCTTTCTCTTGTCTTCTTCTGCTATTCAAACCTGATGATAGCCTGAAAATCCATTAGTGAAGGAATAAGCTTCATTTCCTGCTACATTGTCCAAAACTTCATCATTAAAGGGTGTTGGGAAGGGATCATGCACACATGCACTATTCAGACTTCGATAATCAACACATACTCTGATCTTCTTTGCGTCTTTCTTGTTTTGTATGACTATTGGACTGGTCCATTCCGCTTCGTCTATCAGAAATATAATCCCAGCTTCTAGCATTTTGTCAATCTCCCTCTCAACCTTTTCTTTTACTTTGGGGTTTAGCCTATATGGCATGTGCTTTACTAGACAGGCATCTGGTTTCAGAACAATATTCATCTCCACTATGTCCCCCTTTATCCTTTTTATCTCAGCTACTGACGTTGCGAACAAATCTTGATATTACTGCAACAAGTCAAAGATATCCCTTGTTGTCTGTTCATCCAAATAATCTGCCATTTTGGGTTTATCATCTATTCCAATCTTTTACTTTCTTAATTTCATCAGAAGTAGGTGTGCAGATTCTCCTGCGAGACTTTCTTGAATATCCCTTTCCCCTTCTGTTTCCTCAAAGGTCAGGTGTCTCAATCCTTCTAAACCATCTTCATCTGGTTCTGCATCGACTTTGTCACAGGCCATATATGTTGGATAACCTTTGTCATAAAGATGTTGTAAGAACTTCTCATCAACCCAACCTTCCCATAACTATGTTGGGTTAAACAGTATCCTTCTAATAGCATATAATGTTCCAGTCATGTGTTGATTAGCATTCTCTGAATGAGAAGCTACTAATGAATTGGGTAGTTATGACATCCTAATCTATTGTTTGTTTATGATGGTCTCTTGTATGTACCATGCTTGTGGGATGGTACCTAGGGTATGTATAAATACATGCACCCAAAGTTCTTTCAGAAGCCTTTCCTTTTCCCAATTTTCTATGCAGTCTTCTAAATGCTTCTTAGGATTTGAATTGCCTCTATATTTCACTTTATTTTGTGGTCAATCTTCTTCTTGACTGAACCTCTCTCTCATGGCTCACTTTATAGTTCCCCATTCACGCAATGTGTTGCAGTGCATTCTCCACCACCTTTCCAAGGTGGCGTGTAACGCGATATCTAGAAATGGAACTTTGTGATATTCTCATATTTCCATGTCTATTTTGTTTAAGAAAATGTCTACCGATTAAATACCGTGGAATTTGGTATAGTCTCTTACCTCTTCTCCTATGCAGTTTATCTTACATATCTTGGCACGTCTGGTATCAAGTTCATATCCTCCTTGCTTCCATGCATCCCACATGACTTCCGAACCAGCTTCTGAGCTTTGAATACTCCTCCAGCTGACAGATCCTCCTACTGTAGGGTTTATATAATCCTCTCTCTTTCCTTCCGCTAAGGTGTATAGTTGGTCTAGCATTCCCGGCTCATCCCTATCATCCACAGGTTCCATGAACCTGGGTCCTTGATATGGGTCCAAGGGTTGTATCACCTGCATCCCTTATTCTTCAAATATCATTAGTTCTTTCTTCAAGTTGATGAAAACATAGTTTTCATAGGCCCATTCGATCCCAAGGAGTGTTGGATATGGGTCCTTATCACCCATTATATCAATTACTTCGAACTTAGTGTACATCTTTACTCCTTCCACATCCACTTCTACATCTTCTAACCTTCCAATATGTAAGATATAGTACTAATTTTCCATCCTCAATTGTATCGGCGAATACTTAATTTGTGGCTTCCTTATCGCCTCCCATGTTTTCCTGGGAAGAATGTTTACATCTGACCCCAAGTCTAGCATCGTGTCTTTGATCTGGAAGCCTGCAATCTGAGCATTGATTTGAAATTCCCTTCCGCTTCTCTTTTTATTTCGCTGCACTTTCCTTGTATGCCTTTATGGTAAGTTGGCAGACGGTAGTTCTCCTTCCTCTTCATCTTCTAGCAATACCGCTTTTAAAATTTTTCCCAACTCTTTCAACATCTGATCATCATCAATGATCTACAGAAATAACTTAAACCATTCTTATATTAGTTGAGCATTGTTGAGCGCGTCTTTTTCCTGTTTTTGTTTCTCCTTTGTCTCAGTCATCCATTCAAAAAATTTACTTGCCTCTTGATAATACTATTTTTGTTTCATAGGTTTGTATGATTTCTTCGGGGATGTTGCTTTAACAATTGGTGGCGGGTCCACCATACCCTGATCTTCCCCGGTCTTCTTCCCTCCCCTTGTAACTATATTTATATTAGTTACGATAACAGTGTCGTCTATACAAGGCTTTTTGTTGATCAGGTTAGCCCCTATATGTCTAGTCCTTTCTTCCCATTTTGCAATGAGCTCAGAGCAATCCTTTGTAGCATGCGTATTGATTCTGCATTGCGAACACCATGGTCTCCTGGGGAGTAGACATTCCCTGGCAACATGCCCCTCTTGATCATAATTATAGCACCTTATGGGACCTCTACCTCCTGCTCTTCCTCCTCTCATATTTCCTCCTCGTCCTCCCCTGTTGGACTCATTGATTCTAAATGTAGACCTATCCAGCCATTCTGCTAAAGCATCTAATGCCCTGCACTGGTCAGTGTGATGCATTGTAGATGCACAAAACTCACAATAGCTGTTATTTGGAACATTGGAGTACTTTTGTAGTATTGGGCACACCCACGGTAGATGTCCATACATCCTACAAATTTCATAGTATTCTTGGTTATTCTGTCCTGGGAAAGCTCCTTGTGCCCCTACTACCGCAACTCCTGTTGTTGGTGGGGTTCCTGATGGTCCTGCAATCCCCCCTAAATGATTGATTCCCCACAACCTTGGGCATTCTGTCACAACATGTCCCTCCACCATGCAGTGTGTACACCATTGGGTCTAGCTAGCCAAACTAGTTGTAGATCCTTCAGTTTTTCTGTTAAGTTGGAAATATGATTTTTGAGGCCCATGATTGATGGATCTCGCAACCCCATCCACCCCGATATTCATGCAAGTATCCATCCATGGCCTCTATACGTGACACTTGTTCTAAAGCATCCTGGAGAGTCCCAATATTCTGTTGCATCAACGACGTTCTTGTAAGGGGTAAGAGCGCCTTAATGAACCAGTCTCTTTGGTGATTAGGATCTAGGGTGTAACTTAGCTTAGCAATAGCATCCTTAAATATTTGCATCAATTCCCAAGCAGTTTCACCTTCCTTCTTGATCTCCCATATCTCCGATAACCCCTATTGGTCTGTATAAGGTACTTTGAATTCTTGCACGAATCCTCTCTTGATATCATCTACTATGGGATTCTGGTTCTGTTCTGCCCATTTTATAAACCAACACAGAGCTCTCTCCCTCAACATGGTCTAGAATTCAATTGATTTAGAATTTTCTAGCATCTGACACGCTCTCCATATAGCTTCGTAGAGATACCAGTGTTATTCTACATCTTCATTTCCTCTACCAACAAATTCAGGGTATCTAGTGAAAGATCCCGCCATGGTTACTTGAGTATGCACCAACAACACAAATCCTTTGGTTCTGGGTTGTTGAGATCCTTGTAATCCCAGATTACTAATACCACTAATTCTGTTGTTATTTACTATATTGAAACTGGCCTTATATCTCTCATGCACTTTGTGTACTCGTATCACTTTAGCTAAATTAGCAACAAGTTTCTCAGGATTATTGGAAGGCACCAGGGGAAGGTCGGGAGGGATACTACCTGTACTTTGGGGATTTTGTTGTTGATTTCTTGTAGATGTTTCACCTTCGGTGAATAAACTTCTCATGACATTACTCATTTCCTCTTCCATTTCCTCTTCACGACTACTCCATATCTTTCCCACAACTTGTAAGGAAGAGTCCTCGTCATTATCTTGGGTTCTGTCCTTCCCATCAGCATTCATGTCTTGTCCTACATCTTCCTCCATTATCTTTCCCTCTTCTGAGTTCCCCAGCATTTCTCCTACTTGGTGGGGTCCCATTCATCTCTTCTTCAGAGTCTAAACCACTCTCACCTGCCACTTGTCGGCTAATAGTTTTCTCCTCTGTGCCCTAACATCTCTAGCTTTCCGCAATCCTTCTACATCCATTCCTTCAGAAGCATATCTATTCCCCAACCGATAGCATCCTACCCTTAGGTACTCCCCTAGTACTAGGGTTTTACGCTACCATCATTGTTGTAGATAAGGTTAGCAGCCCTTCCTCTACCATGAACATCTTATTCCACAACGACACTTACCTCACTAGCTTCCCTCTTAATCCTGACTTGAACACTGCTTCGCCCTTCAGAAGGACTAATAGTTCTCTGCGACAAACTTGACTATGTACCCCTCTATTGTGGTTTGTACCCAAAAATCAACTACTCTTGTCAGATCATTATCCCAGTGTCAAAGTCATAAAATGTCTGAGGGAGCCCAGTCGCAAAGAGCTGACGTCGTTCCTTCTGATCGATTTTGCACATTCAGCCTCCTTAACCAATTGTACAAGTCTTCTGGAAACTTACACCAGAGGATCTTGTATTGATCGATCACAAACTCATCGTACAAAGTCTGTCTACTCACTTTGGTAATAGATTGACCTCTTTGAATAGCTTGCTCTGACACAAACTGATCTACTCTTTTATCCCACCAATCCCTACTTTCTTTCTTAAATATCCTCAACACCATATTCCAAGCCGGTTCTTATAGCTTCAGGTCCTGGCAACAGAACCATTTGTTGGCACAAAATTGACATCAGGGAAAGACCTTGGGTTCAAGCACAAAGAGCCAACAATAGTTCATTGTAGTCTAGGACAACGCCGACATTTTCACCTTACCCCAAGGGATAAGGAGTCTCACCTAAGGCGTGCCACGACCGGAAGTAAGAAGGGTTCAGTATAGGGTCAGGGATATATTAACCATTACTCTATAAGTGGCCCTGTGCATATACACAGGCTAACAATGTATCAACATGAAGATCAATCTACCATGAGCATAGACTTGCAACACATTCAAATTTTTAATGGGTCGAGATAATATAATCAAATACACAGATCATACAAAGAAACTAGTCTGACTCTTCATACATATTAATTCAACACGATAAAATTACATTGTACATTGACCACAACCAAAGATAATTGCATGGAATACCCAGTTACCTGACCTAACTAATTGCAACTGAATTCGCCCCGCTTCTCAGCTACTGCTCTGGTCTTCAGGTCGGATTCTCTGAGAGCTCGCATCCTCCTCACTGCTTGTCCGTGACTAGAACTCTTCAACTAACCAATCAAACCAAAACCCAACCCCTTTCTCCTTGCAACCTTCTCCTTTTGTATTCACTTCTGCCGCTTGCACTGCCAGTTCTTACTCGATTGTTTCTTTCCTTGGCTGCCTCTCATCTGCCTTGTCTACTCAGCTGCCCCTACTTTCTGTTGACACCTTGCCGTGACCATCCCGCAACTGCCTGTTCCTGTTTTCCTCCCTAGTTGTCTTCTCTGTAACCTGACTGTCGCTGCCTCCCCTTGTTTCCTCTTCCTCGTATCTCCAAAATATTTCAAAATAAAAATGAAGGCCCCAACACTAAATCCCTGGTTTTCAGTCATAATTGCACATTTTTTTAGAGGAAGCCCAGTGTTGGGCTGCATTACGCAGTTTCCAGAGGGAAGGTTGCCTAGTTGTTCTGTGCATTTCTAGAGAGCAACAAGCAGCCTAGATGGATTGTGCAATTTCCAGAGGGAAGGTTGGTTCCCCTCCAAAATTGTGCAATTTTCCAAGTGAAAATCACAACAAGAAACTGACCAAGTGCCGTAATGTCAGCCTGTGGGTGGGAGACAAACAAGTTGAAAAGCACAGGCTAGTAAGCCACTGAAACTCAACTGGGGCATATGTACTTAGACAATGCAAGACATGTTGTTAAGGATGGTTGGTAGGGAGGCTTCAAAACGAAGCTAGGGAAAAAATTTGGAGGTTGGTTGTAGTTGCTACAACACTTGGCGACACACTGGTAAAACTCCAGCTCTCTGAATGGACCTTGTTTCATGAAAAGAAATTCTAACTCCTTCAAAAGTATTGTTCAGTTCTTAGATCATCTTGGTTTCCACACTAGCTTGATTGAAAGATGTAGAACCTGTCATGCTCTTGATCGTTCAGCACACATTCCAAGCCAAGTCAACATAGTTGTTTCGATTGGGGATGAGGGGTATATTGGTACACAAGAAATGTGATAGTCAAAGTTTAAGTTTCATCTCTGGTATTGCTCCACTGTCAGCAGGCCTACACAGAACCCCAGCGGAGTCACGCAGGAACACAAGCATCAGTCCACTGCCAGCGAACCTGGTCAGTACCCCGGTGGAGTTACTTGCATCACCTCTCTCCGTAGGAAGCCTTTCTCTTCTTTCACCTTATTCACTTTCATTTTTCAAAAAATTTCACATTTTCATTTTTTTCATTTTCATTTTTCAAGAACTTTGCATAGCAGTTATTCATTTCAGAGGCAGAAGAGGGATCTCGACTTATTGAGAGTAGAAGACTTTGTTCCTTCAGAGGAGTATTTTTTATATATCTCTGACATACTTGTTAAGTTTTTCCCCCTCACCTTACTCTACTTGACTGAGCTAACAAGGGTTAACCCAAAAACAACTGACCAGAGTAGGTGGGACTAGTTAGCAAGCAAGCATTGTGTTTTCACCAATGTTCACTTCGAACAGAACATATTTTCCATTATTGTATCATCGACTAAAGAAAACAAGTTCTACATAAAGATATAGGATGACAGATAACCAAGTATCGATAGTTGTACAAGTCATCTTGTACTTTACCCTGCTTGTTTCAAGATTCATACATGGTTTCATGAAAAACTAACCTACGAATGTAAACAAGCAAACAAACAACAAAGCAAAGGGTATAAAAACATGCATGCAAGAAAACCAAACATAAAGCAAACACTACTCCTACTCCTAAGCTAACAGTGCATGGTTCTGATCACATGAAGTGATATTTCCAATGCAGCCACCGGCGCATTGGTTGACCCATGTTGGTGAAGGTATGGTTCACTAACAACACAACTAGGTGAACTAAAAAACATGAAAGATATAATAATGAAGATAAACACACTTCGAGTTTGAATGCATCCATAGAAAAGAAAAAAGTGAAAGTGCATGACATGCATTCTGTGGAATTACCATGGTGTTGTGATACACTGCGTGAAGATGTTAAGCATCTGCACTCTCTTAACTGTGACATGCAAGAAAACATGAGAAACATATACAACTTGTGTCGCACAAGTGTTCTTGCTGTGTAATATTCCTCCAATGCATGAGTGATGGGATCATGTGGTTTGAGTGGAGGAAGCGAAATCTGAGTTTTGGATTGATCTTCAATGCATACAGATGGGTGATGAGGAGCCTTGGGTGTTTCAACAATTTTCTGATCGGAAGTGAAACTAACCTTAGGACAGTGAGGGCCTAACATAACCATCAACTTGGTCTTAAGTGCCTCGACAACCTAGGGGGTTTCGACTTCATCAACAAATAGATCATCATAAACAAGTGGCTTTGAAAAATCAACAACGATAGAATCAACTTCGTGATTGAATATAGGAGTAAAGAGATCACGATAGCTATGATCAAAAAAATCAATGAGTTCATCAGCATCCTCATGATCTGATGAATGAAATAGAGGGTTAGATGAGAAGCGAGAATGTTCACCCTCTAAGTTTCCAAAAAAATCAAATGAAAAATCAACTGGATTTTCAATGAAGAATTTGTCCTCTTCGTTGTTGAATGATGGACTGGCATCGGGTGTGTTCTGCCAATGATCAAAATTAGATGAATCCATGGATGGATTTACGCAAGGAAAATTAGAGATAGCAAAATCACTAAAGATGTCAGGAAAAATCGGAGGAGGCATGGACAAAAGGAGGTCATCCTTCTCCGTGGGTTTATGTTCAGGTTCCCAGTCATACTCATCATAAATCACAATGTAGGTTGGTTGTGCAACACCAACTCCATCGATGGCTTGATCCTTGTTCACAACAGGTGTAGAGTCTGGAACGAAAGAACACAAGACAGTGCAATTTGTAGGATCAACAGAACATGGAAATGGAGGTTGAGGTAACAAGTGCATGTGACAACCCATGGGCTTCCCAACCAAATCTACGCAGAAATTGAGAGTAGTGATGATGGGAGGATGTGACAATTGAATAGATGTGTGTGCATGTTCTCCCACATCACTCTGTGGTGGTGGAGTTTTTTGATGAGGGGAAGGCGGAAAGTCACTTGTGACAGCAACTGTGTTCGCTTGTGATTGTGCAGCTCCATCACCGAAGTATGCTAAGTGGGGTTTGAAATTCAACTTCATTTTGGGATAGAATGATTTGTGAAGGAAATATTCAAATCTGTCCCAAAGATATTGGAATTTCATCTAGTTTTTCAGAGCTTCAAAATGAAGTACATGGAAGCGCTGCCAAAAATTCATAGGCAATTCATGTGGAGTCTTCCGTTGTTTTAACAGTTTTTTGTCAAGAGGCTTAGGATCAAAATGATGGAAAGTAGATTCAATTAGATCACAGAGATGCTTAAGTAAGTGCACGCAATTATGAGGCAAGTTGCGGCACCAACATTGTGGGGATTCGCGAAGTGTTGTTGAAAGTAGCATGTTGACCTCGACTTCATCAAACTCATCTGCATCCTCCAAGAATGCAAGGATGGCCCTGATTTCTTTGTGGTTTTCCTAGCCTATCCTTGTTTGTAGTATTTTTCCATGTCTTTGTTGCTTCCACCTGACTCAGGATCTAAGACTAAATGTGTATATCTCTCTATATACGACGCTCCCCTTGCACTTGGTGAGAGCATATGAATTCGATGAGATTCTGCTAGTGAATTGATCGCTGAAGATAGCTATATCACTAAGAATTTGACTGATCGATCAATATAGGGCATCGAGAGAATGTTTCACCCCATCATGTAAGTGCTCAGGCCAGGCCACTTCGCCTTCACCATCATACGTGAATTCCGACAAGAGATCATAAAACTCCTTCGTGATGTTAAAGGGTTGAGCATTAGACAAACATCGCAGAGGGTGGACTCTAATGATATCCATGACAGATGTGTGAATATTCAAAATAGGATGTGAGGAATCAGCTTGTCATCTAACCCTCCTTCTAGCGCCACAAATGTTGGCAGTGTTGGACCTACCAACATGTCACAGGATCTCCCCGGTAAGAAGTCTCAACTAGACCTCAGACCATTTGGTGTGGGAGTCCTAGTAGTGGGCAATACGGTATTGCCTCGATCGCAGTTGCATGCAGTGGTAAGTAAGATGTCCTTGTTGGTATCAAGGGTGTGACCTTGCAGCAAGTCAAGGAAGGTGCATGAATGGATCTAACACACGGAAGAGGAAGTGAGTGCACCCTTTAGAAACTTGTGATAGCATGTAGCTTGAAAGGAAACACACAAGAAGTAAGACATCACGATACGGAAAGTAGGATAGATGAAGATACAAAGTGATGGGTTATATCAGCAACACATTTGAATAAGATTCATACAAACACATACGGAATAGTCCATACATACATGTGTAAATAATAGCTACATATATCATTAATGTAACCAAGATAGCCAAACTACAATAAAAACATATGCATGAAACGTGTTGGATTTTTTATATTAAGAAAGTCAAAGATCCAATCATACATACAACTGAGACTTCCACTAGCCCCAATAGTAGAACATTACAGTCACTGTCACCTGCTCCTCCAAAGAGATGTACTAGCTCTACACTATGGAGAAGCCAAGGCTCGTTACAATACACTCCAAGCTTTCTCTAAGTTACACTTATAGGAATCTTGGCTCCCAAAATCCTGTACAATGAGTTATGAGGTTCTATAAATAGCAAAGGGTGGGGTGACCCTTGAAATTCCCCTTTGTGACTCTTCACCTACCCTCATGACTCTTCAACTACTACATGACTGTTACATTCTACTATCGACACTTGGTCTTTCACTTTTACAACATGTTTACATTACAATCTGCACATGTACCCATGTGAGACAAAATAGGCTTCAATAAGCCATGTGAGACATCACTAAGACTTGAACAACTGTGGGAAGACTAACTCTTCAACATCCTCGCAATGATCGACGGTGGCAAACTGATGCCAAGCTTGGTAGTCTGCTATGGTGTCTACATGCTCTATGGTGACATCCTTCTGAAAGCAAACTCTTACCGCCATTGCATCCAAGTACACTAATTTGGCACCTTTGTCCAACCTGTTTGATAACATGCGCATCATAGTCTTGAGTGTAGTCGGACCAGCAACATACTGATGCATAGTATCTACGTTGATCTCCAAGTCTGTGTTGGTGGCTATGCGCATCAACTGATCAAAGTACATGTCTAGCTCTAATCGGACTTGGTTCTTTGACTTCATCTCGGTGAGTGTGCCAATGGATGGGATCACATGCGTGTGCGCAATGACATCCATGCTCCTGAACACCCATGCATGTGAAGCCTACAAACGAGTGATGAGCTATGGGAGTTCCTCATAGTTCTGGATCTAACTTTGGATGCATGCCTTCAACTCTACTGCCTTTGGCTTCATCATCTTTGGCAAGTGCAATGGGGCTCATTTGTACCTCATTATCCATGTTTGTGTGTGATCAACAAGAGTGTGCAAATATGACAACATGTGTGCTTTCCTAGAACAGCACTATTGCCAATCGTTGAGATGGACAACTGACTTAGGCATGGTGATGAATCTAGAATATAACTTTCGCATGACTTTCTCGAGAGACGATACTTCATCCAGTGTCACTCTCCTCAACTTTGCTTTGGTGGATGTTGTAACCTGTTCTCCTCCCTGCTTGGCTACTTGTAACTCCTTAGCCATGCGCTCATTCTCAACTATCAAGAATCTAACACTCAAGCTGGTGGCTTCAGCATATGCTTTGGTAGCATTGGCCAACATGGTTGGATGTTTGCGCAAATCATATACAATCACTCGTTATTCAAACTACGTAGGAGATATATGGACATCTGAAGTAGGCACTCTGTGCGACTGCACAACTCTATGTTGTGACTCGTCGAAAGATATGTTGTGCATCTCTGCTTCCAGATTGTCTTCAAGGATTTATGTGTCTCCTTGATCGCTTGGGACTTGCTCTACTTCTAGATTTGGTGAAGCTGGTGGGGTGACCTCTTAGTTCTGAGGCATGAGGTCAATATCTTGATCTGACTCTGGCTTAACCATATCCATGTCCATTTGTTCTAGCTTCTGTTTAAATTCTTGAGCAAGGTCCTTCTCCTGCGACTGCTCACCCTGTCTACTTTATGCCAGCTGCTCGAATGAGTTAATAACCTGTATGGGTGAATTTTCATCAATTTGTTCATGTCGTGCCTCTTGTTGTACCTATTCCTATTATGCTTCCTTCTCTCTTCTACGTAGCTCTTGTTCTTCCCTAAGTTACCGCTTCAACTCCTGCAACTCCTTTTATGTTTCCTCCATCTTCTGTTTCTATCTTTGCCTTTGTGCGATCCTCTTGTCGTGTTGTCGCCCCTTAGCCTCAATCTCCAAAGCTACTTTCAACACAAGTGAATATGTTTTGAATTTTCATCTTTGCTCTACCTTTTCACTATCAACAACCTTTCTCTTGCCTTTGTCACACGCAAGTATGCTACCCTCTGCTGCTGCTAATGATGTTGCTCTCTAAAATGTTGCTTCCTTATGGTTTGCTAACCACTCTACAGCTATGTTGATTGGTTCATTAAGCCTTGATAATTATAGTTGTATCTCCATGGGTCTTCCTTAGGCCAATGACAAACCCCATGGATACAAGGATGTTGCACTCTCGCACAGTGGTCCTTCACTAAGCAATGCAGGTCATACAGATTGAAACTTCTAGTGCCAAAGGTGAATCTTTTGAATTCCTCCATCTTTGCCTCATCATGCTTGAGATTCTCAAGCTCATACAACCCAATCCATAAAGGAAGAGCAGACCAAGGTGTCTTCTTCTTCCTGTGCAGTATCGAGGACAACCCTATCGAGATGTGATATGACACTTGTTGCATGACGAGCTTGTCCATGGAAAAATTCAATAAAACATGTGGAGCCTTTTCCACTTTGTACATCTGTATGAAGGTGGAAAGGGGTGAGGCATACTAATATTCTATGTCGATCAATGCCTCCATCCATGCCTACGACATGCAAGGTGGATCCTACTCAAATATCATCATGTACACCGGGTTGACGAAGTGGTCTGATAATTGTATCATGACTCCACGGAAACTGCGTTTGGAGAACAACAAGCAATAAGTGTGCAGAAAGGTTTCTGAAGGTGTCCATGCCCAACCCAAGCCTAGGAACTGCTAACGGGCATAGACTACATCCAGTATGTAAGCGGACATGTATATCTTCGCTTGTTGACCCTTGGGTGGATGTCGGGCTTCTATTACCTATTCCTTCAACTTGAGAGCCAACATGTCGGACCAGTTGCAAGGTCTTCCTTCACTCACCAGTTGATCCAACACAATCACCCAACTTTGCGGGAAGGTCTTTGTGCTCTCTTGGTCATATAAGTGGCATGCAAAGATGATCAAGAGCTGATATGCCTTCCACAGTATCTTCATCTTGTAAACTTGGCTGGGTGTTATCCTGAACTTGGATGGCTATTTTGCCCAGCTCTTCAAGATATCTCTTGAGTTTGCATTCCTCCTAGGTCTACTGAAGGGTGTATCCATCATGATCACCGACTGTGACAAGTGATACATCTCTTGAAATTCCTTCACCCTAAAGGTAGAAAGTTGTGTTCCACTAACACTGCTCAACACCATTGTCTCTGGATCAATATGCGAGACAATCCAATGGATCATGTCTGCAAATGGAAACGCTGGATACTTGCATGCAATCTGGTACAAGCCAGAATTATGGATGTTGACATAGACCCTCCTATCTTCTATAGTTTCCTCAAATGTGCCTGAAAAGGTGTCATTGATGTCTTGCCATTTCATCTTGATATCCTTGTCTATGAATAGCTTAGTGTCTTTGTAGATGGGCAAGCTCATAGACACTTGCTCAACTACATCTCTATTTGCACTCTCAATGGTTTCCTTTAACCCTGCTCTCTTGCAGGCCATTGTGTCGGTACTAATGAGAGACAGAAAAACGCCTGTGATACCTGGAGACATAGCAACACTCATGGAAAGCAATCTGTTAGTTGAAAACCAAAAAAACATGAGGACTGACATGCAACATACCTGGGTGACAGACTGGGAAGATTACACAACTTTCCCCAAGAGGTTGGGAGACTAACTGCCAAAACTGCGCAAGGCGCAATCCATACTGTCAGTACTAATTTACTGCTAAAACTACGCAATGCACAATCCAACTCGGCTTGCTAAGAACTAAAACTGCGTGCAGTTTTAGTCAGCAATTACTGCAACCAATAAATTTCATTTGCGCAATTTCTGGGGCCAGCAAGGAACTGCCTCTTAGAGTTGCACAGAGCAAGCCTGGAGGCCAGTGCTAGGCCAACTTTGTGTAATTTATGGGAGGAAGGTAAAGCCTTCACTCTCAAAAATGTGCATTGGAAGTCAGGCAAGGCAAGGTCTAAGCCAAGGCAGCCCAGACCCGTCGACGGGCGACTAAAAACATGAAAAGTTTGAATGCTTAACGAAGTTGAGTGAAAACAAGGGTGAATGATTAGGCATGCAAACAGTGAGTGCAACATTCAGAAAATGAGAAAACAAGCATGTGTGTGAAGTGAGTCGCCACAACGGTGACCGTCAGTGCAGAAATAGTGTCATGTATGCGACAACAGTGAGATGCAATGAAAAACTTGAAACAATGCTTATACAAGCTAACATGCATTAAAATGACAGCAAACATTCAATAAAACCAAGCAAACAGTACTCACACAAACTGAAATACAAAAAGCAACAAAAAAGCAACAAAATACATGAAAAGCAGACTTACCCGGAAAAAGCAGAACTAAATGTGTCGAATGCTCCTAGATGTGATGTGGGATGTTAGAGCTCCAAGATCGATGTGAATAATGATCTCTGAAGAATCGAATAAATAAGTTTGATAAGATCAAGGCTTCTAACGCACATGCCACAAATCTAGGAAAAAGCGACACTTGGCAGGAGGTTTCTAAAACAGCTTTTGCATGTAACCTAAAATGGATCCCTAAAATCTAGGGATGCTTTTTTATTTTTTGATTTTTTTGTTTTTTTGGGGAAACGAAACCCATGCATGCAAATCAAGATTGCTCAATCCTAGAGGGGACCGGTCAACCTAGGAGCACATGCAATAGCCTGCAAGCCTAGGAATGAATTTTGCATAGTTTTTGGGTTGAGAAAGTTTGGTTGTCCCTTAGGCATTGCGCAATTTCTAGACTGAAGCCCTAGCTGTTAGTCAGAATTGAGCAATTTTTTAGAGGAAGCCCAGTGTTAGGCTACATTTTGCCTAGTTGTTCTGCGCATTTCTGGAGACCAGTAGGTAGCCCAAATAGATTGCGCAATTTCTAGAGGGGAGGTTGGTTCCCCTCCAGAATTGTGCAATTTTCTAGGTGAACATCACAACCAGAAATTGACCAAGTGTCAAAATGTCAGCCTACGGGTGGGAGACAAACAAGTTGACAAGCACAAGCTGGTAAACCCTGAAACTCAGCTGGAGCATATGTACTTGGACAATGCAAGACATGCTGCTAAGGATGGTTGGTAGAGAGGCTCCAAAACGAAGCTAAGGAAAAATTTTGGATGGTGGTTGTAGCTACTACAACATGTTCCATGACAAGTCCAAGCACATTGAGATCAAATATCACTATATCCATGGTATGGTGCAGAGAGTAGTGAGGCTCCATCATATTGTGACTGATCATCAGATAGTTGACATTCTTACTAAGCCTTTACCGAAATTAAAGTTCTTGGTTCTTAGAGAGAAACTTGGACTTATGGACGTGACCCTTCTGGGAAGCGGTCACAGCTGATCGAGAACATTGAGTTACCTTTCCCCCCTATCAGAGCTCATAGGATTAGGGAATGATGTTGAAAAGCTCCTGAGGATGAGGGACCTCTTGTGTAGTGTGTTCCATAAGAGTAGGCCTCAGTATGCATCCGACCCATAGTCTGGGACGTGGGAAGAGCCACCTATCTAGCCAATAGGTGTAGTGAGACTTGTCTGTGTGACTTGTCTAGGATGCAAGTGTTCCACCACTTGACATTTAATGAGACTTGGATGTGTAAGATCCTTGTCATGTGTTGACAAGTGGATCCCCCCAAGCAGTGATGCGTATTGGATGTGCAAGATCCTTGTTATGTGTTGACAAGTGGATCCCCCCAAGTAGTGATGAGACTTGGATGTGTGAGATCCTTGTCAAGTGTTGAAAAGTGGATCCCCCTATGCAGTGATGAGCCTTGGATGTGTGAGATCCTTTTCATGTGTTGACAAGTGGATCCCCCCAAGCCAAGGTGAGACCTGGTTACGTGAGATCCTTATCATCTGTTGGAAAGTGCCATTGCCCCCGAGTGAATATAGGGTGATGGATGAATCTCCCCTATGATGATTCTTCCTCATTAGAGTAAGACATCATTGTTCCAAATGATACAAAGCAAATATGAACAAAGATGAGCATAGAAAGCAAAGATCTTTTTTTTTGCAGAAAGAAATTTCTCCCTAGTTGAGAGGGAGTGTTGAAAATTGGCAGCTCAGGGATGAATTTATAAAAATAGAGTTTATAAAAATAGAATTTCTAAAAATAGAAAGTCCCAAGTATTAATTTCCAAAAATACTAAATCACCTTGCATCAATTGGTAATCAAGCATTGTTGATGGAAAATCCATTTTGATCATCAATCAATCCTAATAGTTCAATTTTAACTTAATCATCAATATCATTATTATTATTATTATTATTATCATTCTTATGATATTATTATATTATTATTAAAAATAAATTCAGGTCTCTCAATCCTGAGACTCAATCATGTCATATGTAACTCCCCGTAAATAATGCATATTCTACTCTCTCTCTCTCTCTTAATGGATTCATTTATCTCTCTCTTTAATGCTCTTACGCACCTCTTACACTCTCTTACACACTTTAATGACTTGTCATAAAAATATTCATCTTACACCTCTTTAATGCATAAGTTACACTTCTCTCCTAAATGCATAAGTTACACTCCTCCCCTTTATGGCATAAGTTACAATCCTATTTTGGCATATGTAACTCCTCCTCAAGGCATGTGTATTGCTCCTCCTTTATGTCAATAATGCATTTCCCCTCCTATATATGTGTGTCTCATATCATCTCACCTCACTTACGTTTGCATTATGAATTCGAACTTGAGAGAGATTTGGGGAGACTTGAAGAAGACCATGAGAGAGAGAGACTTGGAGAGTAAGCGCAGATCTTCGAGAGCCAAAGTGATTCAGTTTTTGCATCAGCTACTCCTATCAGAGATATTTTTCATATTTGGGTGAACTTCTTCATTCTCTCATTGTACTTTGTATCTCTGCTAAACAATTTATTTCTAATAGAAGAAGAATCTGGCTGGGTTTTCCCCTTGTGGGTTTTGCCTTGGTGGGTTTTTCCCTGCATAAATAAGTTCTAGATTTAAGTGATTGTAATAGCATAAAACATTAAAATTTCAACAATCCAACTCTTACACATCATGTCTTCTCTATCTTTTTCATCTCACAAACCCTAGCACCTTCCACCCTTGCATTGACATGATTATAAAGACTCTAATATAGGTTCATTAACAAAACAAAGTGATTAGAATCTATGTTGCAAGAAACGTTGGTCCCAAGGGCGTTTCTCGGCTGAAACGAAACTAAAACGTGGAAACTCGTTTGGTACGACCTATAAAGACATTTCAGGCCATACTGACACGTTTCACGTGTGGGGGAAACGTGGCCCATTATGGCTTGAACCGCATTTCCAGGTCGTACAGCTATGTTTCCACCTTTAAGTTGTGATTTTTCCAATTTTTTGTTTTTTTATTTTATTGTGCGAATAAATATCTTTTATATGCTTCTATATGGCTCTCGCAAGTTATAAGAAGACTCTCGCCTCATTTTTTCATCACATGAATTGAGCAAGTCGCTTCACTTGGAGACGGATGAATTTAGCAAGGAGAAAAGAGGAAGAGAGCAGTGGTTTCAGCTAGGGCATTTTAAATAGTGAGAAAAGGAGATATCAGCAGCAAGAGAAAGAGATTTCACAAGCAGATTTGGAGTGCAGAGTTTCCGGCTACGACATTCTTAGCTTTTGGCTCAGCTACAACCATATTTCTCTTGTATTTTCTGGCATTTTGGGGTAGCTTCAACTAAAAAAAATTAATTGGGTCAGAAGCATTCATTTTCTTAATTTTTTCGCACTATTTCTTCAATTTTTCTAGGGTTTATGCTTCCAAATACATGAAAGACGTTTTTTCTTTACAGATTTGTTTTTTTATTTTTTTTGCAACAATGGGTTCCAACCAAGGTGTAAGTTCAAGCCCAGGGTCCAACCCAAGGGCTGAATATTATCCTCTTAGGAGGCATGTTTAGAAGCTTCAAAAATGTGGAGGTGGTGGCTCATGGGAATGGCGATGTAATCTTTGTAGTAATTCATACAAGGGCTCCTACCCAAGAGTGAAGGCACATCTTTTGCATGGAGGAGGACAGGGGGTTGCAGGTTGCACAAAAACAACAAACCCATTGGTGAGGAGAGCTTATCAAAGAGAGAAAGATGAGGAAGATGGAATTAAAACAAGGCATGAAGAGCTTAGTCAAGCTACTCCTCAAGCTCCATCAAACATTGAGCCAATGATTGTAGTTGAAGCAAGCAGGAGGAGAGCCACTTAACAACATGAACAACCACCATCCAAAAATACTAGAGGGGCATCTGCTTCAGTTCAAGGTACAAAATTGCTAAATTGGTGAATGTGCAAGCGAGGTAAGAAATTGATTCCAGAGTGGCTAGGTGCATCTATGCATGTGGTGTCCCATTCAATGTTGTTCGCTTTCCTTACTAAAAAGATATGATAAGGGAAATTAACAAATCTCCTCAAGGGTAAGAGGGGTCCAACTATGAGAAAGTCAGAACTCGACTTCTCAAATATGAGAAGCAGCTTGTGGATGATATCTTATCACCAATTCGTTCTTCTTGGAGTAGCTCTGTAGTTACCATAGTCTCAGATGGATGGACAGATACAAGGCGCAAACCATTGATAAATACCATTGCCACTTCCCCCAAAGGAGAAATGTTTTTAAAGGTGGAAGAATTCTCAGGAAAGGTAAAATATGCACAGTTCATTTATGATGTTATTATAAAATCTATTGAACAAATATGACCTAACAGGGTGGTGCAAGTTATCAAGGATAATGCACCAGTTTGCAAAGTTACAGGTTAAATTATATAGGGGCAGTATGACCACATATTTTGGACACCCTACATTTTCCATAATCTGAATCTAATCTTAGAGGAGATCGAGAATAAAGTTCCATGGATAAAGGAAATCACAGGGGAAGCAACGGATATTTTTAAATTCATTACCAACCACCACCAATCTCAAGTAATATTTCGAGAGTACTCCAAATTGGAGTTGTTAAAATTGCTAAGACAAGACATGCCTTAAAATTCCTAATGTTACGCCGCCTTGTTGAGGTTAAGAAAGAATTATTTTCTAGGGTGGTGAGTCAACTTTGGGCTGAGTGGAGACAAGCCGATTCAAAGTGGGGATATATGGTGCGTAGAGTGTTCCTTGATGAGGACTGGTGGAGCAAGATAGATTTCTTGATAAAGTTCACAACCCCTGCATTTGAGCTTCTTCGGAATGCTGACACAGACCAACCTTTCTTAGGAGAGGTATATGATGGCATGGATTCCATGGTTGAGAAAACTATGGAAATCATTTCACAAGAGTCTCCACAGCTTTTGTTTGTTGATGATCATTTTGTTTGTTTAGTCAAGAAAATCATTGTTGATAGGTGGAACAATTTCAACACTCCATTGCACACTTCATCACATGCCTGGAACCCAAAATTTTATGTTGAGGAGCTTATTTTTCAAAGTAATGGGAAGAGGAAGGCACCCCATAAGGATATAGAGGTGGCTAATGGGGTGAAAAAGGCCCTTATGAGAATGTTTCCAGCTCATCTACATAGGGAGGTGAAGGAAGAATTTGTCAGTTTTGTTGCAGGATTAGATGATTGTTTAGATATATCGGATTTGGAAGAGATAATCACCATGAATCTAGTTAGGTGGTGGATTTTTCATGGAGAAAATGGTGTACATTTGCAAAACCTTTCCATTTGTGTTCTTTCGAGAGTGGCAAGCTCTTCATCAATAGGAAGGAATTGGAGCACCTATGGTTTTATTCATTTTGTGAAGCGCAATAGGTTGGGCTCACAAAAGGCAGAGGATCTTGTTTATGTGCACTCCAACCTTCGTCTTGAATCTTGTAGGGGTCCATAATATAGCAGTGGTCCTTCTAAAGAATGGGATGTGGATCCAGAAAGTCCTGATTTGGAGCTCTCCTTTGTTCCCCTAAATATTGAGGTGCAACTTGGAAGTGGAATTGGACAATCATCTTCTTTAGCACCACCATCCACTATTGAACATGCTTCTGCTTCTATTTTTTATGAGGATTATGATATGAGGATTAGTCTTTTGTCTTTATAGTACTTATAGCCTCATAGTCTTTATTGTACTTGTAGCCTCATATATATAATTAAAGGTTGATTTTGATATTTGGATATATAATAAAGGTTGATTTTGGATATTCCAATATTGTTATTTTCATTATGTGATCATTCATGAGTAAATGTGATGTAAATTTAATAATAATGTTTAAACTTTAAATGTAATAAATTATAATGTACCATTTATACTTTATGATTGCACATAACATTTCCTAAATGTCCTTATATATATATATATATATATATATATATATATATATATATATATATATATATATATCGTGTTTCCCCGTTTCCAAAATTTGAGGGGGTCATAATTCGTACCCGTGCCCGTTTCAGAAACTCGTACATGTTTCCCCATATCATGCAACTTATCTTAGAATACTACTCTTCAATTTACAATGATGCACAAAGTTTTTAAATTAGCATATATAACGATCACTAGAAATTGCTCAATTTCAATGGGAATGTACACTAAAATCATATTTGCAAGTACATAAATTATGGAAAGCAATATACTTCATTTATAGAGAAAATGAAGTTACAATTACATACCAATAATATTTTCACAAGTTGGTACAACATGTTGTTCAATATTGTCAAAGGCTAGGACACTCCAAATGTTTCCAAACCCTAGTCAAGCATCCCACCATCAACAAAAAACCGTAACTAGCAAGCATGGCATAGAAGGCTCCTAGCCTCTTCAAAGGGTGAGATACAAACTAACATGAACGCCAACAAGTTCATTATCGATTTCACCCTTGCACTTTAAATGTTCACTATGATATTCTCCAAGATTACATCACACAAGATCTCCAATGTTAGAGCTCCAAGCCTCAAATATCTTAAAGGATAGGATGTTGTAAAATGTAACTAGGTTCACTCTTCATAATGACATGTAATTATGATCTTTGTAAATGATGAAAAGAAGAGAATAAAAGTAATTTTGTAATGCCTTGCTTCATGGGTTTCATGAGCAAGAGATTTTATTTGTTAGTGGCTCCCATTGAGAGCCTTAGGATTTATTATTGATTCAAAGAGTCAATGTCATGTGTGAAGAGCTCTTCTTGATCATGTGTCAAATATATATAAGTCTATGAATCCCTCCAACTAGAAGCACAAGTTCCTCTCTTCATGTCAGCATGCAAAATGAAGTAATGTCTCATGTCAGCTCACTCAAGGTGGCATACCCACTTAGATGCTAATGTAAGCTCATTATATGGACAAATGATTATATATACAAGGCTAGGGTCATTGCAATGGGGACAATTTAGAAGTTCGGATGTCCAAGATTTTCAATGGCAGCAGTAAGTTTGGATGTCTGAGATTTTTAGGAGACAAAATTGTGCACATCTCTCTATAGTATTGGATGGGTAATAGCAGTTCAATGTATCTCTCTATCTAAAGTTTTGGGTGGATGGGACAGAGATTACAGTTCAAATTACACTTTGAATTTCGGGTAGTCAATTATAGTGGCAAGTTCAGGATGAAGTGTAAAAGAGACAGTATGGCTAACTATATAAATAGAAGCTTGATCTTTGTGCTACAGCTCGAGACAAGAGAATATAGTTCATAGGTCAGTGCTCTGAAATAGTCACAAGACTCTAAATTTTTTCAAACCTTAGCTATGGCATCCACCATCAACAACAAACCACAAGTAGAAATCATGGCATATAAAGACATCACACCAAGATTCTCCTAGCTTCCTCAAAGGGTGAGAAACAAATTAACACAAACATCAACAAGTCAACCCTTGATTTCACACTTGCAACATAAATGTCCTCTAGGAAATTCTCAAACCTTACATCAAAGAATCTTTCCAATGATAGAACTCCAAGCCTCAAAATCTCTCAAATGATAGTACCCTATATCCTAGTTCCTTCTTAGGAAAGGGGATCAAGCCCTGGAAAATCATGCATGTTACCACTCAAACTAGTAGGGGACCTAAAGGGGTTCTTAAAAGGTCAAATGCTAGACCAAGGGAAACTAATGGAGGCTTATCCCACTGTCACCTCAGCTAAGGCTCCCTACTATTTATGGAATTTCACCGATGGGAGGAGACCCAGTATATATGGAGTCACAAATGAAGGATAAATCAACAAATGGATATAAAGTGACCCAAACAATCCCTTTCCAGAAGACGGTCAATAATAGAGTTGGCTTTCTTTCTAAGAAAGTTACAATGTCTTCTAGGAGAAGGATGTGCGGATTTTAGGGTTAGGTAGAGAATATAAATTTTGAAAGAGTTTCCCAAACCCTAAAATCCTTATTGAAATTGGTATCCAAGATGGTTCTTGAAGAATAATCTTTTCAAAGGAGTGGGACCACACAGGACCAAGTGGACCCAACCTAGGTTAAGAGGCAATAATTTAGCGACCAATTATTTTCTTAACCCAGACAAGGAGGGGGAAAGGATCAAAGCAAGGATTTTGACTTAAAGGTGTCAAATAGATCCTATGAGGCACTAGCCTTGGAAAAACCATGGCAAAGTTTGATCTCGGGGCTAGGGCTTGGGTTATCTCATGGCTCCACCATCTAAATGGATTCAAAATTGGAATAGGCCTTGAGGACATACTAGTGCAGGAGAGGCTAGGATATCGAATGTTTTGGAGGGCTACTTTGTCAGGAAAATGATGCCCTAGGTGACCCAACTTGGCTAGACCTAGAAGAAGGTGAAAATGGGTTTATTTTTGAGTGACCACCTCTTGGCAGATCAGTGTCTTAGTCTTGGGAGAATGGATTATAGGATAAATATGAATGAGGACCTTGTTTCTTAGTCAAGGAAGCTTTAAGACTACCTCGCTTGCCTTCTAGGGAAAAGGGAAGCAACCGTACAACGTTATACTTCGACTTGCAAAAGGTGATGGCTTATCAAAATGAATGCATTGATAGAATTATCCCTAGGAAATTTCATTCAAAATTACATGGCCCATACATTGAGAGATGATACCTAGAGAGAAAATTCCACAATTTAAGCAGTAATGCATGCAACAATTAGCCCTAAAAATAGCAAAATTCGCAATCCAATGTATATGACAAAGTAAAACAAGAATAGCATTAAAAGAATTTACTTACATGAACATATAAAACCATCCACAATTTGACAATTGATAAGCTCCAAGATAAGATAAACCGAATCCAAACATCAAAATTCATCCATAAAGCTCCAATTCATCCTCCAAGAAAAAGTGTGAAATTCTCAAGAGAGAGAAGAGATTCGATCCAAAGTGATGATGAGAAAATGAACTCATCTCACTTGTATTTATACACTAATGAGGAGTTTGAATTAGTCTCATAGGCCTACACAAGCCCAAAAAATAAAATAATGTGTTAACCTAACTTTTGGTGACAAGCCCACCAAACTAGCTCACAAATGAAATAATAAGCCTCTTAAGAGGTCGGATGATAAATAATACATATCGTAGGGCCATCCAAGAGGCATGATGAGGTCCATAGGTGTATTAATGAAGAATAGGACCCTCAAAATTGATGGACAAGGGGTTGGCCCCTTGTTCTCCAAACAATAAACTTGTGGTGCTTCTAATGGGTGTGGGGGCACAATAATAACCTCATGGGTCTCCAAATGAGTCAAAGATGCATGTAGATCATTTTTAAGGGATATTATGATGGTGTAGGTGATGCTACATAATCCTACAAGTCCTAGGTCAGCTATCAAGTTCATGGTACATCTGTGGGATCGACTGGGAAAAGGTGAACTAGGTGCATCTTCCTCGTCCAACAGGTGAACCTTGAGCAATCTCTGAACATCCTTAGGGATCCATGGAGTGTTTTCTACTACTGTGGAGGCCCATGGCTCTCAACACACACCCTACATGTGCTGATGTGGCCCTCTGGAGGGTTAGGACCCTGTATAGGGAGACCAAACCCAAGAGGGAGACCATCTGCAACCTTGCATAAGATCCAATGCGTCCCCTAGCCTTCCAATACAACAAGTCATTAGATAAATGAAGCAAATGATCTTACCAACCATGGACCACAGGTGGGGACTTCATAAAGGCCACGCCTTTCCATAATGGGCTTCGGGATGTGCCAATGTATCCCAAACTCCAAATGGGCTTAACCAAGTATCCTTATAGGTGGTTTCTACTTCTAAAGGGGATAACATGTTCAAGGTATATCCTTTAAATGGAGGTGGTATGTGATAGAGAGGTGAATGAAGTAGGGGTTGAGAAAGGGTAGCCCTGTGCCACATGTTTGGTTGCAAGGGTAGCTAATAAAAGGGAATCCCACACTTGGGTTTAAAATGTATAGGAGGGAGCAATCGTGGTACATGAGGTGCCCCAACCTTGATTTTTCCACCCTTCTTTATATGCCTTTTTCATTTTTATGATTTTTCTTTGATTAACTACTTAGGGCCCAGGGGGTAAGAGCATGATGTATGAGATGTAGCAGTGGATACACCCCTTCCAAGGTAGGGTGGTTCATTGCCCACCAAGGGTTGGGACAATCATGGGTTCCTATTTGATGAAGGAGGCTCATAGAACTTGTAGGAACTAGGGTGATGGCCATGATGATGGGGTATAGCTCATGTATTGGATTTTTCCCACATGCTAAATGTGTTTGTCCTAGCCATATTTTGCATTTTGTGGTACATTTTCCTGTTAAATGTGGCCAAATATGCTTTTACTTTTATTTTTATTTGCATCAACCTCTGGGGCATCATTCTAGGCCTAACCCAAGGTGTGGGAAAGGGGAAGGGGAGAGCTAGACCTATGTAGACCCGGTGGAGGAATGTGGACCCAGGTGGGAAAAATGATGAATGGGGAAGTAATGAGTGGAAAGGGGGTAATATATGTGGATAAGGGAGAGGGACCACACAACCAAAATTAGTGTTTCCCATGAAATACCATCCCTAATGCCAAATGGTCAGTAAAAGAGATCCCACGGGACTAGAATCCAAGGTTAATATCCCAAAAGGGTCTAAGGGACAATAGCACAGACCTAGCCCATTCTTTCCACTAAATCCCCCCATTAATCCATTCCCAGAAGTGTCCATGATAAGTAAATTACAATACTCAATTTCCAAATGACAAGGCATACCTTTAGGTTCGGGAGGCCCACCTTCAAACATACGATCATGGTGTATGGGTGAGGGACCACACGGCTGGCTCAAGTGGCGGAGAAATGGCACAATGAGCTAGTTGGTGGCTATAAGGGGTTGTTGGCTGCCAGCTAAGGGCCATCGTGGAGAAAAGAATTCTCCTAGGGATATCACCCACAAAATGGTCGGTAATAATGCCTTCCTTAGGTTTTGGATCCCACAAACCCTTACACATTCTACACTTGCATCAATACATGTATGAAGACCCTACGACAGGTTCATGAAAATAATATAGTGATCTAATTCCTAGTAGTTTCAATCTACTAGGCCAACAAACAAAGCACCAGGCGAAACTCTAGGAATTCTTCACTCCTCTAGCACACGTTTCTTGTTGTAGTGCTCATCAACACAAACCCTAGGTATGAAACTCTAGCACATGATGTCTTCCCTATCCTTTACCTCCCACAAACACTAGCCCCTTGCATCCCCGCATTAACATGAGTATGAAGACATCGGGATAGGTTCATCAACAAAATACAATGATGTAATCACTACCCTTTTCAATTCACAAGATCTCCAATCAAATCATTGCACCATGCTCTAGTCATTCTTCACTACTCCAACACGTGTACTACTCTCCTTTTGCACCGCACATGTACAAGGGCTATATGAAAAATCATACAACTCTCCTTTCAGGGCTCTTGTTCATCCTAGGGATTGCATATAACAAATATTAGGTCTCCTTTTTTTGCATTTATAAGAACTAAGGCTTGTCTGGGACAATTAGAAATATAGAATAAAATGCACACTTTACACAAAAATGCATTGTCCTCGCCTCATATAGTGTAAGGCGATGGGGCCAAGAATAAAAAAGTGGAGTATATCCTTATTAAAACTAAACTAGTATACAAGATAAGGTATCCAAAAGCTAGGAAAATCCAAAGGCTTCCAAACCCTAGTTAGAGCATCCACCATCAACAACAAAGTATAACTAGTAAAGATGGCTTAGCAAAGAATTGAACCAAGCAAATTGTAGCCACTTCAAAGAGTAAACAACAAACTAGCATGAATAATAACAAATCCACCCTTGATTTCCTAATTACTTCATACAAGTCCTTTAGGATACTTTCTAAGTTTAAAAGAAACATGCTCTACAAGTTTAGTGCTCCAGGTATTCAATAAAGATTTTTTGCCACAAATCCTAGCTCCATCTCACCCAAGGACAAAAATACTAACACATCATGAATTTTCTAGAGATCCAGGCCTCAAATCTCTCCAAGGATAGGATCCTACATCCAAGTTCCATCAAAGCCTATCAAATCATGGCCTCTATAGGTTTCTACTCTCACAAACCCTAGCCCTTTCCATCCTTGCATTGATACAATTTTAAAATGTCTCATGTAGGATCATTAAGAAAAGATAATGATTTGAATTTTGAATACTTCTCTATTCAATTTACAATAATGCGTGTGTTAAATTAACATATATAACCATCACTAGAAACTACACAATTTCAATGGGAATATACACTAAAAACCAAATCTACAAGCACAAAAATTGTGGAGAACAATGTATTTCATTTATTGAACAAATGAAGTTACAAGTACATACCAATAAATTTATCACAAGTTTGTACAATATGTTAGTCAATCTTATGACAAACTACAACAATCTAAATGTTTTCAAACCTTAGCTAGGGCATCCACCATCACCAACAAACCATAAGTAAATAGCATGGCATATAAAGTCTTCACACCAAGATACTCCTAGCTTCCTCAAAAGGTGAGAAACAAACACACAACCAACAAGTCCAACATTAATTTCACAATTGCAACATAAATGTCCTCTAGGAAATTCTCAAACCTTACATCACAAAACCTTTCCAATCATAAAGCTCCAAGACTCAAAATATCTCAAAAGATATTACCATTTTGAGAAGTGTGGCAAGAAAGGCTCAATTTGACTTTAGCCTTAGTCAAATTGAGAAAAATCAAATTTCCACGTCAACAGACAACTTGGAGGTAATTAATTGAGGTGACATGGCTCTGGTCACTCAGTTAGCTCAATATGTACGAGTTAGAGGGCTTGGGTTTCATTTTGCATGTGTTGATTGCTAAATTATAGCAATCTAGTTCAGTTATTTCGAGTTGTATTGAGTTAAACTAGTTCTAAGAGTTAATAGAACTAATTGGAGGTCAGTTGTGCAATAAGAGAACATTCTAACTCAACGATAATTAAGTTAACTAATCAATCAACCAAAAATAGTTCATGCATGCAAGGAATTCGAATTTATCAAGTTGTGGTGGAGATTCCAAGGCAGTGTACAATTAATTATATACTAGATTGAGTGTATTGTTTAGAGTATTGGTCAAGTGATTAATCCTTGGGAATTTTGCAAGCAAATAAGCAGGAAATTTTTGGAGCTAATGTGCTCATGTGTATATGATTTTATATGCTATGATGCTAGAAAACCTGATGTTGTAAATGTGTTTAACTTATGCATATTAATAAACACATAACGACTACAGATTGAATTTGACGAAAAGAGTATGGGGGACAAGACTCCATTGGATTATAAAATGGCCTGATATGATTCCATAGTCATTAAAAAGAGTAGTTGAATATAACCAAAGTCAATTTAGGTGACTTTAGAGGGTGCCAAGAGTCAGAAAAAGGTCATGCACATAAAAAAAAGATGTAGGAATTGTCAAGGGTAAGCTAGTTAGCCAGGGAGTCATTTTGTAGGGTTGGATACCAAGGATGGTAGTAGGAACTCCTATAACCCCAATGCTTAATAAAACATTGTTCGTTTGGTTTGGGTACCTTGGAGGAGGTGGCATAGATGAGGGACTGTTGGTGTAGGGAAGGGTATGCACTGCATAGGTACAGGATGATGGGGGATGTGAGCTTGGATGTTGGAGGCTTCCATGGTTTGATATGAGGGCCCAAAGCATACCTGGAGAGCTCATAGAGTAGCTATAACTATTGTAGCCACATGCCTGAGAAAATATTTGTTCGGCTGAGTAATATGCCCTAAAGGTGGTGGCATAGCTTGAAGGATGCAAGTGCAGATACGGGTCTGCACTGCATGGGTGCATATTGATGGGGGACATGAACCTATAGGTTGGAGGTTGCTAGGGTTTGGTAATTTGATCAGTTTATGCTACTAGATATGTACCCATATTTAACCAAGTTGTTACCCATGGATTCGAAGCCCCAACTCAGAGGTGACCCACTGTTGAGAGATAATGAACATTATGGTCTATGGCTGGGAGGAACGTCAAAGTTATGCAGCCAGTTGGAAGCTTAACAAATAAGTTATATTGTAACTTTCATTTAATTTATGTTTGATTTTTTTATGTACCCTTTTATGTGCTACATATGTATCTTAATTATTGTGTAAAAATTAAATAGCTAGGAATTTGCACTAAAATGCATTTAGATGTGCATATCACAATGCCCAAAAATGAGAAAAAAAAGGAAAATAACCAGGTGACACTATTCAACAATAATAGGCACAAAAATATGCCATCAACATGTTGGTTGGAGGCATAGTCGAAGCTAATAAATAAGGGGGAAACCGTCTATACATCAGTTACAAAGGGTCACTGGTATGGATATACCCGACTAACAGCTGAAATGATTCAGTATGGGAGACAAATCATTTCATGAAAAGTAGCAGGTTGTTGACGAATTGTTTGAAAAACTCATGAGTGAAGGTCGATAAAATTCTCATTTCAAGATGATATCCAAAAGAATGAAAAGTTTTAAGGATCCAATTGTGATTATAGGCTTAGAATTTGTGGAGATACAAACAAATTTTAGTAATAGAAACACTAAAATTTGCATAGACAAAAATAATGATAATAATAATAATAATAATAAATAAATAAATAAATTTATTGATATAAAATTAATAAATAAATATATGATGACATCAACAATGAGGTGGGTGTGCCATGTTACAATGCTAGGTGGCGATTGGGTTGGCAAGTGAGGACGCTAGGTGGCAGGACTCAGTGTGACTAGGCACCATCGGGTGGATGTAATGCACTAAAATATTGTGCCTCTCAATGCACGATATGATCCATGGACTTTGACCATAGATAATGTGATGTGTTGGATCTATCAGACGCCCTTTGCATCAATAAACACTAGAATGTTGGAGACCAATTTGTGATGTGGGTCATTGATCTCGCTTGATTATAGCCATTGGATCTATTCGAGGTGTAATTTTGTTTTATCCCTTGCACTATTTGGATTTCAATTGTTTATCTGGACCATTGATCTCGCTTGATCATAGCCATTGGATCTATCGGTGTTGCAAGTCTATTTTATCTGTCGCGCAAGTTAGATTTCGATGGGTGATCTGGGTCATTGATTTTGCTTGATCGTAGCCATTAGATATAATAGGGGTGCAAGTATATTTTATCCCTTGTGCAAGCTAGAGTTGGATGTGTAATATGGGTCGTCAATCTCGCTTTATCGTATCCATCAAATCTATCAGTGGTGTAAGTCTATTTTATTCCCTATGCAAATTGAATCACAATGTGGATTATGGGTCATTAATGAATATGGAGCACAATGATTAGATCTATCATGAGTGAAAGTCATCGTAAACCATCACGCATGTTTTAATGCGACGTAAGATTTGGACCATTGCATTAGTGAAAATATCCACTGTCAAATATGTTGTGTAGGGAAAATGGAAACCCATAAACTTGCATCCATGTTCCAGCACAACATAAATCTAAGCTATAAAATCAGAGAAATCATGGCCATTATATTCATCAAGGAGTTAGTTTTCTAAATGCTTGTGTATGTTTTAGTCCAATGGGAATCTAGGTCGTTGATCTACCTCAAGATCAACCCTTAGAACTGGAAGGTGGAAAAGTCATCATGGTAGTGAAAAATGGAAAGTGAACCCTATGTGTTGTTGTGTCCACTCAATCAATTCCATGTGTAAGGACCCACATGAATAATGGGGCCTAAGTGGGGATAGACCAATGTTGTACGATCCTTCCCCCCCTCCCCCCATGCATCCAAGGTTGGAATTGTGTCCTATACAGATCCTTGGGTGATCTTCTGCAGAACCGCAGATCTGAAAATCAATTCTGCAACTTTGCTATTTTGAGGCAATTCTTGGACATTCTCCTTTATCTTTCATTTTCATCCTTTTACTTAAATTTTTAACATTACCATGAAATGACTTTAGATGTTTGAGAGTGGTTCTGGCCTCATCGGACTTCATATGGAGAAAATAGAATTTCATATCCTATTCAAAATTCAACAGACTTAATAGTTTTCAGGAATTCGGGATCAATGAGATTGTGGAATTTCACTACATGATATTATGTATGAGGGTATGTGATTGGCATTTAATAAAGAGCACAAAGCCCTATATGTGCTCATGTACCCTAGTGTTGGTGGTATTAATTGTTGAACTCCTTTTTCATGGCATTAGCAAAAAATTACCTTTCAATCAAGTCAAAATCCTTGATCAACCATGTTAAGCTTTTTCCACCATATTTTAAGGCTTGGATTAGGTAGTCTGATAAAAATTGGGCAATGTTGAATAATATCCCTAGACAATCGAGGTAGAGGCAAAGGCAAGACAAGAGGAGAAGAATCTAGATTCTAGATGGTTGATGCTCTAATAATTAATCATTGATGTACAATGGATGCCATATCTATCTTGATTTATCTACAAGTATGCATGTTTTCATATATTCTACAACTAATTTGGTATTTCGGATGTGTCTTGTTATTACCAGATTATACAGGCACCGCGACAACGCTCAGGATGGGGGTTGTCACTCTAATCCCCGCCCACTTAGTTCTAGTTGTCTCCCAATAGCAGGCTATGGGGGGTGGTCCCTATGGAATGAAGTGAAGGAAAGCCAACTTACTTGGGAGACACGGATGAGTGGCCTAGCCACTTGGTTGAATTTAAGCAAGTTTATTGATTAAATTAGATTTTTCTATTATGACACTAGTGCCTTAATGGAGTCACAATTTTTTCCTTCTTATGAATTGAAACTAAATGACTGAATGGAAACCCATTGCTTGAATGATTGACTAACCTATATGATGTGAAAATCCTAGGACCTATGTGAGATGCAATGATCTTGATAAATTTTATTTAAATGCCTAGTCTAAGTGTAACCTTACTTTAACTATTTTGAAGTTGGACTCCAAGGTAGGTTGTGGGAAGGCAACTAATAGGAAGCAAACTAGGGCCCGATTAACGATACATTTTGTTATGCTTCTATCACTCGATGTCTCTGGCACTACAGAGACTGTGGCTTTGATGACTGCAAAGTCACCGTGTTAACCACAGAAGAGTTGTCGAGACATGTCAAGCTAGATAAGAAGGATTGACCTATATCTCTATCAACCTAGCTTATGCTAGGAGATAAATTATTAATGCAAACCTAGATCTAGAATGTTTATGCAAGAGATTATGAGTGAGATTTATCTTGAGTTAATATTTTCTTAAATTGTTTAAGTACTTTGATTAGAAACCTTTTAAGGGTATTTATCAATAGTGAAATGCAATCTTAAACAAGATAAATTGCTTACGAATACAAGTGCTAATTTCAACAATATTTCACAAGTTACCAAGTAGCCAAATGCTAATAATATTCGATCAAGATATTGATCACAAGGCAGTTTATATCAGCAGTACTACTTCAGAAAATTCAAATTTATCAATGTTGTAGTAGTAGTGCATAAACTACTTCAAATGACGAAACTTACCCAACATAATGAAACATATAAATTTCCAATTTGACCAGCAATGTAAATTAACTTCTTTAGAACACTTTACGATGGTGTATTCAACAATATTTCATATCTGATTTTGAAATTGTAGCAGTAAGTAAAGGCAAATCAGCAAGATAAAATTGCCCAAGATAGATGGTCAATATACCCAAAAATAGCAAAATGCATCGGAACTTGAAAATTTCATTTTTAGGGTTTTTGGTGAGTTTGACTTAGCAATTTTCAGATATGATATGATTATTACAGCAATGAGTTAACCATAGATTAGCAAATTAATCCAGCCAAAAATAGATGCCCAATACTTCTAAAAATAAAAAACTTTCACCAAAATTTAAAAAAAAAAAAACAAAACAAAACAAAAAATAGTTTTTTAGAGAATGTGATTCAAAAATTTCATAACTGATAAACTAATTACAGCAGTAAGTTAGTTACATATCAACAAGCTAAAAATATTGAATATGTTGCCCCAAATGTTTAAAAATAGTAAGTTTTTGCCGGGAACTGAAAATTCAAAATTTTTAGTCCTTATCAAGTATATGCTTCAAGAATATTTCAGACTTGAATTTCACAGTTATGTAGTAAATTCAAGAAAGCTAAAATGTTAGATATAGGTCAAATTAAATTCCCAAGTGGCTAACACTTGTGAAAACTTAGATTTTGCAATTTTAATCGATTTTGACCAATTAGAATTAGATTTTAGGGCTCAGAAATTAATGATTTAACTGTTGTAATAAAACTGAAGCAAAATAAGGGTTTGAAGGTCAAACCCTAGGCCCAAGTCCTTGAGATATGAATTTTGAGACCTTAATCTTGCAAAACCGCCAAGTATTTAGCCTTAAAACTTCATATTAGGGTTTCAGGTTAATTTTGGGGCAAAAAGGGCCAAAAATTGGATCAAGATCAAGGGAACTGAATTTGTAGGGATAAATGGGCTAGGATGATAAATCGGGGCACAAGGACGGAGAAAATGGCCAATAAGTGCCAAAACTTTGCCCAGTGAGGCTAGCATTTTGGAAATAAGGGTTTAGGGGCTAAGGCCTAGGGCCTAGGGCCTAAAGGCTCCATAGGGGAGCCTCAAGCCCTTAGAAGGTTGCGGCCAAGGAAAAGGAAGAGGGAAGGCCAAGGGAGGAAGGTCAAGAAGGCTAGGAGAGGAATACACAAGGGAGGGAGGTTGAGAGGAAGGGAGCCGAGAGGAGGAGTGTAGAGCATTGTTTTTATTAAATTTACAAATTTGACAAATCAAAGCTAATTATTCAGACAGTGATATTTTAAAACACAATTTACCAATTAAATACACATATACATACCCGGCTTCCAAGTTTGAAGTCGATCCCGTGTTGTTGTAGCCCCAATTTGCTCTCGTTGCCAAATGACCAAATTCTCCCTACCAAACTGGGCACAACCTTGGTACCCAACCCCAAAATACTTCACAATTGAAGCACTCTAGCCCCTATGCCCAAAAGCTTCAAGAACAATTACTCAAACCTCTAGTTTTGATTCAAATCTCCTGTTCTGATTCAAATTCCCTCCTCTCCAAAGAAAACTTTCCTCCCCCTTTACCCCGGCCAAAATCCTCCTTAAATCTTTGAGGTTCCTCTCCACCCTACTTCTCTGCCACCTTCAATTAGGTATCTTTTTAAGATTTGCAAAGGCAGTCACTCTGTTTACTTGACACAGTGAATTCATTGTATATAGTCACCTTTCCTTTTGACAACAAAACTTTACAAATGTCTTTAATGGGTTATTTTAATTTGTTCATTTTTTCATTACCTTTAATTATTATGTTATAATTTCTTTTGAATTTAATATATTTATTTTAATTCACTTCTTTAATATATATGGTATGTTTCCATATACCTATGTTATATTATACATGTCCTTTTAATTATATTTATTTGGTTCCTTTTGTTGACATAGTTATATTTCCTTAAATTCCTTTATATTATATTTAATGCAAAATGTATAATTTCATTATTATACTTAATAATTAACAATAATATGTTATAGTTCTTATTTAGTTAATATAATTCATAATGTTATAGTTACCTTTTATTTTGTATAATACTTTATATTTACTTTTGTTCAAGATAATATGCTAATGGTGGTTTACATAGTCAATAACCCATATTAACGTATACATTATATTCTGTCAAGTTTTGTTATTTACTCAATAATTTATTCATTAAACTTTTCATAATTAGTTAACATGTATACTAGTGCATGCGATGTATGCATATGTAGTTATCATATGCATGCTAATTTGTAATTGTAGGAGGGTCATTACATACAAACCGTGTTCAGAAAATCCTGAAGTTAGGGTTTATGTAATATATCAATAGTTATTTAGCGATTATATAACTATGTAGGATTTGTGTTTTGAACATTTATAGTTTTATAATTTTAACAGTCATACCCCACCCCAGCCGAGTTCCCAATCTATTTTTATAATCATCCTATCCTTCCTAATCTCTTCCGCTCCCATCCTATCAGTCTTCTATTGGAATATGTCATGGCATCAGTTATACTAACCTAATCATTCATAAACTTCAAGGGTGTCAGTGTCGATTATATCAACCTGATTACCCAATAGGCATCTGACAGTCATCATCACACGTCTAGGGGAGTGTGATCCACACAGTCCTCCCATGACTCCATGTTTTGGAGGATAAACGGTGGGTAATACCTCCACCCCTCCTAGTGGGACCAAGGTTAACACCCGATCATGGAATATCGTTGAGTCTTAATTGTTCTTGGAGCTTTTTCCCTCACATGGTCATTTGGTAACAATTTTATCTACAATGTAAACATGTGTCCATATATTATAACATATGCATCAATATATTCAAAACAATTCGTATTTAAATAACAGTTTCTGTGTAATTCATATATGTTGCCATCTACGATATAACGTACTTGGCCATGTCCAACCCATATATCAGTAAGTTAGCTTTCATATTAAAATGCAATCATCATTTTATTTCTATCTCATCAATCATGTCAATATGCAGAAATGAAACCAAATTATAGATATCTTCATCCATAACATAATTCATGATTTAGATTTCATAGCAAGGTTAATTAAATATTAAACTTCATATTAGTATCCATATTCCAGCAATGTTAATTATATAACATATTTCATATTGGTATTCATGCACCAGCAAAGTTCAGCAAATAACATATACCATGTACCAAAAAATAAAAATTATAATCCAAAACAATAGTCTCAAGTATCCAACTCAAAATAAAGTACATATGTACAAAATAGGGTTTTAAGTTCCTAAAAATCAACACAAGTTGGGGTATTTCGGGCCTATGATCTTTGTATCTTCCCAGGTAATCGATCCAGAGCTATAATTATCCCACTGGACCTTAACTTGGTCTACTAGGCGGTTCCTGAGCTGTCGAATCCTATGTTCCAGTATATGTAATGGTTCGACTAAAATGGTTCCCTCGTCAGATACTTGCAGTTCCTTCCATTGAAGGTTATGAGATTTGTCAATTATGTCATGTCTTAATACATATATGTGAAATACATTATGAACTTTATGCAAGTGGGGTGGCAATGCAAGACGATATGTGATAGGTCCAAGTTTTTTTTTTTTTTAGAACTTTCAATGGCCCAATAAACTGGGTTGACAACTTTATTAATTTTTTTAACCAAATGGTGCCTTTTTTTTTTGTTTAATGTGGATAAAAACTTGATCCCCTACTTCATAATTCCTATCTGTCCTGTGAGCATCAGCATAGCTTTTTTGTCTATCTTATGCTTCCTTCAACCATTGCCTACCTTGTTTTACCTACTCTTCCATTTCTTGAATTTATTCTAGTCTCACTATTACCCTATCGTCTAACCTATCCCAACTTAGCAGTGTTCTACAAGGTCTGTCATATAATTTACATTGTTTTTATTAATTTACAAATTTAACAAATCGAAGCTAATTTGTCATGTCCCTTCTTAAATTACTTTGGAATATGACTAATTATTGCATTTTGGGGCCAATTTTGGAGATAGTGAGGCCCATTTGATTTTTATTAGGAAATTAGACTAAGGAAAATATATTTTATTGTGATTAAATTACATGGGGGGTCACCCACACTAGGGAAATATGCACTCCCTAGTTTGGTTTGTATGGAGGTGGTTAAGTGAGGGCCCATGGTGGAGGTAAAATTGGAGGGAAAAGTGCTCCATGAAATCTATATAAAGAAGGAAACTCTCCTCATTTCATTCATCTTTTGGCATATCGATTTCCCTTTGGTTGATTAAGTTGCTTAGCCGAATCACTTATTATTCAGCACAATTTCTTCAAGCGAAGAGCTCACCCTTTCTTCAGGGGACTTCAAGCGCCACCCTAGGAAGGTTTTTCTTCATTCTTCCAGAAGGGGGATTTCGTTGTGATTTCCAGCAATTGCATTCATCTTCTAGTGGTGCGTATCACTGGAGGACGCAGTGAAGAGGAGGCCGAGTTTACTTGTGGTGGCTTGATCTGGAGTTTGGTTGGGATATTTTCCAGAGAGAAGGCCTAAGAGATTTGTTGTCATCTTGGATAGTTCGGGAGTTGGAGGAGAGTGCTTCTTTGCAGTGTGATTTTCGCACTTGGTGCACACGTGGGAGGTAGAGTATCAATCTTTGAGGCTGAACTTTGTCGGGGAAGTTAAGGGAAGCATTTTTGGAGGAGATTGCTTCATTTTTAGAGCTTGGGAGGAGGATTTCGTTGGTGTCCCTTGCAAGCCATATTCTTCAGCAATTTGGAGGGTGTAGGGCATATTGGAGGTTGATTTTGCAAGATCAAAATCCAGCCAAACCATTTTTGGGTTTTTCTAGGTTTTGTGAAAGGAGTATGTAGTTAAAATTTCAGAATTTTCCAGGTGATATTCGGGTATGAAATCCTCATTCTTATAACAGGGTGAATTGTTAGTAGCTGAGGAATTTGCACCAATTTATGGGTTCGACTTTGACTTGGAGATAAGTCAAACCATTTCTGGGTTTTTCTGGGCTTTTGACAAGGATCTCAGTTTTAAAGTTTCATCATTTTCTAAGCAATGAAGGCAGGGTTTCTTGTAGTTCTTTTCCATCGGGCTGTGTAGTTTCTAAGGACAGTGCAGAGCATTAGAGAAGCAGTAATTTCCAGCTTTGAGATTACTATTTTATCACCTGGGTCCTGTCAAGCTTTCCCTTGAGGCAAGCCCAGGTGCATTTTTCCATATTATTGTACTTGCTTCATTTCATTAATAAAATGGCTTAGTTGGTTCTCACTTATGGATTTTTAATGAACATTTGCTCATTGTTTTAATTTCCTATGCCACAAATTGATTTTGTTTTGCATATCACTGTTTATTTGAGTTTGGAACATTACATAATTATTCAAACAATGATATTTTAAAATACAATTTACCAATTAAATAGACATATACATACCTAGCTTTCGAGTTTCAAGTCGATCTCATGTTTTTGTAGCCTCAATTTGCTCTCGTTACCAAATGACCAAATCCTCCCTGCCAAACTTAGCACAACCTTGGTACCCAGCCCTAGAATACTTCACAATTGAAGCACTCTAGCCCCTGTGCCCAAAAGTTTTATGAATAATTACTAAAACCTCCAGTTCTAATTCAAATTCTCCCCTCTCTAAAGAAAACTTTCATCCTCCCTTTACCCCAACCAAAATTCTCCTTAAATCCCTAAGGCTCCTCACTGCCCTCCTTCTCTATCACCTTTAATTAGGTATCTTTTTTAGATTTGCAGAGGTGGTCGCCCTCTTTGCTTGACACGGTGAGTTCATTGTGTACAGTCACCTTTCCTTTTGACAACGAAACTTCACGAATGTCTTTAATGGGTTATTTTAATTTGTTTGTTTTTTTTTTAGTACTTTAATTATTATGTTATAATTTCTTTTGAATTTAATATATTTATTTAATTCCCTTTTATAATATATATGGTATATTTCCATATACCTATGTTATATTATACATGTCCCTTTAATTATTTTGGTTCCTTTTGTTGACATAATTATATTTCTTCAAATTCTTTTATATTATAATTAATGCAAAATGTATAATTTCATTATTATACTTAATAGTTAACAATAATATGTTATAGTTCTTATTTAGTTAATATAATTCATAATATTATAGTTACCTTTTATTTGTATAATACTTTGTATTTACTTTTATTCAGGATAATATGTTAATGGTGGTTTACATAGTAAGTAATCCATCTTAATGTATACATTATATTTTGTCGAGTTTTGGTATTTACTCAATATCTCAATAATTTATTCATTAGACTTTTCATAATTAGTTAACACGTATACTAGTGCAGTGCATGCGATGTATACATATGTAGCTATCATATGCATGCCTCGTATGTATGCTAATTTGTAATTGTAGGAGGGTCATTACAAGGAGGGGCTAACGGCTAGCCTAAGAGGGCCTATGAGAAAAGGAAGGAGGTTGAAGCCTCAAAACCCCACGGCAACGCCTAAATAGTCACTAAACCAAGACGCAGAGGGCAAAAGTGGACACGTTGGGGCTAAGGAGAGCATAAATAGGCTAGAAGCCCTGAAAAAATTTAAACCCTTTCTCCAAAATAAAATTATGCTTCAACTCTTTGATTTTCTGAAAAATTCTTCCGTGGGAACCCTACAAAAAAATTCCAAGAGACTAGATCTTACCCTCAAGGGCCTAGATCTAGCTCTTCTTCCACTTAACTCCTTGACCTATCCTGCAAAAATGAAAATAGAAACACCCAAACCCCAAATATATACAAAATAAATCTAAAACCCCAACCCAATTTAGAAAATGAATTACAATTTTATTTACAAAATATACATGGGTTTTCAAATGGATTTTGAGAAAACGATTTTTATAATATTTTTATTTGAAAGAATGGCTAAAATGGTTCAGAAAAATTAATGATCATTATAGCCCAAGAAAATATTAAATCCACCATATAAAAACTATAGATCCAAGCAAAGTAACCCTTGCCCACAGTCTGTGAACTTGGAGTCCAAGGGTCAAGTACCAACGAACATTATGTATTATCTCAAAATAATAATCACAAAGCACCACATAGGAAGCCCATAGTCAATACATGCCACAGATCAACAAAACAAGAACACCTCGAGTTGCACCTGAAAGTCTTTTATTATGGTAGGAAAATTAGTTCCCAGCATGACAATAGTTTACACAATGCTTCAACAACAATTCTAGCCAGAGATCAAGATGACTAGAGACTCAACTAACTCTCTAATTTATAGATAAATCCTCCAAATGAAAAAAATAACAACTAGTTTTTTTTATATTATCAAAATAATCTTTGTTGTTGATAAACACTTCAAGATCTTTTAATCTTGGCCCTTGATTTTTATTTTTGAGGAATTTTCGAAATTATCATTTAATTCCATTTTAATTAGCTCAAAATTAATTATTTAGAGCTAATTTCCTCAAAAAATTTGACTTTGAATTAACCACCAAGGTCCAAATGTCCAAATTTTCTTGAAATACAATATTCCCTTGGTGGAAAACCTTTAAAAATCGATTCTTTCAAGACCCACAATTTTTTCCATTTGAAGAATTTATTTTCCTAAAACAAATTAACTTGACTCTAATTAATTAATTTTTTGGCTTAGGATTTAATTTTATTTTGCCAGAAAAATTAACTAATTTACACGAGGGGATTTAATTATTTTTCCAACCCTCTAATTCATATGATTTTTCATTTACAAGACTCAAAGAGAGAATACACATTCGACTAAGACCCTCAAGACACATAACCCATCTGCGACTCAATATGATCTAGTAAACCAAGTGATTTTTAATAAAATTAGCTTAAATTATTCTCAAACCACTTTTACATCAGACTCGAATAAAAACACTAGGAGTCACTAAATAATTTGACAATAAATTTCACCCTAGATTTGGGGTTTAAGCTGGAGAGAAAAAGCTCTTCTAATTAGTCATGTCAAAAAACACTAGTAATCAATAAGGTTAAAAAACCTCCTACAATGGAATTCGTCATCTAATTGTAGGTTTACCTAGGTTGTTACATAGACTCAAGGTTTACTAAGATCATTTATAATATATAACTTGAAGAATGGGATGACCATGACACATGGACTGCTGATATGTGATCTGATCCTTTTTTTAAAAAGTTGGTACTTCCACTTCCCTGGAACTTTGACAATCTAAGTGCAACATCTGGCTCCATATGGGGACACGTTGCTTCCAAGAAGTAATGTGAGAATCCCATAATCCTGCATCCAAGGAAACAAAGGTCCATGAAATAGATATCCATTCAATGTCAAAACCATCATTCATATATAGAAAATACCGTTGGAATAGAAAATCTACTCTAACAAACTAAAATATAAAGAACATGATATAAATGTGTGAAATAAACTATCTAATGACATGAAATAAAAGGGAGTAGGGTTAGAGATATTATACAAAACGATGCTTCATGGCATCATATGTCTTCAACATAGTGCATACTGAGCATATATTGACTCTACGGAAAATTTGTGGGTTTTTTCTAAGACGTGCCATGCTGAATTCTGAAAATGATAGGACTTTGACTTGTCCAAATATCAAGCTGCTCTCGGCCATCAAATGCATCAAACCTCTTCCTTCTTCTTTTCTGCATTTTGTTTTTCTTTTCAATGGGATGAGATGTCAATAATGAGACCAACATAGATTTTCTGTCTTGATCTCAAAATTGCTCGGATGAAAAATCTGAGGCATGCCCAATTTTATCCTAGATATATTCTTCCAATGGAGACACATAGGCTTGATCTTTCCAATTTTCCTTTTCAACCATGGTACTCCTAATTGACTTGTCTTGAGTGGGGAAAGTGACCTTCCTATAATGAGATGAGAACTACTATGGCAAAGTAAGAGACCTGTGATTTGTGAAAAACCCTTTGTGCTTACCCCCTAGATCCTTCGGTCTGAGCTAAAATCTCGGAACCTATGTATTTTCCATCATTTGTAGCCTATTCTAAAGAATGGTCTTTTCAATTCTGATGGCACAATCTTATTATAGTGTCAAACCTTTATAACATTGATTTCTTTGGCATGGCTTTCCTCCGTGATCAACGACTTAATCTGAAGGCATATATGACTCACTTCCATATCCTTAATTACTTTGACATTATCCACTTTTATGGTAATCAAATGATCCATCATAACTTCCATCTCTTGAGCACACTTTTCTTCTATAGCTAACAACCTGCTCTGAAAACTGATTTCCATGTCCTTTATCACTGTATCATGATTTACTTCAATAGAATCAATGTCTTCCTTATGATTTATTTCCATGGTGACTAGGAAACTTTGCATGGTGGCCATCTAATTAGAATGAGTAGTTTCCATGGTTTTCAGGTCTTCAACATGCTACCTTTCTATGGCTAATAATTGGTTCTAAAGATTGGCCTCCCTGTCCTGAATAGAGCTTATTTCTTTCTTATGATTTTCCTTTATGGAGCTAAGCTCTTCAACATGCTTTTTCTCAATAGCCATCCACTTGATGTGCAGAGATTTCATTTCCTTGGAGTGATCTGCCACCAATTTTTCTTGCCTTTCCACTATCTTTGATTCTGATTGCAAAGGTACAAGTGGATTCATCGTGAAAGTGGTCACAAGGTCTACAATATGGCACTTCTTGATGATTATTATGTTGCAACTCATTCTCTTGATACCTTTCTACGATATTTGTATCCTTCACATGACCACTTTCATCTTTTTTCTCAACACTAGAGGCACAAGGTGAACCCCTTTGACTTTCACATTTATCTTTAAAAGTACTGATGATGTCTTGTGAAGAATCAAAGGAGTCATCAGGAAACCTGCAAAACCAATCTCTAGCATCGTCTTTCAAAGATAGGAAAAAAAAATCACATCTTGATGTCTTTGTGATCATAACATGAAGATCTACAACACATTATCATACAACGAGTAAACCTTAAGATATGTTTTGCAGCAGTGATTTCATCATTACCCATGAACAAAGGAAATTTATTAATGGCATTTTCTGGAATATCATGAAGAATGTTAGTAAAATGACACGGGGCAAACAAGTCATCCATGATGATTTGCTTTAGGGGAAAGGGAGCTAATGGATGTCAGAGAGAAATCCTTGTTCAAGAAAAACAAGAGATCCACAAGAAGCGAGCTTCTAGCAGAAATTCTTGTAAGAAATGAAAGAAATGGAGTCGCCACTTGAACATGAATCTAGCTCTAAGATCCAAAAGGAAAAAAACAAAAAAATTAGTTAAGGATCACGCAGATGGATATCAAGTAGAGCTTCCTGCTTCAGAAAAATGGATGAATAAGTGGAGTCGCCACCCAAACAGGAAACCAACCTAAATTCCCAAACGCTAAAAGTGTGAATGAACAAGATAATAGGATTAGTGAAAGGAAAAATGATAAGGTGATGAGAAGATGAAGAATAATGAAATAAGGTGCTAAAAAATGTGTGGTGTTGATGGGACAATGAATGAAGAATGAAGGATCAAAAGATGATATGATGATTATGAGAAATTGACGTAAACCCCGAGAACAGAAAAAAATATCTCCTTGACAACAGAGCCAAAAAATGTTGTCGCCCACATTGTACAGGCATCACAACAACACTCAGGATGGGGAGTTGTCACTCTGATCCCTACCCACTTTGTTCTAGTTGTCTCCCAACAACAGGCTATGACGGGTAGTCCTTATGGGATGAATTGAAGGAAAGCAAGTTGAGAATCAAATTACTTGCGAGACACGGATAAGTGGCCTAGCCACTTGGTTGAATTTAAGCTAGGTTATTGATTAAATTATATTTTTCTATTATGAGACCAGTGCCTTAATGGAGTCACAAATTATTGCTTCTTATGAATTGAAACCAAATGACCAGATGGACACCCGTTGCTTGAATGATTGACTAACCTATATGATATGCAAATCCTAGGACCTATGTGAGATGTGTTGATTTTGGGTAACATCAGATGTGCTCTAGCCATGAAAATTGGTGGAGAGGCTAAAGCGCATGAGATATCCAAGACCCAGAAATTGCTTGGACAGATTGTACCCGATTTGGGAGATATTAAAATAATTAATTTTTTTACTGAGTTCCTAAGTCTAAACTTAGGAAAAATAAAATATTAATGGGTATTAATATAAAATTGGGTTAGAAGGTTCCAAAAGTCATGGATAAATCCAAATCTAATCTTAGCCATTGATTAGAGATTCAATCTCGTCTGTTGGAGGACCAACAGGAAAAGTATAAGAGGAGGCTTGAGGGTCAGTTGGAGAACACACCAGAGTGATCAGTCATTCATTTTGCTAGAGCGGGGTTGCTAAGCAAAGTTGAATGAGTGATCAGCAGCAAGGGGTAGTGAGTACTAGACAAAGAGGTAGAGATAGTGCCAGGAGACAAACACAGAGGGAGAGAGCGAGAGCAGCAGCCAAAGCAGGCCAAGTAAAGCCCAGCAAAGACAGCATAGAGCCTAGAGGGACTTTGTCATCCACGCAGAATGCAGAGGGAGTGGCGCAGAGGGTCCCAAAGGCTGCGCAGTGCCTCAGAGGGCAGAAGTAGAGGGGTTTGAGGCTAACGTAGAGGCCAGAAGGGCCAACACAGAGCTTCAGAGTCGCTGGAGAGGGTTTCGTGGGACAGGTTTTCTGAATACTTGTTTCCAAATAGAGAGGTGTTATTGCCGGTTGTTTTCTCTGTCGTGTGAGCTGGTTAGGCACCCAGTTATACTCAAGGAAATATTGAATAATAAAAAACCCTCAGAATATTTGCACCAGTTTTCCCGCATTGGGTTTTTGCGGGGACATTTGTCCAAAAATAACGGTGTCAGTTGTGTGTTTGTTTTCTTTCAACTAATGATATGTAGATGTTGTTTCTGTATTGTGTTTATTTCGGTATTTAAATGTTTTAAATAACTTGTTCAGAATTTACAAGTAGAAGAAATAAACCAGTAGAATACAAATTAATTTTCTAATGGATAGACTTAGAAAATCTAACATGATGTAGTGATCTTGGTAAATTTTAGTTAAATGCCTAGTCTAAGTGTAACCTTCCTTTAACTATTTTGAAGTTGGGCTCCAAGGTAGGTTATGGGAAGGAGGCTAAGAGGAAGCAAGCTAGGGCTTGATTAATGATATCTTATGTTAGGCTACTATCACCCGGTGCCTCTGGCACTGTAGAGATTGTGGTTCTAACAACTCCAAGGTCACCATGTTAACCACCGAAGAGTTGTCGAGGCCCCTCAAGCTAGATAAGAACGGTTGACTTATATCTTTATCAACCTAGCTTATGTTAGGAGGTAAATTATTAATGCAAATCTAGATCTAGAATGCTTATGCAAGAGATTATGAGTGAGATTTATCTTGAGTTAAGATTTTCTTAAGTTGTTTAAGTACTTTGATTAGAAACATTTTAAGGGTACTTATCAATAGTGAAATGCAATCTTAAACAATATAAATTGTTTACGGATACAAGTGCTAATTTCAAAAATATTTCACAAGATACCAAGTAGCCAAATGATACCAATAGTCAATCAAGATATTAATCACATATTTATGATAGTTTATATCCGTAGTACTACTTCAAAAAATTCAGATTTATCAATGTTGTAGCAGCAGTGCATAAACTACTTCAAATGACGAAACTTACCCAACACATTGAAACATAAAATTTCCAATTTGACCAACAATGTAAATTAGCTTCTTTAGCACACTTTACAATGGTGTATTCAACAATATTTCAGATCTGATTTTGAAATTACAGCAGTAAGTAAAGACAGATCAACAAGATAAAACTGCCCAAGATAGATGGCCAATATGCCCAAAAATAGCAAAATGCACCAGAACTTGAAAATTTCAATTTTAGGGCTTTTGGTGAGTTTGACTTAGCAATTTTCAGATCTGATATGATTATTATAGTAGTGAGTTAACCACAGATCAACAAATTAATCCAGCCAAAAATAGATGCCCAATACTTCTAAAAATAGAAAAATTTCACCAAACTTGAAAATTTTATTTTTTTTAGTTTTTTAGAGAATGTGATTCAAAAATTTCAGAATTGATAAACTAATTACAACAGTAAGTTAGTTACAGATCAGCAAGCTAAAAATATTGAATATGTTGCCCCAAATGTCTAAAAATAGTAAGTTTTTGCCGGGAACTGAAAATTCAAAAAATTTAGTCCTTATCAAGTATATGCTTCAGAAATATTTCAAACTTGAATTTCACAGTTATGCAGTAAATTCTAGCAAGCTAAAATGTTAGATCTAGGTCAAATTAGAGAATCCCAAGTGGCCAAAACTTGTGAAAACTTATATTTTGCAATTGTAATCGATTTTGACCAATTAGAATATGATTTTAGGGCTAATAAATTAATGATTTAACTGTTTTAATAAAACTAAAGAAAAAAAGGGTTTGGAGGTCAAACCCTAGGCCTAAGGCCTTGAAGATCCCACCATTGAAAATCGTTGAAACTTTGGGAGCATCTTGCCTCTTGTGAGATATGAATTTTGAGACCTTAATTGTACAAAACCACCAAATATTTAGCTTTAAAACTTCAAATTAGGGTTTCAGGTCAATTTTGGGGAAAAAAGGCAAAAAATTGGAGAACAAGGTCAAGGGAAGGGAATTACAAGGATAAATGGGCTAGGATGGTAGATCAGGGCACAAGGATGGAGAAAATGGTCTCCATCTTGGGTTTTGTCTCCCTATATGGGGTCCTATCCCTCCAGAGGGCTACATTAGCACATGTAGGGTGTGCGTTGAGAGCCATGGGAACCCACAGCAACAGATAACATTCCATGGATCCTCACAACCATTCAGAGATTGCTCATGGTTCACTTATTGGACAAGGAAGATGCACCTAATCCATCATGTCCAGTTGGCCCCAAATTTGCACCATACACGTAGCAGAGCCCCAGATGATCTAGGAATTTCACAATGATATGGCATCACCTACAGCATCATCCTAGCCCTTGCAGGTGATCTACAGGCATCTTTGATTTGTTTGGAGACCCGTGATGACACTTGTGTTCCCCCACATGTCATTTGGAGCACCACAAGTTATTACAAGGGTCCAACCCCTTATCCACTGCTTTTGAGGGTCCTACTCTTCATTACGGCACCCATGGACCTCATTAGGCCTCCTAGAGGGCCCTATGACAAACATCAATTATTATTCGATCTCTTGAGAGGCTTATTATTTCATATATGAGCTAGTTTGGTGGGCTTGTCACCAAAACTTGGATTATTATAACATTATTTTATTTTTGGGGCTAATGTAGGCCAAGGAGGCTAATTTTAACTCTTCATTAGTGTATAAATATAAGTGAGATGAGTTCATTTGTTTATCATCACTTTGGATTGGATTTTATCTCTCTCTTGAGAATTTCGCGCTTTTTCAAGAGGATGAATTGGAGCTTTATGGATGAATTTTGATGTGTGGATATTGATCTATCTTATCTTGGAGCTTCTCTTTTTTCAATTGTGGATGGTTGGACATATTATGTTACATGTAAGTACATGATTTTAATGCTATTCTTGTTTTACTTTATCATATACATTGGACCGATATTTCGCTATTTTTAGGGCTAATTGCTGCATGCATTTACTGCTTTAAATTGTGGAATTTTGTCTTTATTATAGCATCTCTCAATGTATGGGCCATGTAATGTGAACAAAATCTCCCTGGGATAATTTTGACAAGCGAAATAACCTTGATAATCCATCTCCTTTATACATCGAAGTATAAAAGTTGCAAGATTGCTTCCCTTTGACCTAGAAGGCTAGCGAAGTAGTCTTGAGGCCTCCTTGACCGAGAACCAAAGGTCCTCACTCATATTCATCATAGACTCCATTCTCCCAACACTAAGGCATTGATCTACCAAGAGGTGGTCACCTAAAATCATATATTTTCACCTTTTTCCAGGTCTAGCCAAGTTGGGTCACCTAGGGCATCATTTTCCTGGAAAACTACCCATCCAAAAAGTTTTATCTCTTAGGGTCTCCTGCATTGGTGTTTCCTCATGAACTCCTCCAAATTTGAGGCCAATATGACGGTGGAGTTGTGAGAAAATCCAAGCCCTAGATTCAGGATCAAACTTTTCCCTAGTATCCCCAAAGGCTAGTACCTTATTAGATCAATTAAAACCTTTAAGTGGATATTATTTGTTTTATCCATTTCCATACCTCATCTAGGTTAGGGACAATCATTGGTTTCCATACTCTTTTCCCCTACCCTAGACTGGGTCAACTTGGTCCCATTCCTTTGAAAAGACAATTATTCAAGAACCATCTGGGATACCAATTTCAATAAGGATTTTAGGGATTGGAAAATTCCTTCATAAGTCATATTTCCATAAACCTAACCCTCAAATACTCCATCCCTTTCCTAAAAGACATTGTACCTTGCTTGGAAAGCAGGCAAGCTCTATCTTTTTAACTCTTCCAGGAAAGGGATTATTTGGGTCAATCCACATCCTTTCAGTGACTTATCCTTCATCGATGACTCCATAATATACTGGGTCTCCTCCCATCAGTGAAATTTCGTTAATAGAAGGTAGCCTTAGCTGAGGTGACAGTGGGTTAAGTCTCCATTTATTGCCATTGGCCTAGCATTTTCCCTTTAGGGATCCCCCTTAGGTCCCCTACTAGTTTGAGTGGTAACAGGCCTAAGAAATAAGGTTAGGCTATTTGGAGAATACGAGCATTCTAATGTAGACCATAGGTAAGAGGGGAGATTAAAATATTGAGAAGAAATAAAGAACATGTCGAAGAAAGAACCTGAAATAGATCAACCCAATTCGAGTGTTGTGAACCATTCATAGCCCCAGTTTAAAATGGAAGTGAAGGTTGATATCAAATCATGCCAAGGTGATATTGATGCTCTAAATATAAATCACAGGTTGCATCAATTAGAATTTTATTTCAGTTTTCATCATATATAAGAGGAACAAAATATTTCAATTGTGAAAATGAAATTAGAGGGCCATGCCCTAATCTAGTGGGAAAGCCACATCGATATTAGGAGGTTAGAGGGAGATCCTCCATTGACTAAGTGGGAGGAATTTAAAACCCACATGAAGTCACAATTTTACCCTATCGGGTATGTAGAGGACCAGTGGATCTAGTGGCACTACTTTGGGCAGAAGCATGGGAAGAGTGTACAATAGTATACTGCATATTTTAGAAAGATGACCATAATGTTGGGAATCTCCCAAAAGAACCTATTGTGGCTTTTTCTAGCACCTGGGGCACAAGTGCTTTGAGAGACATCGAAAGCTTCCTAGAGACAGCCTCCGGGTTGATTGTAGACCACTGCCTAGGACATCTTAAATAGAGGAGTGCATGGAAGATTATCTGAGAGGGGTTTTTGTAGCACTCAAATTGTCATGTAGTTAAAAGATAATAAGAGGGGCTTGTTTCAATAGGCCTTAGTTAAGGTAGAATCAAGCCAATACATGGATCCAAATGCGGGGGGTATATCGGGACAACCTCAAGAAGAAATGTCTTGCTCTAGTGGCCAACACACAACAATGATACAACTCAATACTGAAGTTGTAGTGATGGTGGAGAGGAGGAGAGGAAGGAGGGAAATAGATGCGTAGGGATGTAAACAAACAAAATCCTCAGCAACAATGTTCCAGCAGAAATATGTAAGAGGAAGGAGGTGAAATTGTAGAAACAGTGATATGATAATTAAGGTTTCATGCCAGATATAACATGGGTATCATTAGCGCCAAACAGCATGAGTAAATCTAGGCTCACACAGGTACTGTAGGTTAATCCAATAACACAAATAAATCTGCAATTACTACAGGTATTGTAGACTATTTAATAACACAAGTGAATTTGTAATATAGCAAGTATTGTTCTCTATTTAGCAGCCTAGATAAATCCATGAATCAGAGAGAGAAATCAACAGCTTCATTACACTATTTCAGAGCAGGGAAAACACATATGAAATGAGATTTACTAGGAGGAAACATACTACACATTAATCATGCTTGGAATCACCAAGATTATTTCATTAATACTTGGAGGGTCCCTTAACCAGTCCATAACATTTAGCATAATATCAGTCAAGTCTCCCCATCAACAAGCAAATAGAACCAAAGTGGCATCTCAGAATTCAAACCCTACGGGTGAAAAATTCTGGAAACATTGTTAAGTGATTCTCCTCCATATTTATCAGAAGAGGGGGAGTTTGGGTTACAGTTACAAAATATCTTTTCTAGAGTTCCATTTGTCCAAAATATTTCCAAGGATTTGATGTATTTTTTAGAAACCTACAAAAATTACAAAATAATGAAAAGAAAGAGGAAGACGGAAATATGATGGAGGAAGTGCCCCCCTATTGTTCCTGTGAAAGGCCTCTAGTCAAGCCACATCTCAGTTTTGATGTGCTTCTCCTTTTTCTCAGTCATTTCTTTTCACTTCAGCATTAACTGCCTAAATAGCTCGTTCTCTGGAGTAGGGAGTGGGTTGACTATGAGTGCCTGTCGCATAGTAGAAATGGAGCACATGTCCCGGATGTCCTTTGTTTTGTATCGGAGTGGAGCCCCACACCAAGCCATTAAGTCTTCCTGAGCCCCCTTTATTGGTTTACCATTGCGCCATACTTCATTCAACGCTTCAGCTATCGACCCATCCGCCTTCAATGCCTTGTACCATGCACTCGGGGCCTTACAGCAACGGGACTTTTCCTCTTAAATTAGTGTTTACAGGGCAGGACCTTCCGATCCGCTTTAGCCCCTTTACTTCAGCCCCTTTTTGTAATTTTCTTCATATGACCGGGGACTTGAACTAGGTGCTTAGCCTGAAGGTGTTAGAGCCTTTAAAAGCATGTCCAGGGGCCCTTTTCCTTTAATACATGAAATCCCGCACTTTGGCGATTTTCGATGTTGGCCATTGATATTTCCTCTTGACCCCTGCAATCACTGATCTGTGAGGTCAAGCCCACTTAAGGCATCACAATTGCAATACGGGAGAGGGAGACCCTATACCTCCCTTTATAGTGTTGGCCGACTTGTCTTGACACGAAACCCTTATAAGATAGAACACATGAAATATCGCATCCGGTAGGATCCTCGCATATCACAATCGCAATACAGGAGAGGGAGACCCTTTACCTCCCTTTATAGTGTTAGACGACTTGTTTGGACATGAAACCCTTATAAGATAGAACACATGAAATATCAGATCCAGGAAGATCCCTTGTGTTGAGGCAAATTAATTACGTATCATTTAATTGTCAACCGGGGGTTTCGTAAAACTTGCGAAGTGTGCGTGCACTGTATATGCTAGAAATTAACTTTCAATTTAGATCAATCTAACTACAAAACCAAATAACAACAAACCAAATTCACCTATTCTAATTCAACAATCTATTCAAAAGAAAGTATAGTACAATTATAGTACAGCGCACAGAATTGAAATCTTAATCTATCACACTTGCAAGAATGAAATCTTAATCTACCACACTTGCAGGAATTGAAATTGCATGAAATGAAATCTACTTTAAGGTATCATGTGTGCATTATCAAATCAGGATCCTATAAAATGAATAAGAAAAACCACATGAAATGAAACGAAAGAAAAAACAATCATTCTTAACCTCTCACACAGGAGAAGATATGAAAGCAAATAAAAACAATCACTCTTAACCTCTCACACAGGAAAAGATATGAAAGCAATAAATCTTAATCTATGAAAAACAATAAATCTCACACATTATAGGTGGCCAATCCAAAAGCATGAGAGATGGCAAGTTGAGAGGCTCCCAATGCAAGCATTACCAGAAAGAGGTGAACATCACTCATGAGCATGGTGCTAAATCTAAATTCCATTCATGAGTAATCTTAACTTGGACACCCGAGTATCTCCAACTTTACACATGCCTTTGAAAGGAGAAGGCTCTCCTATTTATACAAGAACATAAGAAGCTACCTCATTAATGGAGGTCCATTATTCTCTCCCTAGATCCCTAGAAAATCTCATAGAGTTACAACTCAAATAGGTAATGATGAGACACATATAGAGTTACAACTCAAATAGGTAATGATGAGACACATATCCTCTTTGACCTTTATCCAAATCTTCTTCCATATCTTGAAGGGAATTCGAATTTGAGCATTGGAGGCCACATAAGGGTGCCTTGGAAGCTTCCAAATGACCTACACATGTCATGAAACTCAAGCCACTTTTAAGTATTAGCAAGTATATGTCATTTTTCTAAGTTTTAACCATAAATTCACTTAAAATACTAGAAATCATTAGCTTTTGGAAAACACAAATTTAAGCCACGTAATCATGAAAATGGAGGCTAATGAAAGATTATATGGCTATGGAGTTGCGACATGTGAGTGAAATGGTGGCAATAAAGGTGAAAGTGGATGATATTTTGAAGACATTTTGGAGGCTCTACATACCCCCCAACTGATGTTATTGCATGTCCTCATGCAATCTACTGCATTGCTTAATCATGATTTTCTTTTGAATGAGCTTGGCTTATATCAATTGTCCTTAAACTTTGCATTTGAAAATTTCATTTCTTTTTTAAAAGTATTCCTTATCATACATTGAATTGCAACATGTTTGGTTGGTTCTTGTGTGACAACCAAATTTTAATTGGTATTGATTCTTGTTTTTCAATACCTTGTTTCTTTTTGTTGTAGCAAGATTCATTGAACATGTTTAAGAATGCATCTTTGAATCAGCCATATAATATGCTCATCATTTAGGAATTTATTTGTAAGTCACATAACTTTTGAACCATAATACAATCATAATGATTAGGAAAAGTATGCTAGGATGAAATGAAGTGAAATGGAATGAAGTGATATGAAGAGTGATCATAAATGGATGTGATAATAAATGGATGTCCCTTGCCTCCCCCAACTAAAGGTGTTTACGGTTTTTTTTCAAATGAGAAAGAAAATATGGTGAAGTATTTTCCAAAAATTATAATTTCAGTATTCAAGGAATTCTATGATTAAAATCTAGAAAAGAACATACCTTTACTTACCTAGGAAGTGGACAAACTGTGCATATGTAGAGAAGTTGTAGATGTTGTTGGATCATGGAATAGAATGTAGAATTTCATTTGCTTCTTGGTTGCATAAATGGTGGATGAGGTGGTGAAAGTGGATTCTTTATTTATGTTGTTAAATCTATTGTATCTGCTACAAAATTATGAAATGATATAGTCTTCACCTGCTGCAAAACTCGATGGTACAATTCTAGTCATTTGAATCAATGTGTTGTTGTCGAGCATGAAGAGAAGTTATTGGATTATCGTCCATTGATGAATGTCGTTAACCAATTCAAGGAAAACTCTAAAGTACATCTTGTAAAGTGCGAATAGATGAGTTGATGTCAAGCCACTTGCAAAATCTAATGATCAAGGGACATTGATGTATTCCCATGATTGTTGGCGAGAGAACTTGTCATTGATGCATACAAGCCTCAAGGTACTAATAAGGACTCTAGCCCTGAACCTAGATAATGTGTTGATGTTGATAGGCCAAGACTTGTTAGAAGGGAGGCATTATGAATCCCCCATCATCTAACACGAGTATGAAATGATGATTTTGGAAGGACTATAGATGAAAATTTGCATCAAGCAAGATTTATTTAACGGAAAGGAAAATGACAAGAGGGTAAACAAGTGAACGGAAAGAAAAAGGACAAATCAGCATGTAAGTGAGCTGAATGTCTCTATTAATGGGTTAATGAATTGAAATTATGGAAAACATGAATGGAAAATGTAAGTGGAAAACATGCGACACTTGCAAGGAAAATGGTGATGACGATGCTTAGCAAAAATTCTTGAATAGCTTGTGAGTTTGGAGAGGAAAAATGATGGCATTTATGGATGATAGAAATGGATTTAATTGATTCATGTTTCTTGAAATTGGTCGTAGAAAACCAATCATGCATAATTGGCTTCCTTCAATTCTCTGATTGCCCTGGAACTTGAAAATAAACATGACACTAACATTGCAAAAATGTAAGTGTGTTCAAAGAGAAGTGATCAATTTCTCTAGGTACATACAAAAAAATTGCATAATTGATAGGGTCATGACATGTTTTTATTTCAAATGGTTAGTCCAATTTCACAATTGCGATAATAAATCCGATTTCTAAAAAAAAAATTTCCTCAATTTATGTTTGAATCATAGCATTTCATAAAGATAAAGGAATATGATTTATGAATGGTTAATGGTTAATGATTCCTGCAAAATTATCCTCAATCAAAATTTCATCAATAGATCATGCAGATAAAATGCCTTTATAGTTCTTCTTCTTTCCTACATCATGCTTGAAAACATAATCATTAGACAAATCCAATGACAAATTTTGATCATGAATTTATGATTAGAATGCATTGTTGACAAATAGATCATTGAGTTAAATACAGAGCTGCAGAATTGTTTTTCAATTGCAAAATTGTTATTTAGCTGCAGAATTGCGAGGTTTTTGTAGCTAAAATACTGAACAGACAGTTAAGTACAAATAGCTATGCATTTTTGTTATGAACAAATAACCAGTCCAATCTTCAAATTAATCAATACCTCTTCCAAAAAAAATAGCAAATAGAACAAATTTTTTAATTTTTTTTTAAACAAGGTAATTCCGATCTGCTTATTTTTACCTGTAAGCCTTCTTTGGATGAATAGTGGCAGAGAGATTTCCAGTTGTTGATGTCGTAGCCTTGTTTGTTGTTCTTGTCTGAAAAAGGGTCAATTTTGCCAAGTTCCTAACTACCTTCTTATCAGTCTTGAATGCTTCACGAAGATTCTTGATCGACCAAACAATTGGAAGAATGATTGCACAGCAGCAGATAATATCTATAAGCAAAAATGTTTGCTCCCATGTAAATCAATCTTTTGTAGAAGGTCCAGTCTCAGCGATAACTATGCTTGTAATGTTAGAAATTGCTGATAGGCTTCGTGGTAAGCATTGTGTTGGGGTTTTGCAATATTAGCCTTTACCTTACTATCTCCTTCTCCAATCTCAATGTTAATGAGACTATCAACACAAGCCTGAGCTTCTCCACGAGTAGCAAAATGAACAAAACCAAAGTCTTTACACTTGGTAGAGGCCATGTTCTTCGATAATTGAACTTTCTCAATTTGACCAAATTTCTTGAGTTCCTCTTTAACTTTCTCTTCATCCCAAGATGTGGGCAATTCATCAAGGAATACATACTCAATCTGTGTCATTTGTTCCTCTTCAGGCTGGATGGAAGACTCAACAAATGCAACCTTTGCACTCCTATTCACTTCTGATCTGCGTCACATACTCATCTTTATTGCCAACATCATTGATGAATTCATCAAGTGTGGACAACACTCCATGCCTCATGTAGATCAAGGAGATCGGATCATGGCCGCAATTGTTTTCTGTTCATTTCATTGAAAATCTATTTTTTCTCACGCAATCTGGAAAATAAGGCTCTAGAGAACCCATAAAATCTCTCAAACAGCTATGAATTTGAGAAAATTTCTCCTGAGTAATATAATTGACCTCGTTCTGAAGAAAACCCACGTTTTAGTTTTTTGAATTAATTTTCATTTGGTCACAAAATTCATTTTAAAAAGGATGTTTTTAAAGTTGTTATGCATTCTGACAAATGCTTAGGTAACAAAATCACTTGCTGGATCTTTCATGTCCACCGCCAAGCACGGATAAGGATCACATTAAATGAGGAACCATTGGATATCTTTGTTTGTTCATAGTGTGGCGAATCCATCGACCGTGAATTACTAGTCATCCATGAATGTGACAAGTGTGAGTTTCCACTGCCAGCTATCTATCTTGATAAACATCTGAACATTTGTGGGAATAGAACAAAGTATTGTAATCTGTGTGGCAAGTATGTGAGATTATGTGAAAAGCTAGCTCATGCTTTACAGTTCCATGAAGGAACCTAACTACAAGCGAAGAAGCTTATCTTCCAAAGCTACCTTAAAGTGCTTGATTTCTTCCTGTTCAGAAACAGTTGCCTTCTTGGTCTCCAGTGTGTAAGTTGTCGGTTAACATTTTCCAAGTATTCAATATTAGCATCAAGATCTCTCTCTTTTACCTCGAACTACTTTGTAACAGTTTCCAATTCACCCTCAATAAACCGTAGCTTCTCATGGAGTTCAGCCACCTCTTTTGAATCCCGAGAAGGTGATGTGTGTTCCACTTTACTCATTGACATTCCAAAATATTTCTACTCAGCCTTGGATAAAGCATCTGCCTTTAGTTGTAGCTCTTCCTCAAGTAATTTTACTTTGCTTTGAGACTCCTCTCTTTCCTCCTGTAGATCCTGAAGCTTGCGTTGAAATTGACTGTTTTGCCTTTTAAGTCTTATTGACTCATTCTTCTGTCCAGTTTCATAAGCAATTGATGCTTCCTTCGTATTGATTATTCTGATGACACTGGGGATTCTTCAAGAGAGCATCACAGAGAAAATAATCACAACTCACCAGTAGCAGAATTGTCTCGGAGAGTTCCTAAGGAATGGCCACGAGATACCTCGCAGCGTTGTTGGCTTGTCACATTAGCAATCACAGGAATTGCCATAATTATAGGATCATTTGTTCTTCAAAGATGCAATCCTAGTCAACAACAATAATATGTATTTTTACTGTATATGCTTATGCTTAATGTGAGTTATTTTGTTATTACAGATGTCAGGTGAAATAAAATTCCATGCCAATCATGCAGTATGGTTAAGCAGATATCGCAGATCATGAAGCTACAAGTTCCAATCCGAAGAATTAGGTATCATTTGAGATTTATGGATTTAGTTACTCAATGTCAATTCAAGAACGAAGTGAATAAAGGTCTACGCAAGTGGAGAACATTGGAGATCAATTATGAGATTTCCAAAAGATCAAATTCACCACAGTTTTGCGGCAAATATGCAGCCATTCAAGCAATATATATATATATATATATATATATATATATATATATGATGGATTTTTTAATTTGGATTCCAATATCGCAGATCATGAAGCTACAAGTTCCAATCCGAAGAATTAGGTATCATTTGAGATTTATGGATTTAGTTACTCAATGTCAATTCAATAACGAAGTGAATGAAGGTCTGCACAAGTGGAGAACATTGGAGATCAATTATGAGATTTCCAGAAGATCAAATTCACCATAGTTTTGCGCCAAATATGCAGCCATTCAAGCAAGATATATATATATATATATATATATATATATATATATATATATATATATATATATATATATATATATATATATATATATATATATATATATATATACATATATATATATATATAGATAGATATATATATTATATATATATATATGTATATGTATATGTATATGTATATGTATATGTATATGTATATGTATATGTATATATATATACATATACATATACATATACATATACATATACATATACATATACATATACATATACATATACATATACATATACATATACATATACATATACATATACATATACATATACATATACATATATATATATATATATATAGATATATAATTATGGATTTTTGAATTTGGATTCCAAGCTAACGCAAACAAAACAAAACAAAACAAAAGTAAATAAACTTTACAAGTCGCACGAGAGCCTTCTTTAGTTTGGCAATCCTTTTGGGAATGAAAATAGAGAAGAGAATTGATTTCAGAATTTTCATTTTCCTTATTCAAAAACATGAATTTTTATTATATTTTTTATTGAAAAAAAAAAAAAATATATATATATATATATATATATATATATATTTTTATTTTTAATGAAAATCTAACATGATTTTTTATTATCATTTAAAATCAAAACATGATTTTTTTATTGAAAATATTTTTGTGAGATTAATAAAAAATGCAAGAAAATAAATAAAAATCTAAAGATTTGAAAGTCTAAAAACTTTTAAAAATGCATCAAGCTTGATTTTATTTTTCCTAATTTATCTACTTGAATTTTTTTATTTATTTTTTTACGTATATGAATGTTTCCAATAGAACCATTACGGATTAGACTTTCTAAAATGTTCATATCCAAATTTGCAAAATGTACTTGATTATGTATGAGGACATGAGAAATCGTTTTAACCTTTAGATTTGCCGCAAAGATCTCTTGAAGAATGGATGAATGTCGTGGCGCAATCGTATTTCGATACCATTCCTCAATGTAGTCCTTGTGCTCCAAAGAATGTTTAATCTACATTCTAGATCTTTCATCCATAAATGGTTAGTATCGAAATTTTTTATATTTTTTTATAAAAATGATATGTAGCTAAATGATTTATGCATCTACATGCTTTAATCATGCATCTAGAAAAAAACTAAAAAATGAACTCTAGACTGAAAGCTAGTTCCTATGCACACTTCCCTGGCAACAGCGCCAAAATGTTGAGGCAAATTAATTACCTATCATTTAATTGTCAACATGATGGTTTCGTAAAACTTGTGAAGCGTACGTGCATCATATATGCTAGAAATTAACTTTCAATTTAGATCAATCTAACTACGAAACCAAATAACGACAAACCAAATTTACCTATTCTAATTCAATAATCAATTCAAAATAAATTATAATACGATTATAGTACAGTGCACAGAATTGAAATCTTAATCTATCACACTTGCAAGAACTGAAATTGCATGAAATGAAATCTACTCTAAGGGATCATGTGTGCATTATCAAATTAGGATCTTATGAAATGAATAATCAAAATCACATGAAATGAAATGAAAGAAAAATAGTCATTCTTAACCTCTCACACAGGGAAATATATGAAAGAGAATAAAAACAATCACTCTTAACCTCTCACACAAGAAAAGATATGAAAGCAAAAAATCTTAATCTATGAAAGCAATAAATCTTAATCTATGAAAAACAATAAATCTCACACATTATAGGTGACCAATCCAAAAGCATGAGAGATGGCAAGTTGAGAGGCTCCCAATGCAAGAATTACCAGAAAGAGGTGAACATCACTCATGAGCATGGTGCTAAATATAAATTCCATTCATGAGTAATCTTAACTTGGACACCCGAGTATCTCCAACTTTACACATGCCTTTGAAAGGAGAAGGCTCTCCTATTTATACAAGAACATAAGAAGCTACCTCATTAATGGAGGTCCATTATTCTCTCCCTGGATCCCTAGAAATCTCATAGAGTTATAACTCAAATACGCAATGATGAGTCACATATAGAGTTACAACTCAAATAGGTAATGATGAGACACATATCCTCTTTGACCTTTATCCAAATATTCTTCCATATCTTGAAGGGGATTCGAATTTGAACATTGGAGGCCATATAAAGGTGCCTTGGAAGCTTCCAAATGACCTACACATGTCATGAAACTCAAGCCACTTTTAAGTATTAGTAAGTATATGTCATTTTTCTAAGTTTTAACCATAAATTCACTTAAAATACTAGAAATCACTAGCTTTTGGAAAACAAAAAGGTAACCCCATGTAATCATGAAAATGGAGGCTAATGAAAGATTATATGGCTATGGAGTTGCGACATGTGAGTGAAATGGTGGCGATAAAGGTGAGAGTGGATGATATTTATAATACATTTTGGAGGTTCTACACCCCGCATTTTGCAATCGCAAGCCTGGAGGGACTACGGTGGAGGAGGGACTTGACTTGTGCGATCACCGATATGTGATTGTGATGGGTGACATCATCACTGCCACGTGTCACCCTATGAGTGGTGACACGTGTCACCCAAAAATGCCCCTTAGGACCTTGAAAATGTCGAATTTGCATGAAATGTGTCCTTTGTACTGCCACGTCCTCTTCATATTGCTATGTCATGATGATGTCAGCTGCCATGTCATTTATAAGGACCAATGGTAGTCCGCCACATGGCCCACAGGAGGATAGAGAAAAAAGGCCAGCGTGTCCCTATTTTACGTTGATTTCCTTTGTTAAATATTTTTGGCCTTCCCTGGTGATTTAACACTATATGCCCCATTTTTAGCAATTCTCGCGATATCGGCATTCAGTGATGATTATGGCCCTATGCTTGTATGCACCCCTTTGCGCCTACGATCGTTGATCTGCGATATCAGCGTTCAGCACCATGAACCACCAATAAACCATAAGCTTATGGTTGGGACCCCACCAATAGCCAATTTGTGATAAAACTGGACCCACCGATATGCAATTTGCAATATCGACGATCGGCTGTGCAAATTCTGGTGTCTACCATTTTTGTTGCTTTAGTAAGCCTTGATTTGCAATTGCGATGAGCCTAACCCTTAGTTATTTTCTCCTTGTTTTCTAAGTTTTCAAATGGTATCTTTAATCTACTTTAACTTCTGATCCGGGAGTCCATTTTTGGACTTCCATATACTGTTGGAAAGATGATCACAAGAACTATACAATGGAGAGGGATTGATTAAAATCTGAGAGTTTCTGTGGCTTGGTAAATGGATTCAAACTTCACTTATTTTCTACACTCTGGGTAACTGATAACTTTATAAAGTAGTGAGTGACAACATTGGCTCCAACTGGGGATAGTGCCTTGTTGACAAGGAGCTGAGAACCTATAGACCAGTATCCTTCACCATTGGGCATGGAGTTATAAATATAATGAATCAATACAACCAGAAAATATCCATGGGACTTATTTGTTGGGGATACTCTCCTCATCAAACTAAAATGCAGAAATTAAAATTTTATCAACTGGAAAGTAAGTGCTCAGCTAGTGAGCTTATACATATGCACAGGGCTCAACTCACCTAAGTGAGTTCAACCCTCCAATGGAGCGAGGCCATCATTTGGGTGTTGGACCTAGTACCCCCATGTTGCAATTTAAAAACAGAACAAGCATTCATCATGAAAAACTTGCAAATAAGAAGCTTTGATTCATACTCCAAAAACAACCTCTGATGTTGGCTAAAGAATATGCTCATGTACTCAACTACAATGTCATGGAATTGACAAGGAAAGTTTGCAGCGGTCTCTTTTTCATAAATAGTCTACAGACCATTGTCCTCTTGGTCAAGGAAACCACAAACATTGTTTAGCTCCTCAACTTTAGATTTTCCAAGAAAAACTTGTTGTTGATCCTTTACCGTCCATTTTTCAAAGGGCCAACCCTCTTGGAAATCTATAATAGATTCTTCATTGTTTGAACTGTAAGAGTCGTAGATTGGAGAATCTACTGAGAATTCCTGGCAGGAATCTTTCTGCCACAAGCAGTGATAGACCCTACATAGTCTTTTAGCTTTGGGCTCTTCTTGGAAAACTTGTTGTTGAGAGATTTCTCCCCACTCACTGGTAAACAACTCCCTTTGAACCTCCATGACCATCTCATCCTCCTTTGAATCATATGAATCATAAATCGGGGGAGGTTCCTGTTATTTTTCTCCATGTGACCTCCTGGTAGGCCTCCTCTTCTTGCGCAGCTTCCCATAATGGGGAGAGTTGTGGCTCTGCATCACTTGACTCTTCACTAGAGTCGTATTTATCATAGGAAGGAGGAACATCAAATTCAGCCGAATCAGACCTTTGAGGGTTTATTTGCAGCTCGATGATGTTTCCTTCCTCTCTTTCTTTCTCATTGGGTGATGCTTCTTGATGCGAGTAGATGTTTTCTTGGAGCAAAGCTCCACAAACATCTTCAATAGGGTCATCAACCTCGAGAATGTCTTCATCATTAAAATGTGGGCAGTGATCTTAAAATAGAGCATTCGGTGGATATAGTCTTTTACAATAATGATTGAATGCTATATGAAAACTCTTTAAGGAAGATATGCTGCCACGAGGTATGGTTTTGTACCAAACTCTAGCATCCTCATCTAAAGAATACATGAACAATTTCATTTGTACATCTTCAAGAAAAATATCCTGTTGTTCCATGCATTCATGAAAATCTTTGAGGTGTTGGTCAGGCCTTCTATCTGTATTCCCACTGAATCTAGGCAAGTAGGTATTCCATTCATGAAATGAAGGGACATGATTTGGATAACTAGCAATAGAAGAAAAATGCAGTGGGAAAATTTGTTGGCCAAGAATGCAGTAATGACCATCTCAAAAACCTCCCTATATGAGTATTGCAAGTTCAAAGGTAGGGAATGTTTTCAGCTGCTGTAGCATCACAGTGAGTATGAGGCTTATTGAAATGCAAGATGATCAAATTGAGATATGGATAGTGGAGTTTCCAAGATGTTTACCATAAAATGAAACAATGGAGTCACCAAGGTGAGAGAACTTCAACCCTCACTTCCCCTGCTCACCTAATAGAGGAAATTTAAAAGTTTGTCGTACCCAGGGAAAAATATTCTAATACGTTCCCCAGCAACGGCGCCAGAAAGATGTTGTGGCTTTTTCTAGCACCTGGGGCACAAGTGCTTCGGGAGACATAGAAATCTCCCTAGAGACAGCCTCTGGCTTAATTGTACACCAATTCCTAGGAAATCTTAAATAGAGGAGTGCATGGAAGATTATCTGAGAGGGGTTTTTGCAGCACTCCAATTGTCACGTAGTTAAAAGATAATAAGAGGGGATTGTTTCAATAGGCCTTCATTAAGGTAGACTCAATCCAATACGTGGATCCAAATGCGGGGGGTATATCAGGGCAACCTCAAGGAGAAATGTCTTGCTCTAGTGGTCGGCACACAACAATGATACAGCTCAATACTGAAGTTGTAGTGATGGTGGAGAGGAAGAGAGGAAGAAGGGAAATAGATGCATAGGGATGTAAACAAACAAAATACTTAGCAACATTGTTCTCGCAGAAATATGTAAGAGGAAGGAAGTCAAATGATAGAAACAACAGTATGCTAATTAAGGTTTCATGCCAGATATAACATGGGTATCATTAGCACCAAATAGCATGAGTAAATCTGGGCTCACACAGGTATTGTAGGTTAATACAATAACACAAATAAATATGTACTTACTATAGGTATTGTAGGCTATTGAATAACACAATTAAATCTGTAATATAACACAGGTATTGTTCTCTATTTAGCAACCTAGATAAATCCATGAATTAAAGAGAGAAACCAGCAGCTTCATTACACTATTTCATAGAAGGGAAAACACATATTAAATGATATTTACCAAGATGAAACATATTGCACATTGATCATGCTTGGAATCACCAGGATTGTTTCATTAATACTTGGAGGGTCCCTTAACCAGTCCATAACATTCAACATAATATCATTCAAGTCTCCCCATGAATAAGCAAATAGAACCAAAGTGGCATCTCAGAATTCAAACCCTGCGGGTGCGAAATTCCGAAAACATTGTTAAGTTTTCCTCCTCCCTATTTATCAGAAGAGGGGGAGTTTGGGTTATAGTTACAAAATATCTTTGCCAGAGTTCCAGTTGTCCAAAAAATTTCTAAGGATTTGATCTATTTTTTGGAAACCTACAGAAATTACAAAATAATGAAAAGAAAGAATAAGACGGAAAGATGATGGAGGAAGTGACCCCCTGTTGTTCCTGTGAAAGGCCTCTAGTCAAGCCATGTCTTAATTGTGGTGTACTTCTCTAGTTGCTCAGTCGTTTCCTATTACTTCAGCCTTAACTACCTGAATAGCTCGTTCTTTGGAGTAGGGAGTGGGTCGATTGTGAGGGCCTGTCATAAAGTAGAAATGGAGCACCTATCCCGGTTGTCCTTTGTTGTGTATCGGAGTGGAGCCCCACACCAAGCCATTAAGTCTTCCTGAACCCCCTTTACTAGTTTACCGCACCATACTTCATTTAACACTTTAGCTGTCAACCCATCCGCCTCCAATGCCTTGTACCATGCACTTGGAGCCTTACAGTAGCAAGACTTTTCCTCTTAAATCAGTGTTTACAAGGCAGGACCTTTTGATCCGCTTTAGCCCCTTTACTTCATCCCCTTTATTTAATTTTATTCATATGACCGGGGGCTTGAACCAGGGGCTTAGCCTGAAGGCGCTAGAGCCTTTGAAAACCTGTCTGAGGACCCTTTTCCTTTAATACATGAAATCCTACACTTCAGCAATTTCTGATGTTGGCCATTTATATTTCCTCTTGACCCCTGTGAGCGTCGATCTATTGGTCGGGCCCACTGAAGGAATCACAATCACAATACAAGAGAGAGAGACCCTTTACCTCCCTTTATAGCACTAACCGACTTGTCCAGACATGAAACCATTATAAGATAGAACACATGAAATATCGCATCTGGGAGGATCCCCCGCATATCACAATCGCAATATGAGAGAGGGAGACCCTTTACCTCCCTTTATAGAGTTGGCTGACTTGTCCATACGCAAAACCCTTCTAAGATATAATACATGAAATATCGCATCTAGGAGGATCCCTCGCATATCGTAATTGCAAGCCTGGAGGGACTATGGTGGAGGAGTGACTTGACTTGTATGATCATTGATATGCGATTGCGATGGGTAACATCATCACTTCCATGTGTCACCCTATGAGTGGTGACACGTGTCACCCCGAAATTCCCCCTTAAGACCCAGAAAATGTCGAATCTGTGTGACGCGTGTCCTCTGTACTGCCACGTCCTCTCCATATTGCCACGTCATGATGAAGTCAGCTGCCATGTCATCTATAAGGACCAATGGTAGTCTGCCACATGGTCTCCTGGAGGAGAGAGAAAAAATGCCAGCCCATCCCTGTTTTATGTTGATTTCCTTTGTTAAATATTTTTTGCCTTCTCCAGAGATTTAACACTATATGCTCAGTTTTCAGCGATTCCTATGATATTGGCGTTCGGCGATGATTCTGGCCCTATGTATATGATCGTCGATCTGCGACATCAATGTTCAGCATCATGAACCACCGATAAATTGTAAGCCTATGCCCGGGACACTGCTGATAGCCAATTTATGATAAGACTGGACCCGCCGATATGTGATTTGCAATATCGGTGATCGGATGATTGCAAATTCCGATGTCTCTCATTTTCGCTACTTCAGTAAGCCCCGATTTGCGATTGCGATGAGCCTGGCCCTAAGCTAGCTATTTTCTCCTTTGTTTCTAGGTTTTCAAAGGGTATCTTTAATCTGCTTTAAATTCTGATCCAGGATTCCATATACCATTGGAAAGTTTATCACGAGCACTATGAAATGGAGAGGGACTGATTAAACTATGAGAGCTTTTGTGGCTTGGGAAATGGCTTCAAACTTTAGTGCTTTTCTACACTTTGGGCAACTGATAAATTTATAAATCAGTGAGTGACAACATAACCCAAATGTACTCCTTAAGTATTTGGGGGTCTACACAACCATATGTCGAAGCAAGTGTTGTTTTTAAAGCCCATATCTTTAGACGAGGCTTGTATATAGGCACATACCTAGAGAACATAGGCTTGAAGAAAGGGAAATCAAGTGGTTCAAAGCATAAAGAGCACCAAGACGCTTCTAAGGAAAGGAAGAAGAAATGGAAAGGGGGGGAAGATAATAATAAAAAATGGTAGTAATAACTCACTAGTGCAAAGACCCCAGCAACCACTCTGATATTGATAATCATACAGAGGAGAAGTATTGGAAGTTTCATCCAAACCTTAACTTGAAGAACAAAAGGAAAGATAATAAGAAGAAGAATCTCATAGCCACTAATTCGAGTAACTAGGTTGAAAGAAACCCCGATGTGGATGAGAAGATCTTCTATATATTAGTGTAGAAGGAGGTGAATCTCAGTCGCCTTCAACAATTAGAAGAGAAATAATTAATCAAACTCTTCCACATAAAGATACAAGTCAAGAAGACAAAGATTGATGCTCAATTTAACTTAGGATTATAGGAAAATCTCATTGCAGCAGAGCTAGTTAAGAAATTAGGATTGGAAGTTCATGATAATCCAAGCCAATATCCATTAGGATGGGTAAATAAGGATGCATAGTTAAAGGTAACAAAATAGTGTGAAATCAGATTTTCTATCAATGTTGATTTTATTGATGAAGTAGAACTAGATGTCGTTCCCCTTTGATGTATGTGGGGTGGTGTTTGGAAGTCCCTACATGTATATGTAGGATGAAATCTTCATGCAGAGAGCCAACTGGTGCCAATTTGTCAAGGATGGAAAATTGTTCAACATCAACATACACAAAGACAAGTCAAAATTTTCATTAGTAAGTGGCAACCAAGCCAAGAAATAGATCATTTCTAGTAAGCAGTATGTTTTATTTCTTTTAAGAGAAAATCAGTCTGTAGAAGAGTCAGTAAGAGGCAAGGCATCACTAGAGTAGTGTATTAATAAATAGAAACACAAACTACAAGATTTTCTATAGGCATACATGGATGTGTTCCAATAGCCTAAAGGCTTACCACCCAAGAGGGAAGTGAAGCATGGGATTCAATAATATCTAGACTCACCATTTCCAAATATTTGGTTGTACAAATAGTTTGTTAGAGAAGCAAGTGAGGTGAAGAAACCGTTGCAACAACTACTGGAACAGGGTTTCATTCGACCGAGCACATCACCATGTGGGTCACCCACCATCATTGTACCAAAGAAGGATCATACTTGGCATATGTGTATAGATTACAAGGTGTTGAACAAAATCATTCTCAAGAGAAGGTACTCCCTAAACAAGATAGATGATTTGTTGGATCAGTTGTAGCAAGTGAAATACTTCACCAAGCTAGACTTAAAGTCTAGATATCACCATATTCGAGTTAGAGAAGATGATACCTAGAAGACATCCTTCAAAACCAGGAAAGGTTTGTATGAATGGTTTGTCATGTCATTCGACCTATGCAATGCACCAACTATATTCATGAGTCTAATGAATGTTATATTGTTACATTTTGTAGATTCGTTTTTTATTATCTATTTGGATTATATACCAGTATACAATGTTACCTAGGAGGAGCACATCTCACATTTGATGTAGGTGTTGGAGACATTAAAGAAGAACCAACTTCCATCAAATCTCAAGAACTGTGAATTTACACAATAATCTCTGGTGTATCTGGGGTATGTTATAGGTGGAGGAGAGCTCAAAATAGATCCTGCCAAGATGGAGGCCATCTTGAAAAGGCTAGACCCTACTAATGTTTTTGAGGTTAGGAGCTTTGTTGGGGTGACACAATACTTGAGGAAATTCATAGCCTCATTTTCAATAATATTAGCACCACTCCATGCCATAACAACAAGTGGAAAGAGTTTCTAGTGGGGAAAGGGTTAGCAGAGGGCCTTTAAGGAGCTAAAGAAGAAGAGTAGTCAAGCACCAATTCTAGCATTACCGAACTTGCAGCAGCCATTCAGAGTGGAGATAGATTCAAGTGGGTGTATTATGGGAGTGGGCTTGATGCAGGGATGAAGGCTTGTATGCTACCATTCCAAAGTATTTCATGGGGTAATTCTTAACTATACTACCTATGTCAAGGAGCTTTATGCCTTAGTGCAAGCTATGAAGAAGTGGAAGCACTATCTCATGGGAAAGGAGATAGTAATCCACGTAGGTCACCGACCACTGTAATAACTGTAGGCCCAAAGTAAATTTCATTTAGTGATCAAGCATTACAAGTGGATGTGGTTTCTACTGCAGTTTCATTTAGTGATCAAGTTTAAGAATGGTAACACCAATAAGCTAGTTGACATGCTTTCAAGACCACCCACATCAAAGTCACATATTTGGGAACTTTGATGCACATGGAGCCATTCACCCATGATGCATATAGAGAGGCATATTCAAAGGGTGAGGACTTTAAGGAGATGTTTTAACAATTGTAGAGCCAAAGTCACATGCACGATGGTGACATCACAGTTGGCTACCATCTCTAGGATAGGTTACTCTATAGGCTAAATAATTTATGTGTTCCTAAAGGTGAGAGATTGTAGTTGATTAGAGAGGATCACACCTTCAAGATTGTGGGGCACTTTTGTGTAGTGAAGATAGTGGCCAACTTGCAAAGGTATGTCTATTGGACAAGATGTAAGAACAGGTAGCTAGGCTCATAAGAGGATGCATGCTTTGTTGTACTAGCAAGCCTAGTAACATGAAACAAGGTATATATCATCTGTTACCTACACCCATTCGTCCCTCGGAAAGCATTTCCATGGATTTTGTGGGAGGTTTATCAATAAACAAGAAAGGACATTGCTACATTTATGTGGTGTTAGTTTATGTAGCTCGGATAGGTGTATTAGTTTCAGATTGTGTCTATGAGGCTAAGGAAATAGTGGATTAATTTTATCCACTACCCAGAAAAAGTTTCTAAGGAAAAATGCCTTAATTAGAATTATTTAGTTAATTTATTAATTTTCCTAAGTATAGCTTATGGAAATGGCTTAATTAATTGGGGATTAATTAAGTCAAATCGATTTTCCTCTAGTGGCTTCTATAAATGTCATTTTAAAAGTAAAGACGGTCTTAGCCATTGATTTGAGTTAGATCATCGTCGTTGATTCGCTAACAACAGATTATAAGAGGAGGTCGATTGGCAATTGGAGATCATATTCAAGAAACACATTTGCAGTGAGAGCAAGGGTACAGTGATAGCGTGGAGGATACCAAGTAGCAAGGAATTAATGGGGATTGAGTAGAGAATTTCCATAGAGAATTTCATCATCGGTTTCTTCTAGTTTCTAAGATACAAAGGGAGAAAATTTGTTAGTTCAATTTGTCTGTGAAAGGCCGAGATTTTCTAGTGCATAAGGATTTCAAGAGGTTGATTTTTTTATTCATGTGTGTGAAAGAAAGAGGCACTTTCTGAGCTCGATTTATTCTAGGGAAGGCTACTAGGTTAGGTTGAGTTTTGTTGTCAAAGAAGGTTGATTTTTCCAAAGGTCATGAGGCTGAATTTCCTTCAGCTAGGGCTACACGTGTGAGGTTGTACACACTTGGAAATGGAGGCCAAATTATCTTAGGAGGGACGAGTTATATTATAGAGGGAGACCAAGTTCCTTCTAGGAGAAATTAATTACCAAAGCTTTGCCAGTTTAAGGAAAACAATTGTATTATTTATCAACTACATATTTGTTGAAGAAGAAAAATAAAAATCCTCACTTGGTGCATTGGTTTTCCCTTTGAGGATTTTTCAAGGAAATTTGTCCAAAAAAATCGGTATTCATTATTTTTTTTTGTGCAATATTTTCTCATTTCATGCGATTCAATTTCTATGAATTTGTAGCAATTTTTTATTTAGTATTTGAAGCATATAAATTGCAAAATAAAATAATCTTTTCAGATATGTGATTAATAACCAGTAACTGCAATCGTATTAAAAAATTCACACGGTACTAGAGGTGATCTAATGGTAGAAGGGTATGCACAAGCATAGGAAGAGAAAAGTTGAGGGTTTAAAACACAGTTCAAGTTCTTTAGTTTATTTTGGTTTTGCTATATTTTCGAGGGTTTATAAAATGGCCTCAGCAAGATCGAGAGATCACGACATATTTGATGGAGACTCAAATTTTGGTGTCTATTGTTAGCACTCTGTAATTTTCTGAGGTTGCAAAAGAGAACCACAGAGGTAACCACAAAACCACTTTGGAAGCTGGGATCTAGCCCTGCCAGCTTCAGAGAGGGATCTCTCTATCAGATTTAACTTTGTTGTATTTAGATATTAGGCTAGTTATGAGAGTTCAGAGTTTGATTTTAAAATTGATTGGTTGATTAAATGCCTGAAACTTCCATTGGGCTATGGAGTCTGCAGCTTAACGTGGATCTATTTTATATTTTCAAAGGAGTATCACAGAGCAAGGTAGTTGAACTAACTAGATCATTTTAGAGTTAAATGAAATGTAATAGAAGAAAAGATATAGGTTCAATTGAAGCTAAAGAGTAGTTAAGAATTATTTAGCATGATATCAGAAGAAAACATTTAAATTATCCATAGCTAGAATCAAAGTGTATTTTTCAACAAATTATGTTCATCAACTTTCTGTAAAATAATTCAGATTTAAGAAAACATAAGCATGGAAACAAAGGAATAAACACATAGACAGTGAGAGAAGCACTTCACCAAATAGTCCAACACATGAATCCTGTGAAGAATGTCCTTTTTATTACTGTCATCACATCAAATGAAAAAGTACAATATCGTTCTAGAATGCAAAAATCAACTTCTCTTACTTCAAATGATGAAGTATTTATACAAATTCTAAACTAAAATATCTTGAAAAATATCAAGATTTGTTACAAATAATCTATACAAATATCTTGAAACAGAATTCAAGATTTTATTACAAAAAGTATAAAAATAGACTAAATTGTTTAAAAAATATCAGTTGGTTGAGTGTTGGTGTTGTTTCTGGGCCTTTAAATGAGCAATGTTGTTTGTCTTGCTGGCATATGTGTTGTGTTGTCCCACTTTTCACTGCATTCTGTTTTGATGACTGTTGTGATGAATGTGCAATGATGTGCTATGTCTTATTGTTGCTTGTTGATTAGAAAGTGTCCCCGTTGCCCTCTTTCCTTTGTTGCCTTTCTTGTTATAATTTACACTATTTCATTAAATTTATCCATTTATAGAATAATTAGGGTAATTCAGGATTTAGCTTCCATGGGAAGAGGAAATAATATTTAGTAATGCAAGAAAGGGGCCGATTTATTTGGGAATTTCATTGTGGTCTACATTTACAATGAAAGCGGGACCGATTCTTTCAAATTGTGAATGGATACACGTGGAGGGGCCACGTGGTAGCTGGGGACTGGAGGAAATGAGCATACTATCGGGACAGTGGAGATGAGAGGTGACATGGAGGTGGGAGATGATGGCGGGAGGGTGTGAGGATGAGTGGCTTTTAAAGGGGGGTATGAGCGGTAAGTAGTAAGTGAGGGGGAGTGTGAAATAAGGTAAGAGGGACACATAGCAGCAGGTGCGGTGGGGAAAACCACCTTTTCGTAACCTCCACCACCCCGACCGATAAATGTAGGATGGAAAAGGGGGGCCGAAAAGCACTATCGGCCATTGATCTGGCGGAGTGATGATCTGGGCCATTAAAATATGAAGGGTATTTAATTAATATGAGGCCCTTTTTTAATATAAAAATCGTAGTAGGGCCAGGAATTTTACCATATTACAATCGAAACACAGAGAAGGGGGTAAATATTTTTTACACAGGACTTTACTACACAATTGGAGCGCTTATTTTTAATCATAGGCCTTTGAAAAGCAACAGACCCGAAAGCCTTTCAATTCATCATATAAACTATCGCACCCGTTGGGACTCTAGCCTGATCGCAATCGCATTGGGAAGGGGGTACAAAGGAGTGGAACCATAAACCTGGACCTGAAAACCTTTCAAATACAGCCTATAAAATATCACATCCGGACTGGGACTTAACCACAAACTCGGACCCGAAACTTTTCAAAATACAATTTATAATCCTATCGGGTCCGGAAGGGGGTCGTGTATTACATGGGGGGCATAAGATGGATGGACATGAAATATTTTAAAGCATAGTACATAACACATCACATTTGGGACGGAATGTTAACACAGACCTGAATCTGAAAACTTTAGAATATAGCATATAATCATGTCAGGTCCGACCGGGCTTTGATCACATCATAGTCACATTGCGAAGGGGGACCATCGTAGGATTTTCTCTGTGGAAGCTTCGATTTCAATCGCAATCAGCGGGGGAGGATTTATCGCAATCGACGGGAGAGGCTTATCACAGTCGGCGGGGGAGACTTATCACAATCGGCGAGCAGGAGACTTATCACAATCAGCGAGCGGGAGACTTATCACAATCAGCGAGCAGGACTTTGCGATATGCGATATCGCAATCGCAAAAGGGAAAGGAGACGGGAAGCCATTGTATCGCAAAAGGAAAGGGGTCGATAGCGATATGGTTTTTGTATGCATGTATTATGATTACGCAATACAAAGGGGACATGGGATCAGAGTTGATTCTGTTAGCGCTTGAAATTTCACCTCAGGCTGAGAAAGGTAAACCTCAAGGCAACATCAAACCATTTAGCCTCGTAGCTAGCCCTACGGGGTAGGAGAAGGCTCTCTCCGGTCTATCTCGGTAAAATCTTCAATGGATGAGATGACCAATAGGGTATCACTGATTTTAGGCTAGTAAACTGATAAAAAGGGGTTTTTAATAAAATGACGGGGTTTTTCTGGGCTGCATGGGCAAAGTAACAGCTTGAACAGAGAAATATAATAAAAAACACAGATTATCGACTGAGGCAAGGTAGGCAAGAAATTTAACACCAAATTTAGTTTAAATGAGATGGCAAGACTGCTGAGGAGCTGACAAGGGCATAGGAGATGAATCCTTGTCAAACAGAGGAAAACATTAAATATGAACAAACTTATAGGCAGAGCATATAATACTATGAATTCTACCTAAACACTTCATTTGTTCAATTAGAAATGATCATGAAGTGAAATGAAACATAACAGATCACATATGAAACACAAGAAACACTTATGCTAAATTATCATACCACAGGAATCTCAGAAGTCAGAGCTGTATTTTAATTAAACTCTCTGCCAAAAACTGTACATGGTAAGCTCTATCTCTTCCAGCACTCAGAACTCTCCCCTCCCTCTCTTTTTTTACAAATGATTATTTTTATACATTAAATAAACTATTCTAAAAAAAAAACAACAGATCGACCCCCAAAACAGGGGCGTTGTTTCACCTACAGTTAAAAAAAGAGATAAAATCATTTCTTTTCCTAAAACAGAAGATCGTTTCCCTTGAAATCCTCTGATGGCTAATTAACTGGAGCGCAGATCCTTTTGACTTATTAACTGAAGTCATTAATAGTAAATTGGTTCCTATTTTTCTGTTGTGGTTGATGTCTTTGTGGTGTGAATGAGGAAAAGGGCAACGGAACTGGTATTGGTATTTTAATACCAACCTGGCCTGCTTCAATCTCATGTTGAAATTTTCTTGCAGCTACACCTGATGTTGTGAATATAGAAGCCCCGTTACCATATAGTGTTAGAGAACCCACACCCAAACCGCAATTCATTTATATGATTGGAAACCGTGCTTCCCGCTTCAAGAATTTCAGAGATTCAACCCATCCTATGATATGGAGGTTGTCATCACTTTGCAGTCCTTTTCTGGTACTGATTTTTAATCCATTTTATTCCTGCGCTTGTTCCACTTTTAAGCTTCTGAGCTCCAATAGTGGCAACTACCTTGGCCTTCTCCAGACCTGATACTGCAACCACTTTCACCTTAGCCATTTTACCGTTTCCTTTCTCCTTCCTTCCATAGGACTCGGAGTTATTGTTTTACTCTTCATTGTTATTGGTATTGTCCCACTGATCAGCCCAGCTGTTGCCAGAAGCCATAGAGGATTTTGCCCTATAAAAGTTCTTGAAAATCTGGATTTCCAACAAAAATTTTGAAAAAAGAAACGAAAACTGCTGCAAAACTGTCGTTAAAAAGACAAGGAATCGGCCGCTCAAACTCCAAATTTGCGGACTTGAACCACCTAAACGCCTGTGTTAATCCAAATAAATTTCCACCCGTCGAGGAGCTCCTGAAGCCCAAAACAACGAATCTGGCACTATGTCCAGAACAATACGCACACATATGCGCACTATCATCCAGAAAGGTAACAATAAAGCTGAGGCTAGAAACTACTTCCCCGTCACAACCACAGAGACAGAAACTACACATGAATAAACTTGATTTGCAGAATGCCCACAATGTGAATGTAATAACTCTAGTTTTAACCAGTGAAGCTCGATACTTCCATTGAGAAACCTGCAAACCTGTATAAATTAAAACAAACTAAGCGCGACTACCACCATAGTGCCAAAAGGAATGGCAGCCAGAGAACCATGGAATATGGCAATGATGTTTAGTACAAATCCAATGCCAAAGCACATAAATGGGAAGAGAGATGCCGTAAAAACCATCGGCTTTATCCAGCGCTTGCCATCCACTCACATAGCCAGATATAAATAAGGTAAGGGCATAGCAGACAAGGAAAGTGGTGACAATTGTCCCACACCCAATATAAAGCATGCCAACACTTGCCAGCAAGATAACAAGAAGCACAAGCATGTCAAGTTGTGCACCCGAGCCCACTAATGCTGACAGCAAGACCAAGTTTATCTCCATGAACAAGTTTCCACCCTGACTTTTCACTAACATCCCTCTTCAGGCTTTCCAAATCATCTTATTCGCAAGCATACCTTGCATAGCCATTTCTCAGAGTCCGCATCAGGACCATTCACCATCTCGGGTATCCTGGCAAGAAGATCTTCACTTGCATTGGGACAAAGCACCTGAGTGAAGCGAATTCCATCCAATCTCTGCATGACAATAAGGCGCTTTGTGCAGAGGTTTAAATACGGTGTAGGGCATACAATATGTCTGAAATTATTCTTTTCAAGGTTCCTCTTTATTGTCTCCATAAACCAAGTTTCTCGTTCAAAGTCAAACTCCAAGGGAATGGTTGATTGTATTTCTTTTACTATCCAAGCAAGATTACGAAGATCATAACGCATCATTGTCTCTATTCGCAAGTGTTGCACCTTTATAACAATCCGTGTGCCATCTTTCAAAAAACCACCATGAACTTGTGCAATTGATGCTGCTGCAATTGGTATTTTCTCCACATGAGAAAATACTACACCCAAAGGGACAAGACCATTCTTATCCTTGACAAATGAAAGCCCCTGCAGAGATCTCAATAATTGTTGTCTAATACTGTACTCAACCTCAGAGAAAGGTCATGGAGGTGTGTTATCCAAGTGACGGGAAAGATGCTTTGTCCAAGCTTCTGGTACAAAATCCTCTGAATACAATTACTGGAAAAATGTTCCTAGCTTTCACAGCACCCAATAGTGAGGTCGAACTTTCAACAACTATCACTTCTGCTTGTGCTTTTGCAGGGATAGGAGCTGAGGTCACTGCCATTTGAAGAGCTGAAGAATTTTGATACATATTCTAACAAATACATTTAATGATTTCTTCTTCAAAACAGGGTTTTGAAGAAGAATCAATCTCACATTTGACTTGACAAGACGGAGTCTAACATTGGCTCCACTTGGGATGGCAGCTGTCGCTTCGTGGAGGTGCCAAGAACCGCAGAACTTTGGGAGAGCAGACAGTGCCTCCACCCATTAGCAATGGAGTCATCATCGACACAACTGAAACTGAACTCAAACTAATTTGATCTCAAGACTGAAATGACTGAAAAAATGACTTAACAATCTTCAAGCAAACTAAAACAAGCTGCTGCCCTTATGGCTGCTTATTTATTTACAACATCTACCCTACTCTACTGTACAAACACTAGATCAGGTAATACTAAAATGCCAAATCAACCATTCAAGTAAACCTGAGAAGGATGTCGCTCGAGAATGCTTCCATAGGGTCACCGATGTAATTGCTGGCAGCCTTTCATACACGTACTGAGCCTGGTTACGTACAAGACAGTCTGATCTATCAATTAAAGTGAAAAACATGTCCATATATGCCGCAATAGGATCACGGAAGCCGGACTCTGTTGGCTGTCCCAACTCTGCAATGCATACTTCCAGCTGCACACTGTCAATGTAAACATCTATAGGCGATTCTATGATATCTTGTTTCGAATGAGGAAGGATTTCCAAGAACTTTTTAGGGTCTTGGAAATCATATGACTGGATTTTCTCATCTAAACATTGAATCTCCTTCTCAAGTTTTTCAACAATTATCTCACAAAATCTAGTTTTGATTTCAAGATGAAACTCCGGAGATTTCAAACATTGAAGGAAGGTACTGAAAAATTCTTCATTAATTTCAATATCCACTAACCATTCTCTAACTTCGTTTAGAGCTTCACACAGGGCAGGGTTTGCCACATACCCCACCATTGCATGAATGGATCAGCAAGCGTTGGACTGTCTGGATCGAGTTGGAGTCGCCAGGTGAAAGGTTCAGCCTGCATATGTATCTGACTGTTGTCCACCATCAACATCAGATCTGCAATTTGATTTCATGTACTGGGACAAGACAATCAACAAGTCGATTGTTCTCCCCAGTATGGTCGCCAATATGTTAGCACTTGAAATTTCACCTCAGGCTGAGAAAGGTAAACCTCAAGGCAACATCAAACCATTTAGCCTCATAGCTAGCCCTACGGGGCAGGAGAAGGCTCTCTCCGGTCTATCTCAGTAAAATCTTCAATGGATGAGATGACCAATAGGGTATCACTGATTTTAGGCTAGTAAACTAATAAAAAGGGGTTTTTAATAAAATGACGGGGTTTTTCTGGGCTGCATGGGCAAAGTAACAGCTTGAACAGAGAAATATAATAAAAAACACAGATTATCGACTGAGGCAAGGTAGGCAAGAAATTTAACATCAAATTTAATTTAAATGAGATGGCAAGACTGCTGAGGAGCTGACAAGGGCATAGGAGATGAATCCTTGTCAAACAGAGGAAAATATTAAATATGAACAAACTTATAGGCAGAGCATATAATACTATGAATTCTACCTAAACACTTCATTTGTTCAATTAGAAATGATCGTGAAGTGAAATGAAACATAACAGATCACATATGAAACACAAGAAACACTTATGCTAAATTATCATACCACAGGAATCTCAGAAGTCAGAGCTGTATTTTCATTAAACTCTCTGCCAAAAACTGTACATGGTAAGCTCTCTCTCTTCCAGCACTCAGAACTCTCCCCTCCCTCTCTTTTTTTACAAATGTTATTTTTATACATTAAATAAACTATTCTAAAAAAAAACAACAGATCAACCCCCAAAACAGGGGCGCTGTTTCTCCTGCAGTTAAAAAAAGAGATAAAATCATTTATTTTCCTAAAACAGAAGATCGTTTCCCTTGAAATCCTCTGATGGCTAATTAACTGGAGCGCAGATCCTTTTGACTTATTAACTGAAGTCATTAATAGGAAATTGGTTCCTATTTTTCTGTTGTGTTTGATGTCTTTGTGGCGTGAATGAGGAAAAGGGCAACGGAACTGGTGTTGGTATTTTAATACCAACCTGGCCTGCTTCAATCTCATGTTGAAATTTTCTTGTAGCTACACCTGATGTTGTGAATATAGAAGCCCCGTTACCATATAGTGTTAGAGAACCCACACCCAAACCGCAATTCATTTATATGATTGGAAACCGTGCTTCCCGCTTCAAGAATTTCAGAGATTCAACCCATCCTATGATATGGAGGTTGTCATCACTTTGCAGTCCTTTTCTGGTACTGATTTTTAATCCATTTTATTCCTGCGCTTGTTCCACTTTTAAGCTTCTGAGCTCCAACAGTGGCAACTACCTTGGCCTTCTCCAAACCTGATACTGCAACCACTTTCACCTTAGCCATTTTACCATTTCCTTTCTCCTTCCTTCCATAGGACTCGGAGTTATTGTTTTACTCTTCATTGTTATTGGTATTGTCCCACTGATCAGCCCAGCTGTTTCCAGAAGCCATAGAGGATTTTGCCCTATAAAAATTCTTGAAAATCTGGATTTCCAACAGAAATTTTGAAAAAAGAAACGAAAACTGCAGCAAAATTGTCGTTAAAAAGACAAGGAATCGGCCGCTCAAACTCCAAATTTGCGGACTTGAACCACCTAAACACCTGTGTTAATCCAAATAAATTTCCACCCGTCGAGGAGCTCCTGAAGCCCAAAACAACGAATCTAGCACTATGTCCAGAACAATACGCACACATATTCGCACTATCATCCAGAAAGGTAACAGTAAAGCTGAGGCTAGAAACTACTTTCCCCGTCACAACCACAGAGATAGAAACTACACATGAATAAACTTGATTTGCAGAATGCCCACAATGTGAATGTAATAACTCTAGTTTTAACCAGTGAAGCTCGATACTTCCATTGAGAAACCTGCAAACCTGTATAAATTAAAACAAACTGAGCGCGACTACCACCATAGTGCCAAAAGGAATGGCAACCAAAGAACCATGGAATATGGCAATGATGTTCAGTACAAATCCAATGCCAAAGCACATAAATGGGAAGAGAGATGCCGTAAAAACCATCGGCTTTATCCAGCGCTTGCCATCTGCTCACATAGCCAGATATAAATAAGGTAAGGGCATAGCAGACAAGGAAAGTGGTGACAATTGTCCCACACCCAATATAAAGCATGCCAACAATTGCCAGCAAGATAACAAGAAGCACAAGCATGTCAAGTTGTGTACCCGAGCCCACTAATGCTGACAGCAAGACCAAGTTTATCTCCATGAACAAGTTTCCACCCTGACTTTTCACTAACATCCCTCTTCAGGCTTTCCAAATCATCTTATTCGCGAGCATACCTTGCATAGCCATTTCTCAGAGTCCGCATCAGGACCATTCACCATCTCGGGTATCCTGGCAAGAAGATCTTCACTTGCATTGGGACAAAACACCTGAGTGAAGCGAATTCCATCCAATCTCTGCATGACAATAAGGCGCTTTGTGCAGAGGTTTAAACACAGTGTAGGGCATACAATATGTCTGAAATTATTCTTTTCAGAGTTCCTCTTTATTGTCTCCATAAACCAAGTTTCTCGTTCAAAGTCAAACTCCAAGGGAATGGTTAATTGTATTTCTTTTACTATCCAAGCCAGATTATGAAGATCATAACGCATCATTGTCTCTATTCGCAAGTGTTGCACCTTTATAACAATCCGTGTGCCATCTTTCAAAAAAATCACCATGAACTTGTGCAATTGATGCTGCTGCAATTGGTATTTTCTCCACATGAGAAAATACTACACCCAAAGGGACAAGATCATCCTAGACAAATGAAAGCCCCTGCAGAGATCTCAATAATTGATGTCTAATACTGTACTCAACCTCAGAGAAAGGTCATGGAGGTGTGTTATCCAAGTGATGGGAAAGATGCTTTGTCCAAGCTTCTGGTACAAAATCCTCTGAATACAATTACTGGAAAAATGTTCCTAGCTTTCACAGCACCCAATAGTGAGGTCGAACTTTCAACAACCATCACTTCTGCTTGTGCTTTTGTAGAGATAGGAGCTGAGGTCGCTGCCATTTGAAGAGCTGAAGAATTTTGATACATATTCTAAAAAATACATTTAATGATTTCTTCTTCAAAACAGGGTTTTGAAGAAGAATCAATCTCACATTTGACTTGACAAGACAGAGTCTAACAGATTCTATCAAAAAAATGTGATTATGATTGCCCATGAGGCTTGGTGACAGGTGGCCTACGGGCCTGGTTCATGTTATAATATATGGAGTGGGTTTATATATAATGCAATGCAATATAATAAAAGGAATTTTGGCATGGTTTTTGATATATGGTGGGAAATGGGGAACATGGCTAGAGTTAGATATATAAATGGAAAATGGATTAAGGCTAGAGTTTATGGAAACAGATGTAAAATGAGCATGATTGAGTTAATGGAAATCTGGAAATGAGGTGGTGGTTATGTGGGTCTCAGTTAGAGTTAAAAATAATATTGCATATTCAAATGGGGGAAAATATTTTTCACAAAGGATAGATGCAAATATAATTTAAAACTGTAGTAGAAATAGTTCGCGGACCTTTATCTGCTTTTGAAGTACAAACTTCATTCTGGCCTATCCTTCAATCCAGGAATCAGATTTGAGCGCAGGATATACCGTTGGAAAGATTCTTATGATCACTTTCTAATGAAAACACCTGCAGTCTGATCTGATCTAAATATTGTCATGAAAAAATCTTCTTAAATCCTAATACTTGGTGTCTCTTTGGAAATAATTTGCAGGATGAAATATTATTTACAACATCTCAAAAATAATAATGATAAGCTATAATCAAATGATCCTATAAAAGTTATAGGACCCTAACAGTGGCTCCAGCTGGGGATGGAACTCTCCTTGTGAGATGCCAAGAACACCATAGACTAGTAGCCTGATCCATTGGGCTGATCCCAAAACCTGCAACCTGTTCTACCATAAAATATCTACAATTGAAACTCTTAAACTAGAACCAAAACCATTCTGAGTTATAATCAAATGATCCTATAAAAGTTATAGGACCCTAACAGTGGCTCCAGCTGGGGATGGAACTCTCCTTGTGAGATGCCAAGAACACCATAGACTAGTAGCCTGATCCATTGGGCTGATCCCAAAACCTGCAACCTGTTCTGCCATAAAATATCTACAATTGAAACTCTTAAACTAGAACCAAAACCATTCTGCACACTGAAATCTAAAATATACACTGAGCTGAAAACTATACTACAAACTGGAACTGAAATTGAAAAGAATGCTTGAAAAATATGCTCAATGTGTTGAGCTTATTTTTACACAACTACCAATCCTACACTGTTGAAAATCAAGTTGAATCAAATAATACAAAAATGCTAATGAAGCCAGTCAAGTAGCTGCTGAAATTAGTGGACTTCTTGACTGCTTGTTAGCACAAACAAAAGGACAACTTGACTTTTTGCCAAAAAATCAAAGTTGTAGAGTGCAATGGAAACTGTTGTTGGATTTGGTCATGAAAACATGATTAAACACTTGAGCTAAAAAGAACCTCCATTTAGTTTTCTATAGGATCGATAAAGGCATCATTAATTAGTTTAACTTGCAGGCCTTCACTGACCGATTGAGCATGGAATATTTCATTATTCTTAAGGTTAAACCCTGATTCCAACTATTCGGTTTTAGCCTTATGTTCAAAAATGAAATTCTCATCCCTCTGCAAATCAAAAGGCAATAAAATCTCCTCTTGTTTTGGAGAAGGAAGATTTTCCAAGGATTGTCTAGGATCTTGGAAATTATAGGACTAAATCTGAAAATCCAAAAGTTTAATATCCTTCTCGAATATTTCAGCAACTAACTCAAGAAAACAAACTTTACTTTCAAGAGAAAATTTGCTCGACTTCAAACAACGAAACATGGTTGTTGAAAAAACTTCATCAATTTGAAAATCTTCTAACATATCCCTAAATTATTTTAAAACTTCACCATATATAGGGTTTACCACATACCCTGTCATCTCGTTTAGCAAGAAATCTTATCAACTTGTAGTGGAGTCCCCATGAATGCTCTAAAATTTGGATTCTTTGACAGTGGAGTCACACCAAAAACTTTGAAGCTCTGAATACTTTGAACATGGAGTCTGTTAGTGTCAGTATTTCCAGCCTTCCTCCAGTGATCAAATGTGCTCTTAAAAAGTGATTTTGAAGTGTCAAGGTCAAATTTTGTCATTTCAGTGAGTCTTCAAGGAAAATTTGGTCACTAGGCATTAGGTCTAGGGTTTGCTTTTACTCCTTCTAAAGTTGTCCAAATGTCGGTCCATGTCACTATTCAGCTGAGTCTATCATCATTCATAGGGTTGTCATTATCATCTCAGTGTCTAATGAGTCATTGTACACCTTGTTCATGCTTCAGTTGTGCCTTGGCAAGGTCATTTCCCTCTCCTAGGGTTTTGAAGCCAATTTCTCTTGGACGGTCAAGTCATCGGCAAAACTTGTATCCAGATGTTCATACACCTTCCCCTATCCTTAAAATACCCTATCAAATGCTTCCCATCACTCAGATCCCCCAAATTCCTCATTTTTTCACAAACCCTAGTTTCTAGCTACAACCTGGCAATTTTCTAGGTTGGGCCTGTGTTTTGCCCTTTTGGACTCCTTCCCCTCACTCAATCTCTGAGATTCCACTTTCCCCTGCTTCCTAACATCCCTCCCTACTTCCAAAAATTTCCCCAAGAATTTAGAAGCCCCCTATCCCCTTCATTTCGCTCCATTTCGACAAAATTCCTTGTTTCACACATCGGGACAAGTCGCACTCAAATGATGTTCCAGAGCAATAAAAGATGAATTTTGGAAAACTGAGAGAGGTTTTTGTCCACAACATGCCAAAGAAGAAAAACCTCCTTCACCTTTTTCACAGGTGTCATGGTTTTAGAGAAATGTCAAAATTACAATTGCCGGATCCAAGGCGGTTGGCCAAGGCACAAAAAAGGAGAAAGAGGCCCGATCCCCTCCATATCTTGGCTGAGGCCTCACTCAAGGATCAAGGCACTCAATAGCCTAGCCACAGCTCAAATCCCAAAAAATTTTGAGAATTTTGGGTAATTTTGGCAATTTTTGGAAATTTACAGGTTTTGGCTCCTCAACGGGTCTCACCCCCGGTGAGACCCTTTGTCATGGCAGCTCCTTTTTGCAAAAACTCAGCATTTCTAGATTTTTCATGCAAATTTACATATTCCTATGGATGGACTTGAGTTTTTATGGAGTTTTGGGCCTCCAAAAGGTCAAAATACATGCAAAATTTGACTTTCTGCCCCTTTTTTGAGTTGCAGAAACCAGTCTTGGGAGAATTAAGTTTTAATAAGGAAAATGACCTCCAAATCCCAAAATTCCAGTTGGGTTGGAAAGTAGACTCACAGAACTTTCCAACGAGCTATCCTGCACCCAATTCTGACACCTGCAAGTGCCTCAAACAGAGCTCCAAAGGGGCGCGACCCGTTGAGCAGGGGGGCGCGACCCGTTGAGCAGATTTTGCCAGAATTGACTTGTTCAGCCCAGAAAACGCAGATTTGACTCTTTTTGACTTTTTGAGGTTAATGATGGTCCTCTTGGATGTAATTGTGACACTTTTTAGATACTTTTACTCTTGTTTAACACTTCTAGAAGATTCATTTATGTAAAGGGTAAAAATTGAATGTATGAACTGGTTTCCAAGTTTATAGAGGCAAGTTGTTTTGACTGCCTATTTTCTAGTGTCTAGTTTAGAAGTTGTTGAAACAGCTCCTAGGATAGTGAGCTCAACCCATGGAGGCAGGGAAAGAGGTTAGATCATCTATATTATGTACTTTCTTGCTCATTTTCATGGTTGGACTCTTGAGGGAGAAGCTATCATTGTATATTTTCACTGTATCTCTGCAATTTTTGGCTAAGGAAGACCAGGGTTTTGCAGTCATCTTTGGGATTCTTGTGGACTCATGTGTTGATGGTGTGTTTCTCAATGTTCTTGTAAGCCTTGTTATGTGATTCATTTCCTTTCTTTACTGCTGCACATTAAACAAATGAAGTGTTAAAGTAGGAATTCATGCTAGCCATGCTCTGCTTTTAAATTTGTTTAATTTCCATGTTTTCTACTGTCTAAAGGGAATTCAAAGTCATTGTTTGCTCTCTTTAGCTCCTCATCTTTCATTCCTGATCATCCATCTCAAGTTAAGGCATCAATACTATTTCCTACCTCGCCCCAAGGAACCCCCTGCAGAAACTGTGTCCAATCCCCGCACCCAAAATTGCAATTCCTCAATTTGCCACCAAAAACCCAAAAAAACCCCAAATCAACCTTTTAAATCAGTTTACTAGCCTAATATCAGTGTTACCTTGTTGGTCATCTCATCCCATTGAAGATCTACTGAGATTGACCGGAGAGAGCCTTCTCCTGCCCCATAGGGCTAGCTACGAGGCTGAATGGTTTGATGTAGCCTTGAGGTTTACCTTTCTCAGCCTGAGGTGAAATTTCAAGCGCTAACAGAGTCATCAGGAGAATGATAAAACCTTCTTGTGTCTGATCATTGTCCACCATCAGTAATCAGATATGGAACTTCATATGTTTTTCTTAGGAACCTGAAGTGTTCAGATCCCTAGTATGGTTTCCAGAATGTTAGCACTTCATGATTTTCTGAGGTTGCAAAAGAGAACTATATAGGTAACCACAAAACCACTTTGGAAGCTGGGATCTAGCCCTGCCATCTTCAGAGAGGGATCTCTTTATCATATTTAACTTTGTCGTATTTAGATACTAGTTTATTTATGAGAGTTCAAAGTTTGGTTTTAAAATTGATTGGTTGATTAAATGCCTGAAACTTCCATTGGGCTATGGAGTCTATAGCTTAATGTGGATCTGTTTCAAATTTTCAAACGAGTTTCACAGGGAAAGTTAGTTGAACTAACTGGATCTTTTTAGAGATAAATGAAATGTAATAGAAGAAAAGATATAGGTTCAATTGAAGCTAAAGAGCAGTTAAGAATTATTTAACATGATATCAAAAGAAAACATTTAAATTATCCACAACCAAAATCAGAGTGTATTTTTCAACAAATTATGTTCATCAACTTTTTGTAAAATAATTCATATTTAAGAAAACATAAGCATGGAAACAAAGGAATAAACACATAGACAGTGAGAGAATCACTTCACCAAATAGTCCAACACATGAATCTTGTGAAGAATGTCCTTTTTATTACTGATCAACCCATCAAATGAAAAAGTACAATAGCATTCTGGAATGCAAAAATCAACATCTCTTACTTCAAATGATGAAGTATTTATACAAATTCTAAACTAAAATATCTTGAAAAATATCAACATTTGTTACAAATAATCTATACAAATATCTTGAAACAAAATTCAAGATTTTATTACAAAAAGTATAAAAATAGACTAAATTGTTTAAAAAATATCAGTCAGTTGAGTGCTGGTGTTGTTTTTGGGCCTTTAAATGAGCAATGTTGTTTGCCTTGTTGGCATATGTATCTCGTTGTCCCACTTGTTTCACTACAATCTGTTTTGATGAATGTGTAATGTTGTGCTCTGTCTTTTTGCTACTTGTTGATTAAAACATGTTGAAAGTGTCCTCGTTGTCCTCTTTCCTTTACTTCCTTTCTTGTTATTTTAGTTTAATAATTTCCCCTCTTTCACTAAATTTATCCATTTATAGAATAATCAGGGTAATTCGGGATTTAACTTCAATGGGGAAGAGGAAATAATCTTTAATAAAGCAGCAAAGGGGTCGATTTCTTTGGGAATTTCATTGTGGTCTGCATTTACGATGAAAGCCCGGGGGGGCGATTCTTTCGAATTGTGAATGGATGCATGTGGATGGGCCACATGGCAGCTAGGGATTGGAGGAAATGAACATACTATCGAAATAGTGGAGGCGAGAGGTGACATGGAGGTAGGAGATGATGGCAAGAGGGTGTGAGGATGAGTGGTTTTCGAAGGGGGGTATGAGCGGTAAGTAGTAAGTGAGGGGGTGCGAAATAAGGTAAGAGGGACACGTAGCGGCGGGCCCGCCAGGGAAAACCACTTTTTTGGAACCCCCCCCCCGCCCCCACCGTCGATAAAGGTAGGACGGCAAAGGAGGGGCGAAAAGCACTATCAGCCATTTATCCAATAGAGTGATGATTTGGGCCATTAAAAGATGAAGGGTCTTTAATTAATACGAGGCCCTTTTTTTAATATAAAAATTACAGCAAGGCCAGGGCTTTTACCATATTATAATAGAAACATGGAGAGGGGGTAAATCCTATTTACACAAGACTTTACCACACAACTGGAGGCGCTTCTTTTTAATTCATGGGCCTTTGAAAAGGAACGGACCCGAAAGCCTTTGAATTCATCATATAAACTATCGCACCAGTCGGGGCTTTCGCCTAATCGTAATTGCATTGGGAAGGGGGTACACGGGAGTGGAACCATAAACCTAGACCCAAAAACCTTTCAAATCCAACCTATAAAATATCGCATCTATACTGGGACTTAACCACAAACCCGAACCCAAAACCTTTCAAAATACAATTTATAATCCCGTCAAGTCTAAAAGGTGGTCGTGTATTACATGGGGGGCATAGGATGGATGGACGTGAAATATTTTAAAGCACAGTACATAACACATAACATCTAGGACAGAGTGTTAACACAGACCTGGACCTAAAAAATTTATAATATAGCATATAATCTTGTCGGGTCCAGTCGGGCTTTGATCGCATCACAATCCCATTGCAAAGGGGGATCGTCGGAGGATTTTCCCTCTGGAAGCTGCGATTGTGATTGCAATCGAAAGGGATGAGTTATCACAATCAGCAGGGGAGGCTTATCACAATCAGTGGGGGAGTGTTATCGCAATTGGCGAGTGGGAGACTTATCGCAATCGGTGAGCGGGACTTTGCAATATGCGATATTGCAATCGCAAAAGGGAAAGGGAGATGGGCAGCCATTGTATCGCAAAAGGAAAGGGGACGATAGCAATATGGTTTTTGTTTGTGTGTATTGCGATTGCGCAATACAAAGGGGCCATGGGGTCAGGGTCGATTCTATCAAGAAAATGTGATTGCGATTGCCCATGAGGCTTGGTGACACATGGCCTACAGGCCCGGTTCATGTTATAATATATGGAGTGGGTTTATATATAATGTGATGTGATATAATAAAAGGGATTTTGGCATGGTTTGTGATATATGGTGGGAAATGGGGAACACGACTAGAGTTAGATATACAAAGGGCAGATGGATTAAGGCTAGAATTTATGGAAACAAACGTAAAATGGGCATGATTGAGTTAATGGAAATCTAGAAATGAGGCAGTGGTTATGTGGGTCCTGACTAGAGTTAAAAATTATATTGCATATTAAAATGGTGGAAAATATTTTTCACAAAGGATAGATGAAAATATAATTTAAAATTGTAGCAGAAATAGTTCTCGAGCCTTTATCTACTTTTGAAGTGAAAACTTCGTTCTGGCCTATCTTTCAATCCAGGAATCGTATTTGAGCGCAGGATATACCATTGGAAAGTTGCTTCTAAGCACTTTCTGATGAAAACACCTGCAATCTGATCTTATCCAAACAATGTCATGCAAAAATCTCCTTAAATCATAATACTTGGTGTCTCTTTGGAAATAATTTGCAGGATGAAATATTATTTACAACATCTCAAACATAATAATGATCAGCTATAACCAAACGGTCCTATAAAAATTATAGGACCCTAACATCTATAAAGCCATAATTTCTTTAGCGTATGAATAAAATGGTCTCAAGGAGGATGTGACTAGTGTGATTATCCTACTGGCATATCAAACATGGCTTGCAATATACAAGAAGGAAGATTCCAAAGCAAGGGGGATAATCCTTGATGGATTCAAGGACCATGAAGTTATGCATATTGTTGAGTTAGATATAACAAAGAAAATGTGAGATGTTATTTTAAGTTGCTCCAAGATGCTACTACAAATAGGAAGCTAATTCTCAGAGAATAGCTAAAAAATACCAAGATGAACGAGGGTGAAAACATTGTTAGTTATCTCAACAGACTTAGACTAGTAAAGGATGAAGTGGCTGCAGTATGAGATAAACCAGATGATGATGAGCTAGTGTGAGTAGCCCTGAATGGGTTTACAAAGTAACGGGATGTCTTTGTTCAAGTTATTAATGTATAATACACCTTACCAAGTTGGGATCAATTATGGAGTGATTTCACTCAAGAGGAGCTTAGACTGAGTCTTGTTAGTGGTAGTAGCAGTAGGTCCCAGAGAAATGAGGAGCAACAGAAAAATGTGGTTGTAATTAGAAAAGGGAAAGTGAAGAAAAGGTCTAGCATAGGACCAAACCCAAAAGGTGAGAAAAAGAAGAAGGATACTTCTAAGGTCAAATGTTATGGCTATCATGAGTTTGGCCACTATGTCAGTAATTGTCCATAGGGGAAGAAGACTAGGAAGAAGGGAAAGAAGTGTTGGAAACAATGTTTAATACTAAGAGGGGGTTGAATCAGTATTAAGGCTAATTTTAAATTTTATGTAAACTTATATTTTTCATTCAAACTTAGCATTCAGTATGTGTGCAACCACTATTATACCATGTGTAGTAAATGAATAAATCAACACATAAACACATGCACCATGAGAAACAAGCACATATGACATAGAGGATTTAACATGGAAACCCAAAAGAGAAAAAACCACCAAATCTTATTTGTTATTTGATGTAAAAATGAGCTCCTACTCTTACATCAACTCGTTAATGAGCCACCACTCACAAGAAGCACCAACTCCCTTTGATTGTTTGCTAGCACCCACTAGAAGGAAACACCAACTCCCTTCTTCTGTAGACACCTAATTAACTTACTAGAAGCACCGATTGAAGCACTAAATTCATGGATTTGTTGTAACCACCAACTAGCGAGAGGCACCAACCCCCAAGCTCTACTTAGACACCCACTAATATGGAAGTTCCAATTCCTTGTTTGTAGGCTCCAAGCCACACTCAATAAGGCAATCTCTGCTCTCTGTAATTGGAAGCCACTCTACCTGATTCCAACTCTGCTAACTCCAATTATTGCCATAGCCAATTTTGGCATAATTTCCAAGTGTGACAAGATCATCACCAAAGTTTCCAACTTGTTCAAGCTCTTCTAAACACGTGGTGTAATGCCACATATGGCACACTTACCAAATATGGAGAATATTTGTCAAAGTTGTCGACTCATCCACACTTGTGCCCAACAAACTTTAACAATAGTGTTCCCAATTATATATATATATATATATATATATATATATATATATATATATATATATCAGACTATGTTGGGACCCTTTACACCTTAAGCCCCGAGGGCTTATTTATTTTATAATTTCTCTGTGCCCTTTGGGGCCTTTGGATCGAGATGAGCTATCAAGTGGGATCACCTTCCTTTACGTACGCTTCGGGTTGAGTTCTCCCTTAACAACTATCAGATGTGTCCCGCACCTAATTAGCCTACATGTCCTCCTCTGCACACCTTATAAAACTTCTAAGATTGAGGCTATGGGATGATGTCATTCTTACATCATCCCTTCCACGTGGTGCCTCTGGACTATGACGTGTCACTCGTATTTGGCCCACTAGGCCACCTAAAAACATTGAAACTACATGCCACATGTCTCTTGTATTGACATCATGCTAACATCATCACCATCCAATGAAATTTCACCATGCATTTGCCATGAGGAGAGAGAAAAGGGTTTCAAGCTATGGTTTTGCATCAATTCCTTTGATAAATTTTTAAAGGTCCTAGCCAATTTTTAACATTGTGCCACTCTGCCATGTTGTCTAGCCATTTACCATAATAGGCCTTCACATGTTCTCTCTGGGAAAGGGCCTTTCGGGCTAATGTCATCCCTAGATTGCGTCATCCCTGGCCTTCATTATTGCACACACTTTGAACCTTCTAGGGAGCCTTCCACCAAGATGAGCTATAGCGGTCCCCACCACCAACCAATCAAAATTGTCTCAACTGCTTTTTTTTTCCATGTTTGCCCAATCATTTAGATAACCGCTCCACCAACTAGTTCCGCCACATTTTGCAACTAGTTCCGCCACATTTGGAAATGCCTTCAAACTTAAACTTGCTCTAAAGGGTCCTCCAACCACTTTTAGATCTACCACTTTGACTTTGGGTAACCTAACTTTCACTGGTCATAACTTACAATCCAGGAGACCATTTGGGGAGTTAAATATACAGTTGGAAAACTCTTTTTGGTCACTATCCAAATATGCTACTTCTAGGAGCATCTCATTTGATCCCCTGAGCTAGAAACTCTTCCAAATCCTCAACCAAAAACCATCATAGCTATAAGATTTTATAGCTTCTTTGCATATCCTATTACTATGATGATTCTCTACAAAGGACTTCAACAACCATGGAACTCTCCCTGAGCTTGACACATAGCATGCATATCCATGCTAGCCAATTTCCACAACAACCAGACTTATTTCCATCAATGATAGCATGGTCGACATTAATGCCAACACACTGGATGCCACCATCCATCTTGATAATGCCAATTGTCCAACAATCTCCCCCTTTGGCATTGATGGAAACACCTCATCACTTTTGCAAAGCTACCTTATTGCCATCAATGCTAGATTGTTTGACATCATTTCCAACACACTAGATGCCACTAACCATCCTGACAATGCCAATTGCCCAACAAGAAGCAAATAATAGGTTCAATGAGTGTAGATGAGCTCTCCAACAAGATGGAACAAGAATTTTCACTTATTGCTTTCCTAGCTAGCTCAACCTCACAGGGTGTTTGGTATATAGAAAGTGGGGTGTTATTTCACATAACAGGTGTTAGATAGGGAACAAGTCCAAATGAAATCTAGTTGCAAGAGGGATTGTTTTGTTTTAGAGGGAGAATGGTAAGTTTCTTCCTATTCATGATGTTTGCATGTGTTAGGCTTAAGCATGAACATGATTTTTGTATCTATCCTTCAGGATAAAGGGTATGATCTACTCTTTAGAGGGGTGAAAGTGTTAATTAGGCACAAGGATTGGAGATAAGCCATAGTGTTTAGAGTTAGGATCAGCTAGTTGTACAGGTTGTAGATGGATACTCCAAAGGCACTGGTTAGCAGCAATAATCCTAGAGATCAAGGGGAGCTATGGCATAGGAGGATGGGCCATATACATCATGGAGCTCTTAGATTCCTTTGTGAGATGATGATAGGTGTTTTGGAGGTGAGCACATATCATGATTATGTTTGTATGGGATGTGTGTTGGGGAAGTTTGTGAAAGTTGTTTTTCCAAGGAATTACACAAGATCAAAGGATGTTCTTGATCTAGTGCATTCACATATATTTGGATCAATGTTGACAAAATATCTTAGTAGATATGATTACTTCATTACTTTTATCGATGATTTCCCCAAAAAGAACTAGATATACTTCTTAAAGACTAAGAATGAGAAATATCTTAGTAGATATGATTACTTCATTACTTTTATCGATGATTTCCCCAAAAAGAACTAGATATACTTCTTAAAGACTAAGAATGAGAATGAGACCTTCAGTTGCTTTCAGGAGTTCAAGGTTGTAGTGGAGAATGTGGCAGGCAAGAAGGTGAAGGTTCTTCAGTTAGACAATGGAGGTGAGTACATAGGAAAGGCATTCTAGGAGTTCTATACTAGGGTGAGAATCAAGAGAGAGTGGATGGTTCCTTACAACCCACATCAGAATGGAGTTGTTAAAAGGAAGAATGTTCTATATTGAAGGCAACAAGATTTATGCTATATGACCAAGATATGCCACACTTCTTATGGTAAGAGGCATGTAATATGATAGTCTACATTCATAATAGGGTTCCACATAGATAATTGGGTAAGATGACACTAAAGCAGGAATTTACAGGGAAGAGGCCAAATGCCAGACATTTTGGGATATTTGGAAACCTAGTGTATTGTCACTTTCCAAGAGATACAAGCCCCACATTAGATCATACTTTAGAGAGGGGGTAATTTGTGGGGTATAATGAGACCCCAAAGGAATATTGAATATTCATTCTAGGAGCCAGTAGGATTATAATCGGGAAATATGTCAAGTTCATGGAGGAAAAGGCATACAAGAGGTCCATAGATTAAATAGCAGCAGATGATCAGAGTGAGAATCCAACAAAGGCTCCTAGAGTTTAACAACAAGATCAGGGGAAGCAAAGCACAAGTATAGTTACTAGTACAAGAATAGGCTCAAGTGTAGGAGTTCTTGAGATTTCGTAGAGTATGGAGCAATAGATTTAGTAGATCGGGGAGATATTTCATGAGGACATAGGAGTGGATATTCCATTGTTGACAGTTGGCAAGAGGAATCGTGAAGTTCAGTAGACATTCAGGGATGGTTAGGAATTTGTGGGAGCTCCCAAGATGGGTAGTAGACAATGGAGACAACCAGATAGGTACAATGGCTACATGGAATTGGTGAGTTAGTTAGTGGATAGTGAGCCTTCCAACTATCAGGAGGTTGCACAACAACAGTTGTGGAAATATGCAATGGTTGAGGAGTATACCTCAATCTTGTAGAACAATATGGGGAGGTTATGCCTAGAATGACATGTTGGATCTTCAAGATAAAGCATGGTGCAAATGGTAACATCAAAAAATACAAGGGTAGATTTGTGGCCAAAGGGTTCTCTCATAAGGAGGGAATAGAATATGAGAAGATACTTCGATACGAGTTGTGATTTCATTAGTAGCACAGATGGATGGAAAATCCATTATATGGATGTAAATATGACATTAATGGTGAGTTGAAAGAGGAGGTATACATAGAGTATCCAGAGGGATTTGTGGCACAGATTAGTGAGACCCATGTGTGCAGATTGAAGAGAGCGTTGTAAGGGCTCAAGCAGGATACCAAGGGTTCATATGAGCACATTGATAGATACTAGTAGGGAATGGGCTTTTTGAAGAGAGAGGAAAATGCTAACCTCTACTACTTGGTGGTTGGGGTGAGGTTCTAATTCTTGTTCAGTGTGTGGATGACTAGGGTGCATAAAGGAGTGCAAGAGGGATCTTGCAATTGAGTTTGAAATGAAGGAGTTGGATCTCATGCACTACTTTCTAGGCATGGAGGTGTGGCAGAAAAATGGGTATATTTTCCTTGGGAAAGGGAAATATTCCATCGAGATCTTAAGGAGGTTTAGGATGGAGGATTGTAGAACCATGTCTACACCCTTTAGCATGAATTAGAGGAAGGTAGACACATATAGGGAGAAGGAACCCAATTTTATATAGGAATTTGATTGACTCTCTCATGTATTTGGTCAACACCATGCCAAATATATCCTATGCAGTAAATTCTCTCAGTCGGTTCATGGTTGAATCGAAGCGAGTGCATTGGATAACAACAAAACATGTGTTGAGGTATTTTCATGGTACAATTAAGTATGTGATTAAATATGTTGGAGGTGATGGTATCAAGTTGGTGGGCTATACTAATGTAGACTAGGTAGATAATATAATGGATTGGAAAATCACTTCAGGGTGTTCCTTCAACATGGGATCAAAAGTCTTTTTTTGGTACATTACGAAGCAGAATTATGTGGCACTGAGTTTTGTAAAGGCAAAATACATAGCAGCGAACATGAATACATGTGAAGCCATTTGGCTTAAGAACCTACTAGTGTCCTTGTTTTGTTATAGGGTAGAGACAATAGTGATACACTGCAACAATCAGAGTTACATCAAGCTATTTGAGAATCTAGTGTTTCATGACAAGTCCAAGCATATAGACATCAGGTACCTCTTCATCAAGGACTGTGTACAGCACAAGATTGCTCAACTACATTATATATGTACAAATGAATAGGTAGTAGACATATGAACGAAGGCCTTAGGGAAGGAAAGATTCATCTTCTTCAAAGACAAGTTGGGTGTCATGTAGAACACCTTCCTCGCTAAGAGGGAGTGTTAGTTTATGTAGCTCATATAGGTGTTCTAGTCTTAGATGGTGTATATGTGGCTATGGAATGCATTGGATTAATTGTCTCCAACACCTAGAAAAAGTTTCTAAGGAAAAAAACTTTAATTATAATTAATTAGCCAATTTATTAATTTTCGTAAGTTTAGCTTAGGGAAATGGCTTAATTAATCGATATTAATTGAAGAAAATCAATTTTCCTCTAGTGGCTTCAATAAAAGTCATTCTTTAGAGTTCAAGATGATATTAGCCATCGATTTGAGTTAGATCATGGCCACTGATTCATCAGAGGTAGATTATAAGAGGGGGTCGATGGGAATTTGGAAATCACATTCAAGACACATATTTGCAGTGATAGCAAAGGCATAGTGATAGTGTGGAGGACTCCAAGTAGTGAGGAATCAACAGTGATTGAGTAGAAGATTTCTAGAGAGAATTTGTTCATCAATTTCTTTCAGTTTTTAAGATATATAGGGAGAAAATTTTCCAATTTGATTTGTCTGTAGGAGGCCAAGATTTTTTTGGTGTTCAAGGGTATCTAGAGGCCAGGTTTTGTATTCACACATGTGGGAGAAATAGGTAATTTTTTAGCCCAATTTCTTTCAGGGAAAGCTGAGAAGTAAGGCCAAGTTTTTTTGCCAGTGGAGGTCGAGTTTGACAAAGGTTGTGAGATTGAATTTCCATTTAACCAAGGTGGCATGTGTGATTCCATACACAATTGCATATGGAGGTTGAATTATTTAAGGAGGGTCAATTTATATTGAAGAGGGAGGTCAAGTTCCTTACAGGTGTTTTTATGTGCTGGTACCTAGAGAAAATTAATCACCATACCTTTGCCAATTTATGGCAAGCAGTTGTATTATTTATCAATTACATATTTGTTGAAGAAGGATAATAAAAATCCAAATTTTCTATACTGGTTTTCCCTTCGAGGTTTTTCCAAGGAAATTTGTCCAAAAATAGCAGTGTTCATTATTTTTTGTGAGTGCAATATTTTATCAGTTCTTGTGATTTAATTTCTATGATGTTGCAGTAGTGTTTTATTCAGTGTTTTCCACATATAAATTGTAACAGTATAAAATATTTCTCATGTGGTAGTTGACAAGTTCAACAAGATGTGTGTTCTTATGCCCTATGAAAAGACCATAAATGGGCAAGAAGCAAGGAACTTGTTCTTTAGATAAGTATAGGTGAACTTTGGGATACCAAGGAGTATCACTTCAAATAGGGACACAAGATTTCTCAGTGCATTTTGGACTACATTCTGGGAGAATATGGACACGAAGTTGAAGAAATCTACAACATTATATCCACAGAAAAAAGTAGTCAATAAGACTTTGGTGTAGCATTTTAGGGGTTAAAATCAAAAGCATCCAAATACCTGTGATGAAAATATCGTATACATATAGAACTCTTATAATAGAGAAGTCAAAAATTCTACTAGTAAGTCCCCATTTGAAATCTATGTTGGATATTTGCCACCTTCACCTTTGGATATTTCATATGGGAAACAAGGACGAGTGAGGGAGGATATCATAGGGGATGCCTTTAGGGCTAAAACTTTTGTTGAGAACATCAAGGTAGATCCATACATAGTTATAGGAGACACTACAAAAGTCACAAGAAAAATATTAGGCCATGCATGATCAACACAGAATAAAGAATTCATTCAAGGTGGGATACAAAATATGGTGAAAATTGAACAAGGAGAGGCTACAGGGTCCTAGTAAGAAAATCAAGGCTCTGCGATATGGTCCCTTTAAGATACTGGAAAGGTAGGAGATAACAATTATAAACGCGGTGTACCCCACACATGTGTATTTACTCAGTTGTGAATGTAGAGAATTTGAAACTCTGTGAACCTTCCTTGTTAGATCAAGAAGAAGAACATGTCCTACCTTTTGTAGAGGTTTGGCACTAAATTCTCAAGTAGAGTTGATAGAAGATACTATTTTATAGAAGAGGTGCATAATTATGAAATAGGGGCAGCATGACCTTTGGAAATTTTGGTTGAAACGACAACTTCCAGGTAAAATGAGATGGTACACCTGAGAGAAGGTGGAGGAAAAATTTCCTCACCTCATTCAGTAGAAGCTTTTTGGAACCAAAAGACTCCCAAAATGGGGAGGTGTGATATGAATTTGATCATTATATTTTTTTTCATTCATAGTTATGTTTTCAAAGTGGAAAAATGGAGGAATGAGTTCACAACACCATTTTTACTAGGGGACCCAATTTGGAATATTGGGGTCTAAAACCTTCCAAGAGAATTTTGAGGCATCAAATGGCATTTTTGGGAGTAAAAATTTGTTCAAATAGCGCCACACCTTTTTCACCTATTCTACACATAGAGACCTTTCTAATGGTGTACGAATCGCTTGAAACAGAGTACGTATGCAAATTTTATGACACTCATAAGTTGACCTTCCTGTTTTGGCCACCATAATTTGAGAGGATGCCACGTCAACTCCCATTAATTATGGAAAAGGGGCTAGCCACATGATCATGATAATGTAGACTCTAGAAGATTCCATATTGCAACTTTGGTGAAGGGTTGAGGGAGTCACACCTAACCACTAGAAAGCTATCAGTTTGTGTTATAACTAGGCCACTAGGAGGAAAAGAGGTTCCATTCTTTTCAATTACACTTGTTCCATAGACGAGAAAAGTAGCCACAAGGGATAAGGAGAGAGCACACAAAGAGGATTTGTGCATTGTAGTGGTCCATAGGGCTAGGCCTTACTTTTTTGTACTCATAACCATTTTCTATTAAGAGAAAGAGAGCAGAGTGACCTTGCCTTCCAACTGGGTTTTCTCCTAGAAGGGTTTCCCAGGATATATCTTGTGCCAAATGTGTTTTGTGATATTTTATTTTTTTATTCTCTATTTTCTACATAAATTTTAATTTGCATGTGTATGCAATAAATAATAATTTATAGATCTGGAAATTTAAAGAGATATAAATCCTAATAGTGTAGATTTCGGATTTTTAATTATAGTTTTATTATATATGTTGTGACAAATTGTCCAGTGGAATATCCAAGGTAGTTTACATATCAAGCGAAGATCTATATTAACCTCAGATCTATCAAGCGTTAAGTAGGATCAAATCACTTGAGGCATAAACCTTTTTAAGAGTGAAAAATTAAAAGAAAGGTTTTCACCTTAAGAGATTTGATCCCTCTTAACACTTAATAGATCTGGGGTTAACATGGATCTATGCTATATATCTATATATATATATATATATTTGAAATAAAAAAATAGTATGCAAATAAATCACATGGCTATGATTTGATTTGTTGCCCTATGCAAAACATCTACATCTATCATAAAATTTTGAATTACATTACCCTTTATTAGGATCTGTTTGCATATCTACAATAAAAAATCGAGTTACATTATCCTGTATTCAAATCCATATGTATATTAAAAATTCGAGTTACACTAGTTATTTTTCCTATATGTTATTTATACTAGCATAGATTCATCTTAACCCCAAATCTATCAAGCATCAGGAGGGACCAAATATATTGAGGCATGAGCATTTTTAATAGCACAAAACTAGAAGAAAGGTTTGTATCTGGAGAGATTTTACCCTTCTCAACACTTGATAGATCTGAGGTTAACATGGATATGTGTGTGTGTGTGTGTGTGTGTGTGTGCACCAACTCCATGCTTGAATTACACATGTACTTCATCTTGAGCAAGACACTAATAAAATGTTTTGAACATAAAAAAATATTTATTTTCATTTGCTCTATATAATATATGTAGTCTCTCTTTTTAGATAGATGGTTACATTAAATTTTTTTGTGATTAATATATTTTTTTTAAATGTTACATGTCAAATCCGTATTAAGAATTGAAGGAGTTACAAATCTCCCTCATACCCTAAATGAGAAAGCACCTATTAATGATATAAGAAAACTCTTTTTCTATATATGTGTGTGTATGTGTCATTGCATGTTAAGCATGGAGGGAATTACACAACACACTAATAAAATGTTTTAACCATAAGAAATTATTTATTTTCATTACATTATCCTTTATTCAAATCCATATGCATATTAAAAATTCGAGGTACATTAGTTTTTTTTTTTTTTTTACTAGCATAGATTCATGTTAACCACAGACCTATCAAGCGCTGAGAGGGATCAAATTTCTTGAGGCATAAACATTTTTAAGAGTGAAAAACTAGAAGAAAGGTTTGCATCTCAAGAGATTTAATCTCTCTCAACACTTGATAGATCTAGCGTTAACATGGATATATATATATATATATATATATATATATATATATATATATATATATCTATATATATATATATATATATATATATATATCTATATATATATATATATATATATATATATATATATATATATATATATATATATGTTATGTGTCAACTCCATGCTAATATTGGAAGGAATTACACAGGTCCTTCATCTTGAGCAACGCACTAATAAAATGTTTTAATCATAAAAAATTATTTATTTTCATTTGCTTTATATATCATATATAGTCCCTCCCTCTCTAAATACATGGCTACATTGAATTTTTTTATGATTAATATTTGTTTTTTAAATGTTGCATGCATATTATCAAAGAGATTTAGAACAATCGGTGAAGGAGCGTGTTGTTAAGGTACTCCGTAAGCAAATATCACCAGTTGTAGTCTTGTCGATACCAAAAAATCCAGCATGGTTTCCGCTGGTGCGGCTCAGGCCGGGTGCGATCCCCAGGTGACTTTGACAGCTTAGACGCCCCTGAGTCGTGGCCTCTCAGCCACAGGGTAAGAGTGATTTTCAGGATTCACCCACTTATCAACCAAAAAAAAATGTTGCATGCATATATATATATATATATATATATATATATATATATATATATATATATATATATATATATATATATATAATTGAAATATTAAGAATCAAATAGATTACACATCTCTCCCAAAATGGAAAGTAAAAACATAAGAAATTTTTCAATTTAGGAAACCCTTTGCTAAGATCTCTTTCAACATAGATGTGTGCAATGGATACAATACCCCTCTCAATCATGTTTGTATATATCTTAATAAATTAGTTTAGGGAGTTTCTTATAGAAGCTAAGACATCCAGAGTTAACAAATGAATGGGCATGTGAGGAAGTATTTACCAAACTGGTGTGGCCAGATTTTTCATAGATAAAGGGTTGAATTCAAGAAAATATTGTTGAAAGGAGAGCCAAGAGCAACCCCAAAACCATGGTCCTTGTTAAAAACATCTTTGATGATCCTCTCAATTTCTAAAGAAAAAAAACCACAAAGAATCCCTTCGAACAGAAACATAGATATGTATTTTTGGGACCAAGTTTGATGCACCCATTGCCAGAGCACAGATGTTGATGGAAAAATCCCATTAAAATGATAGAATGGAATTATTCTCATAGGACAAGCTAAAAATATCGGATTGAGGATCTTCTACCTCTAGTTATGGAATATATCATGCTTGTTCTACAAATAAGGTTGGCCCTGAGACATCTTTGGGAGTCAGTTACGAGAGCCCTGAATTTAGAGAATCCTTAAAGGATCATGGATGAGAGGAAGAGGGTGAACCATAGCCTTTGGCTCCTTTATTTAGTTTTCAGACTAAGAGGATTAAGGTGTCCTTGGTATACCATAATCTTTGAGCAAAACCCATTCCTAAAGTTGCCTACCCCCATGTAGGAGCCATATTGAGCTGAGAGGGATTCTTGTTCGATTTTGGTTGTGAGTGTAGAGACAAAATTGATAGTGCCCACCTACATACAGGGAGTACCCCATGAGGGCGGCCTAATGAAAAGAAAAAATATCAAGTGATTTATAGTGATGGCATCACCTTGAATGAGGGAAGAACCCTACTACCAAAAAAAAAAAATCCTCATTGATTAATGGATCTGCAATGATTGCAACACAATGAGGGATCTCTGAATGAAGGGAAGAATCCTAGAGTTGAAAATCCCTCGGAGACAGGGTGGCAGCTTGTTATGCAACCAACTCACAAAATAGAATAATGAGATAGATCAACGACTTCAAAAGTAGCCTCTTTGAGGGGGAAACCTCCTTTACATTACACAAATGAACAATTCTTCAATGATACAAATGACAAGACCTCATTTCTATATATAGGATTCTAAGGGGTCACAATATAACCAAATCTGACATAACAATAATATTGTAAGGGCACAACAATAACAATAGTGGGCTTCTATGGGGCATAATAATAACAGTATGGGGACAACATGTTCACAACAATAACAATAATGGGCTACAATGACAATAATAATAAGGGAATACACTAGTATTATAGTGACCTAACATGCCCCTCTCCTTCAAAAAAGTGTTGTTCTCAATGCTTAAGTAGTTCTAGATGCTTCTATATATAAAATTCTCAACCTCCCATGTGGAATCTTCAGTGTGTAAGTTCTTCCACTTGATGAGATACTCTGAAATTGATCGATTTTGTAGCTGTCGAGTTCTTGTTTCAGTGACATCTTCAAGTTCCAATATGATTTTTCCTTCCTCGTCAAGTTCTGTTCAATTTTGTTTGACCTGGGAGCTTGTCACCTATAACCTTCTTTAAGCATGAAACATGGAAAACTAGGTGCACTTGGGAAGATGCAGGAAGTTCCAATGTGTATGCCATAGTACCAATATTTTGCAATACCTTGTACGGACCATAATACTTTGGTGATAATTTATTATCCTTCTTAGCTTGCTTGAGGGACATTTGTTTGTATGGTTGTAGTCGTAGAAATACCCAGTCACCTACATCAAAACTTCCTTCCCTGCGATGTTGATCTACATGTTGTTTCATTCTATTTTGCACCAAAGTCAAGTTATCCTTTAAGAGTTCAAGAACTTTTTGTTGATTCTCGATGTGATCTTCCACTACTTGAACCTTAGAATTTTCTCTTAAATATGATGTGATAGACAGTGGATGATATCCATAAAGTACCGTAAATGGAGTCATGTTTGTTGTAGTATGGAAGGAAGTGTTATACCACCATTCAGCTAGAGGCAACCATTTGACCCATTGTGTATGTTTGTCATATACAAAGCAACGAAGATATCCTTCCAAACATTTTTTCACTATCTCAGTTTGCCCATCAGATTGAGCATGATAAGATGAGCTATGAGCTAACTGAGTACCCAAACAAGAAAATAATTTTGTCCAAAAATTGCCAGTGAAAATAGGATCTTTGTCGCTTACAATAATCTTTGGGTTTCCATGTAGCTTTTGAATTGTTTCCATAAATCTAGTAGCAACTATACTGGCTTTAAATGGATGAGATAATGCACAAAAGTATGCATAGTTGGTAAGTCTATCAACTACCACCATAATGACACTCTTTCCTTCAGACTTGGGTAAAACTGTGATAAAATCCATTGAAACCTCCTCCCAACATTGACTTGGAATGGATAAAGGTTGTAATAGACCTGGGGTTTTAATTGTCTCAACTTTATTTTGTTAGCAAACCAAAAATTCTGCCACAAACTTTTGAATATCAGATTTAAGGCCATCCCAAAAAAAATCCTTCTTAACCCTATGGTAAGTTTTTAAAAATCCTAAATGCCCTCTTGAGGGACAGGTGAGAAATTGTAGAAGAATCTTTTGTTTGAGTTGGGAATTCTTACAGAGGTATAAGTGATCTTTGTACCATAACGAATCATTTTTCCAGCTAAATGTATCAGATGTACTGGGATCTTGCTGCAACTTTTGAATGAGTTCCCACACTTCTTCGTCATTCTTCCATTCATCCCTTGCTTCGTTTATCCAATCTGGTTGGATAATAGAAATGGCACAAAACAATGCTTCCACATCCTCATCCTTTCTTGAGAGTGCATCTGCAACAACATTTTGCTTCCCTTTTTTGTAGATGATTTCAAAGTCATAACCCAACATCTTTGTGACCCATTTTTGCTGCTCTTTTGAAGATAATATTTTTTCTAAAAAGTATTTAAGACTATCATGATCTGTTTTTACCTTGAAGTGTCTTCCCATTAGGTAAGGTCATCATTTCTTAAGTGCATGTAGTATTGCTAATATTTCCTTCTCATAAATAACTTTGTGTAAATACTTTCCTTTGATTGGATGACTTTCAAAATCAATGGGTCTTTCATCTTGCATTAAAACAACACCAATTCCATTTCCTGAGGAATCACATTCCACAATAAAGGTTTTTGTGAAGTCTTGCGTAGCTAAGACCGGTGCTTGGCATATTGCCTCTTTAATATGTTCAAAGGCTTTCATTGCTTCTGGAGTCCAAGAAAATGCATCTTTCTTCAATAATATTGTTAGACGTCTTCTTATTCTTCCATAATTCTTAACAAACTTGCGATAATACCCTGTCAACCCAAGAAATCCTTGCAGATGCTTTAGGGATGTGGGGATTTTCCATTCCTTAATGGCCTTAATATTGCTAGGGTCTATCTTAACACCTTCATGAGATACAATATGACCCAAATATTCCACCTCTTGTACTTCAAAGAAACATTTGGAGGTTTTTGCATATAATTTGTTTCTCCTCCAATAGTTTGAGCACTCTATCAACATGTTGAACATGATCCTTCCAAGACTTGTTGTAGATAAGTATATCATCAAAAAATACTAACACAAAATTTCTAAGGAAGGGTTTGAAAATGGAATTCATCAAACCTTGAAATGTAGAAGGTGCATTGGTAAGGCCAAAAGGCATGACCAAAAATTCATAATGACCCTCATGAGTTCTAAATGTTTTTTTCGGAAAGCCTTCAGTATTCATTCTGATTTGATGATATCTTGAATGAAGGTCCAACTTGGTGAAGTAAATTGCTCGATGCAATTCATCCAATAATTCATCAATGATAGGAATGGGAAATTTATCTTTAATAGGGAGCTTATTGAGCTCCTTATAATCCGGACACATGTGCCATGATCCATCCTTCTTGTGCTCCAATACTACCGGAGCGGAGAAATAACTTTGACTAGGTTGAATTATACCAGCCTCTAGCATTTCTACAACCATACGTTCAATTTCACTCTTTTTGGCATAGGGATATCTGTAAGGCTTGATATTTGGAGGAACAGTTCCTGGAATCAAATGAATAACATGATCATGATCACGAATAGGTGGGAGGCCTTTGGGAGTCTCAAATACCTTGGAATGATTGTCCAAGACTTTTTGGAGATCTAAATAAATAAATGATTTCGATGTGGGAACCTCTAGCGAACATAATTGGCGCAATTACGCCACATTGTTCTTTCTTTAAAGCTTTGTCATGTCGTTATAGTTGATTGTCTTCCCACTTTCCCCTTAATTCAACTTCCTTTCCTTCTGAAAAAAAAAATAAATAAATAAATAAATAAATACAAATAAATAAATAAACAAAATAAAATATAAATATAAATATAAATTATCGTACCCAAAGATTGTAACCATTAGACTCCTAGTACAACAACAACACCACCTATTGGAATTGAAATCATTGGACTATTCAACACATATTCTCCCATGGATAGCTTGATATTATGGCACTTTCCAGAGCAATTTATGGTTCCTCCATTTGCAACCATCACTTGACACTTTGGTGTTGGATTTAGGAAGCAATTCAATTCCTTCGATATCTTATAATGAATAAAATTATGGGTACTGCCCGAATCAATCAACACTATTACCTTTTTCTTCTTGATATGTCCTTCTATTGATAGTTTGAGGAAAGGTAATTCTGGCCAATGCATTACAAGATATGGTCGGTTCCATTTCTCTTTCTCTAGGGTTTTTTCCTGGTGTGTATCCTCTTCTTTTGATGTTTCTTGTTCCTTTTCTTCTTCCTCTTCACAATCTATGTAAAATAATTTCTTCTCAGCACACTTATGACCTTTAGTGTATTTTCTATCACAATTGTAACAAAGCCCTTTTGCTCTTTTTTCTTCCAATTTTTTTGGTGTCAACCTTGTAGGTTGTGGAAGGATAGGGGCAACCACACTTCCATCTTTTTGATTGTGATTGGTAGGCTTCCTTTTTGCCATAATTTTGCTTTCAATTTTTCTTGCCAACCTGAATGCCTTCTCCAATGAATCAGGTTCCCAAAGACGAACCTCATGTTGGATGTTATCCTTTAAAGTCCCTATGAACACATCAATCCTATGCTCCTCTGGAATATCTTTTACCCTTATATTCAATTTTTGGAAGTCCTCAATGTACTCCACCATTCAACCCTTTTGTTTGAGATTTATCAATTGGCTAAAAAAGGTGTTTCTTTTTGTATCCTCATAATGTGCTATTATTTCTTTTGTAAAAATTGCCCGAGTGACTATTTTTTATGAGAGCAAAGCCATTGATACCATACAAACTGATTGGGTTCCAAATATAAATTTGCAATTCTTACCTTTTGTGTGTTTTTCACATTATGGAGATCAAAATATTGCTACATCTGTAGCATCCATGTTACGGGATCCTTACCATCAAACTTCCTCATATCGATATTTGGAACATGGTGGGTCTTCAATCCAACGTTTGAGTCTATGAAATCATGACTAAAATTTATTTTTTTCTCATCACGAGTTTCTTTTACTACCTTTTTTCCATTAGGAAGCATTTCTTGTAAAAACTTTTCCAATCCTCCTTTCAAACCTTCCATATCTTTCTTCAAATCTTCAATATTTACTTCTAAACCATCCATCTTAGCTTCCACACCATCCATCTTAGCTTCCACTCCATTCATCTTAGCTTCCATGCCTTTTATTAAACCATCCATCTTAGCTTATGTTAATTTTTGTAAGAGTGAAATGTTTTGCACTTGGTCTCGTAATTTTGATATATCATGTTGCATTTATTCCTCTTCTTCATGATTCATTCTAGAGATTTTACGTTGCTTTTAGGGTCTAAAATTTTGTCTTGTGATATCCCTCTGCGTCCTCTTTCCAACCCCACAAGTTTGATCTAGATTAGATTCTCCAAGAAAGAGTTATGTCAAATCTCCCACGATGACCTGATTATAGATTGGTTCAGTAGAGAAAAATTGTATGAAGTTCCACGTGTCATTATTTCAACCTTCAGACCTAAAAACGATATAAAGAAAACTATAGGTCGTCCTCTTTCTTTAACTAATTATGAAATTTTAATCTGATGCTCAGAGAAAAAGTTATAACAATTTTCCCAAGGTGACCTTTTTGAGATCGAATTCAGGAGCCTGCAAAAACCCTAACTTCCTTAGGTCATATCTCTAAAAATATAGCAAGACAAGATCTGAAATATGTTCTCGAGGTTCATCACAATTTCAGCTCAAATGGGTTTTAATTTCAGCTTCTGAAGCTTCGTAGAAAAAAATTTGTAGTGAAAATTCCACGATGACCTATTTGAAGCAACGAAAACCCTAGAAGCCAAAACTCTTATACCAATTGTTATGCAACCAACTCACAAAATAGAAGAATGAGATAGATCAACGACTTTAAAAGTAGCCTCTTCGAGGGGGAAACCTCCTTTACATTACACAAATGAACAATTCTTTGATGATACGAATGAGAAGACCTCCTTTCTATATATAGGAGTCTAAGGGGTCACAATATAATAATGTAAGGGCGCAACAATAACAATAATGGGCTTCTATGGGGCATAATAATAACAATATGGAGACAACATGGTCACAACAATAACAATAAGGTGCTACAATGACAATAATAATAAGGGAATACACTAGTATTCTAGGGACCTAACACAACCAAAGGTTTTATGGTTTCCATCACGATCCTTGAAAATGCTCACATTATTTCAAATCTAGAGCCAACTTTCATTATTTTCCGCGTGATCTCCAGGCTCTCTATGACTTGTCCAAACACAAATATAAAATTATGTTATTTAATATGCACATTGAAATATTTTATTTATAGCTAACACTAAAATATTTTTTGTTTTATATATATGTACACATGTCAACTAAACATAAAATGAATTACACATCTCCTTCACACTAAACTATAATACCAATATTATAGTTTATATGTCACGTGTTAACTCCATATTGAATAATAAAGGAATTACACATCTCCCTCATATTACAATGTTAAAAGAAAATATAGATGAAAAAAAAATAATAAATAAATAAATAAAAATAAAATAAAATAAAATTTAAATTTAAATAAAAAAATAAAAATAAAATAAAATATAAAATAAAATAAAAAAAAAAAAAAAATTCAACGACTTTATATCTCAATATCAATATTATGTTTAAATGGGGCATGTCAACTCCGCAATGAATAATGAAGAAATTATACATCTCCAAAATAGAAAGTAATTATAGACAAAACTAGACATCTTTTACTTTCAATTATTTTATCTTTCTATATAAGGTGATGTACAATTAAAGTGGAAATTGAACTATTTTATTTTTTGCTAAAGAGTTTTTTTTTGTTATTACTCTTACATATTATTTTATTACTTTTAAATGTAACGTTAGTGAAAACATATTTTAGAGCGCCTCTTGGAGCAAATATTATTTTTAGATGCCACATGCCACGTCCACATTGAGTAACTAAGGAATTACATATTTCCCTCCTCTTAAATAATAGAAAGAAATTATAGATAAAATTATATATATATATATATATATATATATATATATATATATATATATATATATATATATATATATATATATATATATATATATATATTCAGTTACTTTATATCTCAATATCAATATTATTTTGAATGAGATGGGTCAACCACATACTGAGTAGTGAAGAAATTACACATCTCCAAAATAGAAAAGCAATTATAGAAAAATATGATTTTTTTTTACTTTCAATTACTTTACTTCTCTACATAAAGTTTATTGTGCTAAGAGGCACACTATAACCCTATATAGGCGAGATGTGTTGGTGTAATGTAAGTAACTAGCAATTGCACCACATGTTGCAAAGGAAATGTCCTAAGGCTATAGCATATGGAATAATAACATAGGTGAAAAAAGATGTGATATGTTATGTGATCTAGATGTTGCCTAATTTGGAATGGTTTCCTTTGTGAAATAAATTACTTACTAAGAATGCCTGTAATAAATAAAATTGCATCCTCTCTCCTTCAAATATCAAAAACTTGAGCTTCATGGTGATGGGTGAACTTCATATACAAGTTTCTCTACTCCAACCTCTCCCCTCACCCAATCTTAGTGGACACAAAGAATGGAACTTTGGCTCTATTAGACCTACTTATTAACAATTATTTATATTACACTGTATAACCTATCATGATTTATTTAGGATTGTAGTGGCACATTTGAGTTTATAAATCTAGGCAATTTACATTGCATTTGGCTTTGTTAGACCTACTTATTAACAATTATTTATATTACACTGTATAACCTATCATGATTTATTTAGGATTGCCATATTTGAGTTTATAAATCTAGGCAATTTACATCGCATTTGAACCTTCATCATATGGAGTATGTGGTTGGATAACAATTCCCATTCTTTCTTTGGTGTTAATATTATTGAATATTCCTTTTCTGGAGGAATGAAGGAAGAACCTTATTTGGGTTGATTTATGAGCAAACAATGAAGGAAGAACCTTATTTGGGTTGATTTCTGAGAAAACAATGAAGGAAGACCCTTATTTGGGTTGATTTATGAGCAAACAATAATGGCATCTCATTAGTGCAGTAACAAGTTTTCTAACTTGTAGATAGGGAAATCCCCATTCTCAAGTGTCTAGCAAGTATTTAAGTACTTTAAGTAGTCACTTCACGATCTTTGCCCTTTTGATCATGAGCCACATTGGAACTTGCTTTTTTACCTCTAACATTCTAATAGGTTGAAGATTTTTGTCATTTCATGCCTCAACACCAAAAGTGCCAAGGCTCCTAGTCTATTTGTATCCTCTCTCCTTCAAACATCAAATACTTGGTGATGGGTAAACTGACAAACCACTTTGATTTACAACCGGTAAACTAACAAACCACTTTGATTTACAACCATGAATATGACAGGGTAAACTGACAAACCACTTTGATTTACAACCATGAATATGACATGCCTAATTCTTGAGTCCAAACATTTGGCCTTGAGTTCCACTCAAAGAGGCTAACTTTAGAAGCAATTCTCCCATATGCATTCCTACAAATTCAAAAAACCCTATCTTAAGGCACTGAAACCTATGAGATACACCCATATAAGAGCAAAAGTGTCATAATTAAAATTACATTTAATTTCTCCATTCCTCTTTTAGATTCTTGACAACAATAATTCTATCAATTCAAAATTGCAAATCTTGGCAAATATTGTTAGCTGCATTTCGCTCATGGAAAAAAACAAAAATGTAAAATGTTATCCATTCCTCTTTTAGATTCTTGACAACAACAATTCTATCAATTCAAAATTGCAAATCTTGGCAAATATTGTTAGTTGGATTTCATTGATGGAAAAAACCAAAAAAGTAGAATGTTATAAATTCAAAATTGCAAATCTTGGCAAATATTGTTAGTTGGATTTCATTGATGGAAAAAACCAAAAATGTAGAATGTTATTTGAGTTCTACTCAAAAAAGCTAACTTCAGAAGCAATTCTTCCATATGCACTCCTACAAATTCAATTCTCCCATATGCACTCCTACAAACTCAAAAAATCCTATCTTAAGGCACTGCAACCTATAAGATACACCCATATAAAAACCACAATTGTCATAATTAAATGAAAAATATAATTTTATTTTTAATGCAAGTTACATATTAATAATGACCTATGTATTTTTTATGAGAATATTTTATAATTTTTTATAATATTATGATAATTTTAAAATTTAAGTTAAATTTAATTTTTTTAATTGAAAATAAATAATATATTTTTATAAAATCTAGGTTGGTTATTGGCAGTATATATTATATTATATTATTGTAATATAATAAAAAATATAAGAAATTCTCCCATATGCATTCCTACAAATTTAAAAAACCCTATCTTAAGGCACTGCAACCTATGAGATACAACCATATAATTTTTATAATTATAATTATTTATTTTTTTTTTTTTTTTTTTTATGCAATTTGGCCCCATAAAAATGTTTGAATGTTGGATAACATTCTACATTTTTGGTTTTCTCCATCACTGAAATCCAGCTAACAATATTTGCCCAGATTTGCAATTTTGAATTTATTCTTAATGCAAGTTGCATATTAATAATGACCTATGTGTTTTTTTATTAGAATATTTTATCTTTTTATAATATAATGATAATTTTAGAATTAAAGTTTAAATTTTAGATTTTTTTTAATTAAAAATGAATAATATAATATGACATGCCCCACACACATTATATGTAGATATTCAACCACAATTCTCTATGTTGTCATATAGTTCTCCAAAATGTTGAGCTTATTGAAACCCTATGAGCTTTCCTCATGTTCCAAAGCAAAAGGTTGAAGATTTTTGTTGTTGCAGGCCTCACCACTAAAGCTCCCAAGGCTCCTAGACTACTTGCATCCTCTCTCCTTCAAATATCAAAAACTTGAGCTTCATGGTGATCGGTGAACTTCATCATACAATTTGCTCTACTCCAACCTCTCCCCTCATCCAATCTTAGTGAACACAAAGAATTGAACTTGGCTCTATTAGACCTACTTAATAAAAATTATTTATATTACATTGTATAACCTATCATGATTTATTTAGGATTGCGGTGGCACATTTGAGTTTATAAATCTAGGCAATTTACATCGCATTTGGCTCTGTTAGACCTACTTATTAACAATTATTTATATTACATTGTATAACCTATCATGATTTATTTAGGATTGCACTCACACATTTGAGTTTATAAATCTAGGAAATTTACATTGCATTTGAACCTTCATCATATGGAGTATGTGGTTGGATAACAATTCCCATTCTTTCTTTGGTGCTAATATTATTGATATTGGTTGAAGGGGAATCATGTGCGGTGTAAAAAAAGTGTTTTCTTGATGTGGTTGGATAACAATTCTCATTCTTTCTTTGGTGTTAATATTATTGAATATTCCTTCTCTCGAGGAATGAAGGAAGAACCTTATTTGGGTTGATTTCTGAGAAAACAATGAAGGAAGAACCTTACTTGGGTTGATTTCTGAGCAAACAATAATGGCATCTCATTAGTGCAGTAACAAGTTTTCTAGCTTGTAGATAGGGAAATCCCCATTCTCAAGTGTCTAGCAAGTATTTAAGTACTTTAGGTAGTCACTTCACGATCTTTTCCCTTTTGATCATGAGCCACATTGGAACTTGTTTTTTTACCTCTAACGTTCTAATAGGTTGAAGATTTTTGTCATTGCAGGCCTCAACACCAAAACTCCCAAGGCTCCTAGTCTATTTGTATCCTCTCTCCTTCAAACATCAAATACTTGAGCTTCATGGTGATGGGTAAAATGATAAACCACTATGATTTACAACCGGTAAACTGACAAACCACTTTGATTTACAACCATGAATATGACAGGGTAAACTGACAAACCACTTTGATTTACAACCATGAATATGACATGCCTAATTCTTGAGTCCAAACATTTAGCCTTGAGTTTCACTCAAAGAGGCTAACTTTAGAAGCAATTCTCCCATATGCATTCCTACAAATTCAAAAAACCCTATCTTAAGGCACTGCAACCTATGAGATACAACCATATAAGAGCAAGTGTCATAATTAAAACTATGTTTACTTTCTCCATTCCTCTTTTAGATTCTTGACAACAACACTTCTATCAATTCAAAATTGTAAATCTTGGCAAATATTGTTAGATTTTCTACATTTCGTTAATGGAAAAAACTAAAAATTTAAAATGTTATCCATTCCTCTTTTAGATTCTTGACAACAACAATTCTATCAATTCAAAATTGCAAATCTTGGCAAATATTGTTAGCTGGATTTCATTGATGGAAAAAAACGTAGAATTTTATAAATTCAAAATTGCAAATCTTGGCAAATATTGTTAGCTAGATTTCATTGATGGAGAAAACCAAAAATGTAGAATGTTATCCAACATTTAAACATTTTTACTTGTCAAATTGCATAAAAATAAAACAAATAATTATAAAAATTCAAAGTTAAAGATGGATCTAAGGTTGGTTATTCTCAAATTATATATTATATTATTTTATTATAATCTAATAAAAATATAAGAAAAATGTTTATAAAAAATTAAGAGACAAAATTAAACTAATAATGTAGAGACAGGTATGGAAACACACACCATAATTAACACGACATCCATGGTGGACATTAATAATAACGAATTTAAGGGAATGCAAAGGGATTAATAATAATGATTAAGTTGTTATTATTTCTAACACACATTATTAATAATGGGTGGAACCCTATCTTGAGTGTAAAACAAAATTTTATTCTTAATGCAAGTTCCATATTAATAATGACCTATGTGTTTTTTTATTAGAATATTTTATAACTTTTTATAATATAATGATAATTTTAGAATTAAAGTATAAATTTTAGATTTATTTTTTTTAATTAAAAATGAATAATATAATATGACAATCCTAATTAGTCGAGTCCAAACATTTGGCCTTGAGTTCCACTTAAAGAAGCATTCTCCCATATGCATTCCGACAAATTAAAAAAGTCTATCTTAAGGCACTACAAGCTATGAGATACACTCATATAAGAGCCACAAGTGTCATAATTAAAGATTTTCTCCATTCCTTTTTTAGATTCATGAAACAAACCACTTCGATTTACAACCATGAATATGACAGGCTAAACTAAAAAACCACTTTGATTTACAACCATGAATATGATAGACCTAATTCCTAAGTCCAAACATTTGGCCTTGAAATCCACTCAAAGAGACTAACTTTAGAAGCAATTCTCCCATATGCATTCCTACAAATTCAAAAAAACCCTATCTTAAGGCACTGCAACCTATGAGATACAACAATATAAGAGCAAGTGTCATAATTAAAATTACGTTTATTTCATAATTGCAAATCTTGGAAAATATTGTTAGATTTTTTGCATTTCATTGATGGAAAAAACCAAAAGTGTAAAATGTTATCCATTCCTCTTATAGATTCTTGACAACAACAATTCTATCAATTCAAAATTTCAAATCTTGGCAAATATTTTTAGCTGGATTTCATTGAATCAAAAAATAAAAAACTTATAATTTTATAAATTCAAAATTGTAAATCTTGGCAAATATTGTTAGCTGGATTTCACTAATGGAGAAAACCAAAAATATAGAATGTTATCCAACATTTAAACATTTTCCTACAAATTAAAAAAAGTCTATCTTAAGGCACTACAAGCTATGAGATACACTCATGTAAGAGCCACAAGTGTAATAATTAAAGATTTTCTCCATTCCTTTTTTAGATTCATGACAACAACAATTCTATCAATTCAAAATTGCAAATCTTAGAAAATATTGTTAGTTGGATTCCATTGGTGGAAAAGACAAAAAATGTAGAATGTTATCCAACATTTAAACATTTTGACTCGGCCATATTACATAAAAATAAAACAAAACAAAATAAATAATTATAAAAATCCAAAGTTAAAAATAGATCTAGACAAAAAAATGTAGAATGTTATCCAACATTTAAACATTTTGACCTCATATTACATAAAAATAAAACAAAATAAAATAAATAATTATAAAAATACAAAGTTAAAGATAGATCTAGGTTGGTTATTCGCCAAGTATATATTATATTATATTATTATAATATAATAAAAAATATAAGAAAGATATTTACAAAAAATTAAGATGCAAAATTAATCTAAAAATGTAGAGATGGGTATGGAAACACTAATAATCTTTCCCATAACACTTCAAGAGAATTTAGGAGAATGCAAAGAGGATTAATAATACACTTTATTTATAATGAATGGAACCCTATCTTGAATGTAAAACAAAATTTTATTCGTAATGCAAGTTCTTTATTAATAATGACCTATATGTTTTTTTATTAAAATATTTTACAACTTTTTATAATATAATAATAATTTTAGAATTAAATTTTAGATTAGATTTTTTATAATTAAAAGTGAATAATATTATATTATATTATATGATGATAATATAATAAAAAATATAAGAAATATATTTACAAAAAATTAAGATACAAAATTTATCTAATAATGTAGAGATGGGTATGGAAACCCTAATAATCTTTACTCTAATAATAGTTGAAGAGAATTTAGGAGAATTCAAAGGGGATTAATAATACACTTTACTTATAATGAATGGAACCCTATCTTGAATGTAAAAAGTAACCAAATTATATAAACCACTCAACTTAAATTTATATTTAGTAACGTATCTTTATCAAACATTTGAAGGAAAAAGACTTATAAATATAATTGATGGGTATGGAAACATTAATAATCTTTACCCTAACCTTTTAAGAGAATTTATGAGAATGCAAAAGGGATTAATAATACACTTTATTTATAATGAATGGAACCCTATCTTGAATGTAAAACATAATTTTATTCTTAATGCAAGTTCTATATCAATAATGACCTATATATTTTTTTATTAAAATATTTTACAACTTTTTATTATATAATAATAATTTAGAATTAAAGTTTAAATTTTAAATTTGATTTTTTATAATTAGAAATGAATAATATAATATTACAGGCCTAATTCCTTGAGTCCAAATATTTGGCCTTGAGTTCTACTCAAAAAAGCTAACTTCAGAAGCAATTCTTCCATATGCACTCCTACAAATTCAATTCTCCCATATGCATTGCTACATACAAATTCAAAAAAACCTATCTTAAGGCACTGCAACCTATAAGATACACCCATATAAAAACCACAAATATCATAATTAAATGTAAAATATAATTTTATTTTTAATGCAAGTTACATATTAATAATGACCTATGTATTTTTTATTAGAGCATTTTATAATTTTTTATAATATTATGATAATTTTAAAATTTAAGTTTAAATTAATTTTTTTGATTAAAAATAAATAATATATTTTTATAAAAAAAATAATTTTTTATTATCTAAATTTCCTTGAGTCCAAATATTTGGCCTTAAGTTCTACTCAAAAAACCAAACTTTAGAAGCAATTCTTCCATATGCACTCCTACAAATTCAATTCTACCATATGCACTACTACATACAAATTCAAAAAAACCTATAAAAACCACAAATATAAAATATAATTTTATTTTTAATGCAAGTTACATATTAATAGTGACCTATGTATCTTTTATTACAACATTTTATAATTTTTTATAATATTATGATAATTTTAAAATTAAGTTTAAATTAGTTTTTTTTATTAAAAATAAATAATATATTTTTATAAAAAATTCAATTTTTATTATCTAAATTTCTTTGAGTCCAAATATTTGGCCTTCAGTTCTACTCAAAAAAGCTAACTTCAGAAGCAATTCTTCCATATGCACTCCTACAAATGCACTCCTACAAATTCAATTCTCTCATATGCACTGCTACATACAAATTCAAAAAAACCTATCTTAAGGCACTGCAACCTATAAGATACACCCATATAAAAACCACAAATGTCATAATTAAATGTAAAATATAATTTTATTTTTAATGCAAGTTACATATTAATAATGACCTATGTATTTTTTATTAGAACATTTTAAAAAATTTTATAATATTATGATAATTTTAAAATTTAAGTTTAAATTAATTTTTTTAATTAAAAATAAATAATATATTTTTATAAAAAAATTAAATTCTATTATCTAAATTAAAGTTATATAAATTTAATATTTTAAAGGTAATTTAATTGATTCTTCCATATGCACTTCTACAAATTCAATTCTCCTGTATGCACTCCTACAAATTCAAAAAAACCTATCTTAAGGCACTACAAGCTATAAGATACACCCATATAAAAACCACAAATGTCATAATTAAATGTAAAATATAATTTTATTTTTAATGCAGGTTATATATTAATAATGACCTATGTATTTTTTATTAGAACATTTTATATTTTTTTATAATATTATGATAATTTTAAAATTTAAATTTAAATTTAATTTTTTTAATTAAAAATAAAGAATATATTTTTATAAAAAAATAAATTTTTATTATCTAAATTAAAGTTATATAAATTTAATATTTTTAAGATACTTTAATTGATTAAACAATGTTTCAGTAGAGAAAATAATCACCCATCACTCATGAAGCACATAAAAACAATTAACATTCTTAATATATATAAATTTAATATTCTTAAAAGTGATCACCCATCACTCATGAAACACATAAAAAAAAACAATTAACATTTTTAATATATATAAATTTAACATTCTTACAAGTAACCAAATTATATAAACGCTCAACTTAAATTTATATGGCATGAAACACATAAAAACGAATTAACATTTTTAATATATATAATTTTAACATTCTTAAAATTAAGCAAATTATATAAACGCTCAACTTAAATTTATATTTTGTAATGTGTCTTGATTCAACTTAAATTTATATTTAATAACATATTTTTATCAAACAAAAAAAAAAAATTATAAATATAATATAAAATAACGAAATTTAAACAATAAAACCAAGCTTTACTTAAACTTATATGTAATAACATATATTTATCAAACATGTGAAGGAAAAGACTTATAGATATAATTTAAAATAGCAAAATTTAAACAATAAAACCAGTTCCACTTAAAGAAGCATTCTCCGGACAAATTAAAAAAAGTCTATCGTAAGGCGTTACAAGTTATGAGATACACATATATAAGAGCCACAAGTGTCATAATTAAAGATTTTCTCCATTCTTTTTTTTAGATTCATGACAACAATAATTCTATCAATTCAAAATTGTAAATCTTGGCCAACAAACCACTTTGATTTACAACCATGAATATGACAGACTGAATTCTTGAGTCCAAACATTTGGCCTTGAGTTCCACTCAAAGAGGCTAACTTTAGAAGCAATTCTCCCATATGCATTCCTACAAATTCAAAAAACCCTATCTTAAGGCACTGCAACCTATGAGATACAATCATATAAGAACAAGTCTCATAATTAAAATTACCTTTATTTTCTCCATTCCTCTTTTAGATTCTTGACAACAACAATTCTATCAATTCAAAATTGCAAATATGGATTTAGTTGATGGAAAAAACCAAAAATGTAAAATGTTATCCATTCCTATTTTAGATTCTTGACAACAACAATTCTATCAATTCAAAATTGCAAATCTTGGCAAATATTGTTAGCTGACAAACCACTTTGATTTACAACCATGAATATGACAGACCTAATTCTTGAGTCCAAACATTTGGCCTTGAGTTGCACTCAAAGAGGCTTTATTTTCTCCATTCCTCTTTCAGATTCTGGACAACAACAATTCTATCAATTCAAAATTGCAAATCTGGGAAAATATCGTTAGATTTTCTGCATTTCGTTGATGGAAAAAAAACAAAAATGTAAAATGTTATCCATTCCTCTTTTAGATTCTTGACAACAACAATTCTATCAATTCAAAATTGCAAATCTTGAAAAATATTGTTAGATTTTTTGCATTTTGTTGATGGAAAAAACCAAAAGTGTAAAATGTTATCCATTCCTCTTTTAGATTCTTGACAACAACAATTCTATCAATTCAAATTTTCAAATCTTGGCAAATATTTTTAGCTGGATTTCATTGAATCAAAAAACAAAAAACTTATAATTTTATAAATTCAAAATTGTAAATCTTGACAAATATTGTTAGCTGGATTCCTCTAATGGAGAAAACCAAAAATATAGAATGTTATCCAACATTTAAACATTTTCCTACAAATTAAAATAATTCTATCTTAAGGCACTACAAGCTATGAGATACACTCATGTAAGAGCCACAAGTGTAAAAATTAAAGATTTTATCCATTCCTTTTTTAGATTCATGACAACAACAATTCTATCAATTCAAAATTGCAAATCTTAGAAAATATTGTTAGTTGGATTCCATTGGTGGAAAAGACAAAAAATGTAGAATGTTATCCAACATTTAAACATTTTGACTGGCCATATTACATAAAATAAAACAAAACAAAATAAATAATTATAAAAATCCAGAGTTAAAAATAGATCTAGATAAAAAAATGTAGAATGTTATCTAACATTTAAACATTTTGACTCCATATTACATACAAAAAAAATAAAAATAAGAAATAATTATAAAAATACAAAGTTAAAGGTAGAACTAGGTTGGTTATTCCCCAAATATATATTATATTATATTGTTATAATATAATAAAAAAAATATAAGAAATATATTTACAAAAAATTAAGATACAAAATTAATCTAATAATGTAGAGATGGGTATGGAAACACTAATAATATTTACCCTAACACTTCAAGAGAATTTAGGAGAATGCAAAGGGGATTAATAATACACTTTATTTATAATGAATGGAACCCGATCTTGAATGTAAAACAAAATTTTGTACTTAATGCAAGTTCTATATTAATAATGACATGTATTATATTATTATATTATAATATAATAAAAAATATAAGAAATATTTTACAAAAAATTAAGATACAAAATTAATCCAATAATGTAGAGATGGGTATGGAAACACAAATGATCTTTACTCTAACAGTTTAAGAGAATTTAGGAGAATTCAAAGGGGATTAATAATATGCTTTACCTACAATGAATGGAACCCTATATTGAATGTAAAAAGTAACAAATTATATAAACCACTCAACTTAAATTTATATTTAGTAACATATCTTTATTAAAAATTTGAAGGAAAAAGACTTATAAATATAATTGATGGGTATGGAAACATTAATAATCTTTACCCTAACATTTTAAGAGAATTTAGGAGAATGCAAAGGGGATTAATAATACACTTTATTTATAATGAATGGAACCCTATCTTGAATGTAAAACATAATTTTATTCTTAATGCAAGTTCTATGTTAATAATGACCTATATGTTTTTTTATTAAAATATTTTACAACTTTTTATTATATAATAATAATTTTAGAATTAAAGTTTAAATTTTCGATTTGATTTTTTATAATTAGAAATGAATAATATAATATTATAGGCCTAATTCCTTGAGTCCAAATATTTGGCCTTGAGTTCTACTCAAAAAAGCTAACTTCAAAAGCAATTCTTCCATATGCACTCCTACAAATTCAACTTCGACATGCACTCCTACAAATTCAATTATCCCATATGCACTGCTACATACAAATTCAAAAAGACCTATCTTAAAACACTGCAACCTATAAGATACACTCATACAAAAACCACAAATGTCATAATTAAATATAAAATATATTTTTTATGAGAACATTTTATATTTTTTTATAATATTATGATAATTTAAAATTTAAGTTTAAATTAATATTTTTAATTAAAAATAAATAGTATGTTTTTGTAAAAATTAAATTTTTATTATCTAAATTAAAGTTATATAAATTTAATATTTTTAAGGTAATTTAATTGATTCTTCCATATGCACTTCTACAAATTCAATTCTCTTATATGCACTCCTACAAATTCAAAAAAACCCATCTTAAGGTATTGCAAGCGATACGATACACCCATATAAAAACCACAAATGTCATAATTAAATGTAGAATATAATTTTATTTTTAATGCAAGTTATATATTAATAATGACCTATGTATTTTTTATTAGAACATTTTATAATTTTTTATAATATTATGATAATTTTAAAATTTAAGTTTAAATTTAATTTTTTTAATTAAAAATAAATAATATATTTTTACAAATTAAAAAAATAAATTAATTAATTAATTAATTAATTAATTAATTAAAAATTAAATAATTAAAAAATAAAGAATAAAATTATTATCTAGATTAAAGTTATATAAATTTAATATTTTTAAGGTATCTTAATTGATTAAACAATGTTTAGATAGAGAAAATAATCATCCATCACTCATGAAGCACATAAAAAACAATTAACATTCTTAATATATATAAATTTAACATTCTTAAAAGTGATCACCCATTACCCATGAAACACATAAAAAACAATTAACATTTTTAATATATATAAATTTAAAATTCTTAAAAGTAATCAAATTATATAAACGCTCAACTTAAATTTATATTTCATGAAACACATAAAAAAAATTAACATTTTTGATATATATAAATTTAACATTCTTAAAAGTAAGCAAATTATATAAACGCTCAACTTAAATTTATATTTCTTAATGTATCTTGATTCAACTTAAATTTATATTTAATAACATATTTTTATCAAACATTTGAAGGAAAAAAATTATAAATATAATTTAAAATAACAAAATTTAAACAATAAAACCATGCTTTACTTAAACTTATATGTAATAACATATCTTTATCAAACATTTGAAGGAAAAGAACTTATAAATATAATTTAAAATAGCAAAATTTAAACAATAAAACCAGTTCCACTTAAAGAAGCATTCTCCCATATGCATTCCGACAAATTAAAAAAAATATATATCTTAAGGCATTACAAGCTATGAGATACACTCATATAAGAGCCACAAGTGTCATAATTAAAGATTTTCTCCATTCCTTTTTTAGATTCATGACAACAATAATTCTATCAATTCAAAATTGCAAATCTTGGCAAACAAACCACTTTGATTTACAACCATGAATATGAGAGGGTAAACTGACAAACCACTTTGATTTACAACCATGAATATGACAAACCGAATTCTTGAGTCCAAACATTTGGCCTGAGGCTAACTTTAGAAGCAATTCTCCCATTCCTACAAATTCAAAGAACCCTATCTTAAAGCACTGCAACCTATGAGATACAACCATATAAGAGCAAGTCTCATAATTAAAATTACCTTTATTTTCTCCATTCCTCTTTTAGATTCTTGACAACAACAATTCTATCAATTCAAAATTGCAAATCTTGGAAAATATTGTTAGATTTTCTGCATTTCGTTGATGGAAAAAACCAAAAATGTAAAATGTTATCCATTCCTCTTTTAGATTCTTGACAACAACAATTCTATCAATTCAAAATTGCAAATCTTGGCAAATATTGTTAGCTGACAAACCACTTTGATTTACAACCATGAATATGAGAGACCTAATTCTTGAGTCCAAACATTTGGCCTTAAGTTGCACTCAAAGAGGCTTTATTTTCTCCATTCCTATTTTAGATTCTTGACAACGACAATTCTATCAATTCAAAATTGCAAATCTGGGAAAATGTTGTTAGATTTTCTGCATTTCGTTGATGGAAAAAAACAAAAATGTAAAATGATATCCATTCCTCTTTTAGATTCTTGACAACAACAATTCTATCAATTCAAAATTGCAAATAATTGTAAATCTTGGAAAATATTGTTATATTTTTTGCATTTCCTTGATGGAAAAAAACCAAAAATGTAAAATGTTATCCATTCCTCTTTTAGATTCTTGACAACAACAATTCTATCAGTTCAAAATTTCAAATCTTGGGCAAATATTGTTAATCTTGGCAAATATTGTTAGCTAGATTTCATTGATTGAAAAAATAAAAAAGGTAGAATTTTATAAATTCAAAATTGCAAATCTTAGCTAATATTGTTAGCTGGATTTCACTAATGGAGGAAACCAAAAATGTAGAATGTTATCCAACATTTAAACATCTTCCTACAAATTAAAAAAAAAAAATCTATCTTAAGAAACTACAAGCTATGAGATACACTCATAGAAGAGCCACAAGTGTAATAATTAAAGATTTTCTCCATTCCTTTTTTAGATTCATGACAACAACAATTCTATCAATTCAAAACTGCAAATCTTAGAAAATATTGTTAGTTGGATTCCATTGATGGAAAAGACAAAAAATGTAGAATGTTATCTAACATTTAAACATTTTGACTCGGCCATATTACATAAAAATAAAACAAAATAAAATAAATAACTATAAAAATCCAAAGTTAAAAATAGATCTAGATAAAAAAATGTAGAATGTTATACAACATTTAAACATTTTGACCTCATACTACATAAAAATAAAACAAAATAAAATAAATAACTATAAAAATACAAAGTTAAAGATAGATCTAGGTTGGTTATTCACCAAGTATATATTATATTATATTATTATAATATAATAAAAATATAAGAAAGATATTTACAAAAAATTAAGATACAAAATTAATCAAATAATGTAGAGATGGGTATGGAAACACTAATAATATTTACCCTAACACTTCAAGAGAATTTAGGAGAATGCAAAGGGGATTAATAATACATTTTATTTACAATGCATGGAACCCGATCTTGAATGTAAAACAAAATTTTGTTCTTAATGCAAGTTCTATATTAATAATGACATGTATTATATTATTATATTATAATATAATAAAAAATATAAGAAAGATATTTACAAAAAATTAAGATACAAAATTAATCCAATAATGTAGAGATGGGTATGGAAACACTAATAATCTTTACTCTAACAGTTTAAGAGAATTTAGGAGAATTCAAAGGGGATTAATAATACACTTTACTTATAATGAATGGAACCCTATCTTGAATGTAAAAAGTAACCAAAATATATAAACCACTCAACTTAAATTTATATTTAGTAACCTATCTTTATCAAACATTCAAAGGAAAAAGACTTATAAATATAATTGATGGGTATGGAAACATTAATAATCTTTACCCTAACATTTTAAGAGAATTTAGGAGAATGCAAAGGGGATTAATAATACACTTTATTTATAATGAATGGAACCCTATCTTGAATGTAAAACATAATTTTATTCTTAATGCAAGTTCTATATTAATAATGACCTATATGTTTTTTTATTAAAATATTTTACAACTTTTTATTATATAATAATAATTTTAGATTTAAAGTTTAAATTTTCGATTTGATTTTTATAATTAGAAATGAATAATATAATATTATAGGCCTAATTCCTTGAGTCCAAATATTTGGCCTTGAGTTCTACTCAAAATCTAACTTTCAGAAGCAATTCTTCCAGATGCACTCCTACAAATTCAACTTCAGAAGCAATTCTTCCATATGCACTCCTACAAATTCAATTATCCCATATGCACTGCTACATACAAATTCAAAAAGACCTATCTTAAAGCACTACAACCTATAAGATACACCCATATAAAAACCACAAATCTCATAATTAAATATAAAATATAATTTTATTTTTAATGACCTACGTATTTTTTATTAGAACATTTTATAATTTTTTATAATATTATGATAATTTTAAAATTTAAGTTTAAATTAATTTTTTTAATTAAAAATAAATAATATGTTTTTATAAAAAATAAATTTTTATTATCTAAATTAAAGTTATATAAATTTAATATTTTTAAGGTAATTTAATTGATTCTTCCATATGCACTTCTACAAATTCAATTCTCTTATATGCACTCCTACAAATTGAAAAAAAACCTATCTTAAAGCGTTGCAAGCTATATGATACACACATATAAAAACCACAAATGTCATAATTAAATGTAAAATATAATTTTATTTTTAATGCAAGTTATATATTAATAATGACCTATGTATTTTTATTAGAACATTTTATAATATTATGATAATTTTAAAATTTAAGTTTAAATTTAATTTTTTTAATTAAAAATAAATAATATATTTTTATAAAAAATTAAATTTTTATTATCTAAATTAAAGTTATATAAATTTAATATTTTTAAGGTACCTTAATTGATTAAACAATGTTTCAGTAGAGAAAATAATCATCCATCACCCATGAAGCACATAAAAAACAATTAACATTCTTAATATATATAAATTTAACATTCTTAAAAGTGATCACCCATTACTCATGAAACACATAAAAAAAACAATTAACATTTTTAATATACATAAATTTAACATTCTTAAAAGTAAACAAATTATATAAACGTTCAACTTAAAGTTATATTTCATGAAACACATAAAAAACAATTAACATTTTTAATATATATAAATTTAACATTCTTAAAAGTAACCAAATTATATAAACGCAACTTAAATTTATATTTCGTAATGTATCTTGATTCAACTTAAATTTATATTTAATAACATATTTCTATCAAACATTTGAAGGAAAAAAATTATAAATATAACTTAAAATAACAAAATTTAAACAATAAAACCATGCTTTACTTAAACTTATATGTAGTAGCATATCTTTATCAAACATCTGAAGGAAAAGAACTTATAAATATAATTTAAAACAACAAAATTTAAACAATAAAACCAGGCTGTAAAGAGTAAATACTTTTAGAGTTAAAAGCATCCCAATACTTTTTTTCTATAACTTTTTCACTTATGTTCATTAATCGCTCATTAACATGTTAATGTAACCTACGAGTGGGGCCATACTTTAACACCCAGCTGGCCACTTATTCATCTAACCCATACCAGATCTTGCTGAAAGGGACGTACTTCAAATAGATCATCGTTATGGATATTAATGGCCCGCAGAGTAATCTCACACGACTGTAACAGCCACAGTATGGCCTGCAATTTCTATTTTGTTGGAAAAACATTCCAGTGAACTATAACGGAAACCATCATAATTTGTATTAATACAACCCCTGCATCAGATTGTAAGAAACAAACATATTAGAGCAAGAAGATTTGGTATTTCATACTTGGTACGTATGGCTTGTAATTTCTATTTTGTTGGAAAAAAATTCCAGTGAACAATAACGGAAACCATCATAATTTGTATTAATACAACCGCTAACCATCATAATTTGTATTAATATAACCACTGCATCAGACTGTAAGAAACAGACATATTAGAGCAAGAAGACTTGGTATTTCATACTTGGTACCTTCACAATCAATACGAAACCCTCCTCCAATGCCAATGATCTTCATATTGGCACCTAGCTTAACCAGCTCATAATATATATATGCAGCGTCGCTCACACCATCACTAAGAATGCATGGGATCTGAGACCCAACATGGAAATAAAAAGCTGGAGACATTCCAGCATCTGCAATTTCTGGAATTTCCGAATGATGCCCTCGATTTCCAAACTCCTTAGCACACATTTTCACTTCTGAAATGGCCACCATGTTTGGTCCTCAACATGGGTCGAACCCCAATAACAACCCTCACAGTTAACTTGATGCCCACATTGAGCACCAAATCAAATTCTTCTTCCTAGTGCAGCATGATAACGCAACAAAAATTCAGACTTCTAGCTGTAAACGCCACCGAAATATATTCATCATCTTTGAACGGCATGGGCGATTACTGTAACGAACTTCAACCAACTTTTATTGTAACGAACTTCCCACAACTAACTCCAAAGCAGTGTTTCCCACCAGTTATAATGATCCAAGGGTTGAAATGTTTTTAATCATCTAACATGTCATATCAACGGCACAGGAATGTACACAGTGGCGTATTAGGGGTGTTAGTCCCAGAGGGAAACGCCTTATAGTGTAACTATGTCAGGATTTTTTAAATGTTGGGAAAAATATATATATAAAAAAAAAAAAAAAACTTCATATGTTTTAATTAATATTCAAACTAAAACATATATAAATGTAAAATGTAATGTAATGTAAAATGACAAATGAGAAATATAAAATGTAAAATGTAAGATATAATGTACAATGTAAAATGTAATGCAAAATGTAAAATGTAATGTAATGGATGTAGTGTAGTGTAATGTAAAATGTAAAATGCAAGGCATAGACCTACCAAATTGAATAGAAGAAATTGGTTTGTCCGTAATGTAAAGTTAACATACTATTGTTTCTTTAACAGTTTATTTCTTCATATATTATTGTATACCAATCAATAGTATTAATTATTATTATTCCAATATATTATAATAATAATCATCTCCATTATAAGGTATTATTATATTAGACATTACATATATTATTGATTACACAGTGTGACAATTCTCGACAATATGGATGGAGAGGGGAGAGAGAGCGAAAGACGGAGAGACAAAGAGGGGGGGAGGGGGCAGAGGGGAGGAGAGAGGGAGGGAGATAGTGATAAAGATGGAAGGTGGGGGGAAAGAGAGGAAGTAAGAGAGAGAGGAGAGGGATGGAGTTGGAGGGGGAGAGAGAGGGAGGGAAGAACAAAGAAATGGAGAGATAGAGGTGGAGAGAGAGGGGGAGTGACAAGGGAGAGATGGAGAGACAGTGAGTGAGAGAGGAGAGGAGGGAAGAGAGAGAGGAGGAGAGGAGGGAGAGAAGGGGGAAGGAGATAAGGGGAAGAGAGAGAGAGAGAGAGAGAGAGAGAGAGAGAGGGAGGGAGACACAGAGGTGGAGGGGGGGACGAGGGAGAGAGAGAGAAGGAGAGAGAGAGGGAGATAGTGACAGATTTGGACGGAAGAGGGAGAGAGAGAGGGAGATAGTGACAGAGTTGGAGGGAAGAGAGAGAGAGAGAGAGAGAGATTCTGTGTGTGTGTGTGATGAGAGGAGAGACAGAGGGAGGTGGGAGACAAAGGACTTGAGATAGATAAGGAGAGAGGGAGGGAGAGAGAGAGAGATGGAGTTGGAGGGGGAGAGAGAGGGAGGGAAGAAGAAAGGTAGAGAGAGAGAGGGAGTGACAAAGGAGATATGGAGAGATAGTGAGGGAGAGAGAAGACCAAGAGGGAGGAGAGAGAGAGGGAGAGAAAGGAAACAGAGAGAAAGAGAGAGAGAGGGAGAGGAAGAGGAAGGGAAAGGTAGGTAGATAGATATGGAGAGTGTGTGTATGTTTAGGGGTTGAGATAGAGAAACAAAGAAGGAGATACAAATGGAAATAAAGATGTAGATAGAGGGGGGAGAGAGGGAAGAAGAGAGAGACATAGAGGAGTGGGGGAGGGGGGGTAGATAAATATGGAGTGTGTGTGTGTGTTTGGGAGTGTGAGATAGAAAGATAAAGGAGAGATTGAGGGAGATATAGATATAGATGGTGGGGGACGAGAGAGGGAAGAAGAGAGATATAGAGAGAGGGAGGGTGTAGTAGAAAGAGATAGATAGATATGGGGAAGAGATAGAAGGCAAGAGGGAGGGATATAGACTCAAAGATGGATGGGGGAGAGAGGGAAGAAGGAAGAGACACACAAATACAAATACATATATTGTATTGTATTATATAATATTAAAACATCATTAACCATAGAGGAAGAGGAAGTAAGGCTTTTACAAAAGGTAAAATAAGTTGGTTTAGAAAGCCATGAATATTTTGGGTTTTTACTGAAATAGATGTATTGATTTCAATGTAGATGTTGATTCCTAATCATATTTGATTGATTACAATGGAAGAATTGATTTCGTTGTAGTTGTTGATTTCTAATATTATTTGATCGCTTGTACTAGATGCATTAATTTCAATGTAGATGGTGATTTATAATCCATTTTTTTTTGGTTCATCAAATTGATTTCATTAATTCCTCAAAATCTTACATAGTATTTGCAATTGGCCCCTTTCTCTCCCGCCTCACTCTAACCAAATTTGTTTGCCAAGACAAATAAACAAAAGCTAAAGACAAAATTCCAAAAACTAGAACGTTGTCGTGACCCAAAAGCACATAAGCACCAAAAAAGATAGAGAGTACACATAACCAACCAAAATCAAAGATTACGAGGGAGATTCAAGTCCTACCCAACTTGACGAGGATCATGAGGACCAAGTCCCCCATGAGCATGGAACTCCAAATGATCAATTATGCCTTCAATTTGATTTAGCTTCTCCATGATGTGTCGCTGGCTCTTGTGGATCGAATCAAATCTATCCAAGATAACCCACTAATTGTGTTGTAAATCATTCATGAAGGCAGTCACTTCGTTTATATCGGCACTATAATACTTTGAAGATATCTAACTATAGTTTCTAGGGAGAGTGGTGTGTTTGAAGGAACAGGAGCTGAAAGATTTTCGTCAGCCAACTTTTGTCTGAGACCACTTTTGGACCCCCCACCTTCCCCTATGCCCATCCTTTCTTCTCGTCGTACACCTTCTCCTTGAGGAGCCCCACCACATCAGGCTTGACGCCTTTGTCTAAGCATGACTCTCACTGCTACCCTCCACCGAAATTTAGTCCAATTACTCACTTGGTTTCCTTAGGTACCCCCAATAAGCTCCCCACCAAGATGTAGCACGGATACCACACCTCGACCAATAGAATAGAACCAAAGAGCCTCTAGAAAAGACCCTCCCAACACCCAAAACCTCTGTTAATGCATAGCCCCCCGTACCACTAGCGAAGGGTGCCCAAGATGAAAGGTGCAATAGAACTAGAGGTTCAATCTACCACACTCCAATTTAGTACAAACAAACTCCCCAAAAGCACAATAAGAGCTACAGTGTATAACTACGACCCCCACGAAATCCACAAAGCACCCACAAGTAAATGCCCACCCAAACAAGAATTCCTCCACACCAGCATTTCTAAATGCAATAAAATTTGGAGGGAAGGGATAAAAGCTCAGACACCTACTCCAAACCAAGCAAGTCCACTCTCCCGCACCAGGGTCCCAGATCCAGCAGCTTCGCCGCTTAGATGCAACGAGAGCACCTTCCCACCACTTAACATACATAATTCTACTTACAATACACCAAAGAGCGGGCATACACAGTTAAACAAATTTTGTATACTCATCAACCGTTTCACCTCATTTTATTGCTCCCATAACCATCTAGAACAGGTGCCAAATGAAATCCCCTACTCTCATTTTATTTCTCACCATTCTCTTGAAAGATCTAGGAGTCTAGCATCCTAAAACCCACTTGGAATTAGGGCTCATCATTAACTGTCAATACTTCCCTTGGGGAGCACACATGCCTGCAACAATGTACACTTTGAAATGGGAATGAATACGATTACCCGTTTCATTGAGGTAGCAAAAAAATCAACCGATTTTGAAAAGTGGTGATGAAGAATACACCTTTTTTTTCGAAGCATATTTTTGACACTTTAAATTTTCTTATGTATCAAATATAAATATTTGTTTTTAAATGTTCATGATTTTCATGCTGATTTTGAAACGTGTCGATGCAACATCAACCCTTTTTTTAGATGACTTATTTTTGACACTTTAAATTTTCTAATGTATTAAGTGTGGGTTTTTTTTAAATGTTACATTTTTGACACTTTAAATTTTTTTATGTCCAATTGTTTTTTAAATCATGATTACTTAACAAATTTTCTAGTTGTTTTATTTCTTTTTTTTAAATGTTGATTATTTTTAAAAAATTAATATAAAAATATAGATAAAAAAGGCAAAAAAAAACATAAAAAATGTAAGAAAACAAAAAAACAAAACAAACAAAACAAAAAACAAACAAAACAAAAACAAACAAAACAAATTAAATTTAAAAAAACTATAAAATTAAGTAAATAAAAATACAAAAAACTAAAAATTAAAAACAAACTAGATTTCAAAAAAAAAAAAAACAAACAAACAAATAAAAATTTAAAAAACTACTAGAATTAAATTAAAAACATTTTAAAAAAACACAAAAAAAGATATAATAAACCTAAAAAAACAAAAAACACCATTAAAGAAAAATTCGAACTTTAAAAAAAAAATTGCGTCCTCACGGGCTGCCCAACCAAGATCAGGCCAGTGGGGGCGAAATTTTTTTTTTTAGGTTTGATTTTTTTTTAATTTTAATGGTTTTTTTTTCTTCTATTTTTTAGGTTTATTATAATTTATTTGCGTTTTTTAAATGTTTTTAATTTAATTTTAATAGCCTTTTAATTTATTTTTTTAATTATAAATTACTTAAGACGTTTTAATTTTTTTGCTTTTTTTGGGTTAATTTTCTAGTTTTTTTTTTTTTTTAATCTAGTTTGTTTTTAAATTTATTTATTTATTTAGTTTTTTGTTAATGGTTTTTTAAATTTTTGTAGTTTTTTATGTTTTTTCTTTTTAAATATGTTTTTGTTATTATTTATTTCTTTATATTTTTTAATTTGTTTTTGTTTTTTAATTCTTATCTTTTATAGGTTAATGTTGTTTTCCTTTTTTAGCATTTTTATGATTGGTTTTTTTTTTTTTGGTTCTTTATTTTAATTTTATGTTTGATTTTTTTATTTTTATTTTTTTGCCTTTTTTTTTATTTTATGTTTTGTTTTTAATTCATATTTTTATTTAAGTTTTGTTATTTTTTTTAACCTTTTTTTTCATTGTTTTAATTTTTATTTTTATTTTTAATTTTATTTTTCATTAATCTTTTGAAATTTTAATGTTTTTCGGAGCCATAATAAAATCTTTTACGCCATTATTTCAAAATCTTGAAAATTTATTCTGTAAAAAAAAAAAAAAAACAAACAAACAAACAAAAACAAAGACAAACAAACAAAAACAAAAACAAAAAAACAAACAAACAAAAAAACAAAAACAAAAACAAAAAACAAAAAAAACAAACAAACAAACAAAACAAACAAATAAACAAACAAAACAAAACAAAAAGCAAAACCAAAAACAAACCAACAAACAAACAAACAAAAACAAATAAACAAACAAACAAAAATAGAAAAAACAAAAACAAAACAAAGTAAAAACAAAACAAAATAAAAACAAAAACAAAACAAAACAAAAACAACAAAACAAAAACAAAAACAAAACAAAACAAAATAGAAAAAACAAACAAACTTATTCATTAACACAGGTTGAAAATTTACTCTATAAAAAAAAAAAATGTTATTCCAGCATCAATACTTTTCGTTTTCAGGGTGTTTTTTGCACAATTTTTGCACAAAAAATTGGTTTTCACTGTCATTTTTAAAACATGTTGAAAATTTACCCTTAAAAAAAAAAATTGTTATTCCAACATCAACACTTTTTGTTTTTAGCACTATTTTTCATGTTTTTTTGGGGTATTTTTGGGGTTTTTTTGTTAGAGTTCTCGTTTTGAGTTTATAGTTCCTGTTTCAAAGTTTACATTGTTTTGCCTCCAACATTCACTACCCTCTAATCATACACCTCGATCAAGGTGATTTCTAATCCTATTTTATTTCTTATACTAGATGCATTGATTTTAATGTAAATGTTGAGTTCTAATCCTATTTGACTGTTTGCACTAGATACATTAATTTCAATGTAGATGTTGATTCGAATCTTATTTGATTGCTTGCACTAGATGCATTGATCCCATTGTAGGTGTTGATTTCTAATTTGATGTAACTAGATGATGTACATTAATTTCGTTGTAACTAGATTAATAGTGTGCATTGATTTGAGTGTAAGCGCAAAAAATTATTGACAATGTGCATTGATTTTTGTGTTACAGTAATTCAACCATAAATAAATACTTGAATTTTCATCTTAAATAAATGTTCATTTTCCTGATATGTTTTCTTATTAAAATTATAAGCTATTTGTAATTGACTACATTCTTATTATTCTCATTTTCCATCATTCAATGTTGTAGTCATTTTCTGTTCAAACGAGTTAATAGAAAACAACTACCATTGAAACTTACTTGGGATTTAACACTCCATAAGTCATAATGATTAACATTGGAGAAAGCTACTATTAAATTGTAGAACAAGAGAGACAAGATATCACATTTCCTACAATAGCTCAAGTTAAAGATTTAAATGATCTATGATTTCAACCACCCTTTTCATATGATAGATATGAAAATATGGCAAAACTAATAGGTGTGATAATAAGAACAGTAAAATAAAATAGTTTGAGATTGATTACAATAAAGACTCTTTGTAATTGACTACATTCTTATTATTCACATTTCTATCATTCAACTCTATTACAATGTCATTTTGCATTCAAAATTTTTTTCATCATTTTTCACCATTTAAGTTATTAATGGTCTTTATCATCTCAATAAACTAGGGTAACTAAGAAAATTTAAAATTAAAATGACCAGATTAATCTTAAAAATATTTACCATATTTAAAATTATTAGAATAATTTGATGTTCAAAATTTTTTGTGTGATTGCCATGATTGAAGCCATCCTAGATCCATCTTATCCATTGCTCTATCAAGAGCAAAGAGAGATCAAACCTCTCAAGATGCAAACATTTCCTCAAGTTTTGCACTCAAAAAAAAAAAAATTGCACCTCGAGATATTTGATTCATCTTGGCGTTCAATAGATCCAAGGTTAAGATGAATATAGGCTGGTGTACAATTGATGTGGACATTGAAAAAGGTTTTTTTGTTGTTACTATTTTTAAATTTGTTAATGTAAGTATTATTTTATTGTTTTTAAATGTAATGTTACTAGACAACGTATCTCTATCTCCCCCATATTAAGGTGCACATAATAATATTTTTAAAGATAAAATTAAAAATATTTTTTCTATGTGGTTCACAGACCTCAGAGATTGGTGACAGTTACATCCACGGAATATGTGTACCACGTAGATCCACCAAAGCAACCATTGTCGGCTCAACCATAGAGCCTAGCCCCCAGAGTCTCAAAAGAATTGAAACTATGATCTTTCAATATCAAAGGTGATTTAACAAAGAGCACTCAACCAATTGAGCTAACCCTTAAGATATTTTAAAAATATAAAGATAGTAAATATATTTATATAACTTTCCTTTTTTTAATTCAAAAATTTAATCAGTAAATAAATTATGGTTTTTATAATATTTTTTTGGTTTAAAATTTATTTTATTAGCATAGATCCATCTTAACTCCAATTTAACAAATGTCAAGAGTGATTAAATTTCTCAAGATGCAAACCTCTTTTTCAATGCAAAACTTGAAAAAAGGTTTACACCTCAAGAAATTTGGTTCTTCTCGACGCTTAGTAAATGCAACATATAAATATATTTATGCAAGTTATTATTACACATGTACACATATACTTACTTTTAATTTATTAGACCTCCCATATATGTGTGTGTGTGGGTGTGTGCTTGGCATTTTTTCTGTGACATGTTTTAATCTTTTCAATCTAAATTTTTAATATGACATGCATAGTATTAATATACATATGGAGAGATAATATAGAAAAAAAGTTTATTGTAAGTACTAAGTTTTTATTTTTATTTTCCAAGGGAAAAATCGAACTTTCTATTAAGGCAATAAAAAGCTACATTTGTAGATGCATTTAAGCATTCAATGTACTGTATGTCCAACAAGTAAACATAGAGTAGTTCTTTTGGGCTAAAAGTAAATATTGAATATTGTTCAAACCCAATAAAGCAAAAAAGAGCTAAAGATTGTTCCCGGGCCTCCTCATTTTTTAGGAAAACAACCTAAACAGGAACAAGCAGTTTATACAGAATTACAAAAAACAAATATTTTCATAGTATCGAGTTTTTAGCCCCCGTGTATACATGGCATAGTAAAAAAAAAAAAAATGTATCTCGTTCAGAGCAGTAACACAATTTTTCATGGGAAGAAAGGAGGTTGATCCGACACACAGATCATGTCCTTTTATATGCTTATTAATTAAATTTAAATATGAAGTTTTAAATAAACATTTTTCTTTGACATCTTTTATAATTTTTTCAATTTATTTTTTTAAAGTGATATCCATAATATTATTATATAGAGAGATAGAGATACTATGGGAAAAAAGTTTATTGTAAGTATAAATATTTTATATATTTATTAACTAAATTAAAATATGAAGTTCTAAAATACAATGATTATGGATATGAATCATTATTTTAATTTATATGGATATGAGACTAAGTCGGGACTAGCTTGTTTATTGGATGGAAGAAGAATGATTAAACCACAATGGGATACTATCGCCATGGTTGTGTGAGGCTCGTTTAAGCCTTGATGCTCCATGGGATAGTTTAATTCCCCCAAACTGGCTTCCATCATCAACCCCTCCCATGAAGTTTCAACTTGAGAACGAAAGAGAAATAAACCCCTGTTATTATCCCTGCCGCACGCTAGGGTATAACGTATTCAAAAATACGTTTACCCTTCAATTAATTTCATGTTGACCAAAAATTTATGAAGAACATGTAAAGTGGACATTAGAAATTACAAATAATTTATTTTTTCCAATTATTAAATTGAATTTATTTATTTTTTATTGGTGCAGAGGAGATGGACTCTTATTTAGTAATCATTACTTGGGATTTGTCATTAAATAATGGCAAGCCATACGGTACTCTTCACACGGCGTTGAGGATTCCAAAGTGGGGTCCTCACAGGAGTGCCTGCACTTTGTTCATGTTGCAAAAAGTTTGGCCATGCAAGCGACACGCGTGGAGAGTGTGGGCATATTTATTTGTTGTATCAGTAAAGCATTGAAAATAGAAACAAGGTGTATGTAGTATGTCTGTTTCAATAGTTTCTACAAACATTGTGAGTTTTTTATAATATTTGTTCTTTTATAATAAATTTGCATTATTATAAGTGGTTCACCTTATTTTATTTTTTTCCATATCTTCTGGTTCAATTTTAAATTCTCGTTTTGCGTAGAAATGTCCAAAAGTTTACCATATCTTATCACATGAAAATAAAAAATAAAAAATATTTTAAAATTATTAAATAACATTTCTTAAAATTATGAAAAACATTGCCTCTAACCAACCGCGTGGGCGTAGTTATCCATGAGATATTAGGCAATAACACAAATTGCCAGCATTAATTCACAACATCATGTTCTTCCAGGGAGATTTTGAGCCTCCGTATCTGATGACCGAGATCGTGTCAATCCGACAATTGATCTCACCTTTGCGTGACAACTTACAAGCCTGAAAATGGCCCACCTCTTATCGTGTCAATATGACAATTGATCTCACCTTCGGGTGACAACTTGTAAGCCTGAAAATGGCCCTCCTCTGACCCGATCTTCATTACATTGCCTTTCTCCCATGCCCGTGGCTCATAGCCTGTGTTTTAATTTGGGATTTGGCATTAAATAATCACAATCCATTCGGTACTAACTACATTATATGTTTCAACTGCAAACTTAAATGCCCAACCCACCCTTCCTTCCTTTCTTATCTCAGCTTTAACACCCTGAAGCAATTGAAATTATGAGGAGATCTATCCAGATCGTTTTTTTTTTGTGACAATACACTGGTGTAAAGATCTATCAATTTGGTAATTAAATGCATGATTATCGACTTCACACTCTTCGACCTTTTGTTGATGGAAATCACTAGAAATATAGAGGTAGTAGGGATTGGTTTCTAAAAAACTCTTGTAGCAGGTAGTGGAACTGGTATTGAACGAGCGAAATCACCAGAAAAACAGAGGTAGCAAGAACTAGTTGCGAAAGAACAGTTGTAGCATCTGTGCAACTGATTGAAGGTATGGCTTGTCGTAGTATTGATTTTAATTATCGATGTTTTCTATTTTGTTGACTTTCATGCTTCGTTTCCTATCCCTGCAATGTCTTGTTTGCTCATATCGATAGATGTTTATGCGAGTGTCATTTAAATTGTGGCAGTTAATCTTTGTACAAGCATCAGAGGGTATTTACCTCCCCTAATTCAAGAAATTATGTTGGTTTTTTTCCAATATGGCCCAAACCTGCTCAATCTCTAAGAAATTTTCAGATTTGTTGTGGCCCTAACCTTCCTTGAAAGTCTTATCGTGTCTTCCTTTCTCTGTGGTTGGGTTTCTGGATAATCTTATTTCAAGATTGGGCAATTAGGAAAAAAAAAATTTCCTTTCTTTGTGGTTGGGTGTCTTGAGAATTTTATTTTCTGGATTAGGCAATTAGGAAATTTCTTTTCCTTTCTCTGTGGTAGGGTTTCTGGAATTTTTTTTTACATTTGAATTGGGGATATGTCTCCATCTCTTGATTTCACCCTCTGAAAACTCTAGTTTTCTATTCAAATCATTGAGAAATCTCAATGTCTTTTCCCATTTGTTGGGAAACTCCCTTTGCCCCGATCAAGCTATTGAGAACCGTTTATTTCCCAATTGGATCATTGAGTTAAAAAATACTCTATTAGGATTACAGATATCTCGTGATAAGTCGGCCATAATAAATTAGTAATTACTTAAATTAAGTTTCACACTTGTACATGGAAACATTAGATGGCCACAAAACTGAGGTGAGATCTCCAACATCATTACTCCAATGAAGGTTGAAACATATTTTTGGGGCAATTGATGCTCAGTTATAGCCTATTAAGATATCAGTAGTTCCATAGACAACACCTTGGCTATATCTTTCAGCCACAGGTTCGCAAACATGTCCTAAAAAATTTAAAATGGCGATGAGGTTCATTATCCAAACCTTAATTACCCTCTTCAGTTAGGTTGTAGTTGGTATCAATGACTTCCTCCAGTATAACATCTCAGGATCAAACCTATGCCATGTTGATTGTGAATTAACGACGTTCAAGATTCAGAGAAAAACAAAGGTAACCTTTGTATGGCCGCCAACAATAAACTAATGTTCAGTACATGCAATTATTGTGCACTTAATTTGTTTTAGATGTTTTGCTTCTTTTTAGGATTTGATCTAGTCCTATGGTTGGTTCAGTAATTCATATCAATGAGAAACCTCAACATTTTTTCCCATCTGTTGGGAAATGCCCTTTGCCCCTATCAGGCTACTAAGAACTGTTTTATTTCCCAATTGGATCGTTGAGTAGAAGAATGCTCTATTAGGATTTTCTTTGCTTCTGAGTTTCATTTCTCTATTCTTTTCTAATTTATTGTTAAATTTATACTCTTAATTCATTAGCTTATTGGATTGGTTTGTGGAAAACCCCTGTTTCTTGGACTGGAGTGTTCAGTTATAGTTACCTTGGCTATATCTTTCAGCCACAGGTTTGCAAACTTGTCCTAAACAATTAAAAGTGGTGATGAGGTGCATTATCCAAAGCTTAATTACCCTCTTCAGTTAGGTTGTAGTTGGTATCAATGACTTCCTCCAGTATAACATCTGAGGATCAAACTTGCGACATGATATAACGATATGTTGATTGTGAATTAAATATGTTCAGGATTCAAAGAAAAACAAAGGTAACCTTTGTATGTCCGCCAACAATAAACCAATGTTCAGTACATGCAATTATTGTGCACTTAATTTGTTTTAGATGTTTTGCTTCTTTTTAGGATTTGATCTAGTCCTATGGTTGGTTCAGTTATTCAAATCACTGAGAAACCTCAACGTTTTTTCCCATTTGTTGGGAAATGCCCTTTGCCCCAATTAGGCTACTGAGAACTGTTTTATTTCCCAATTGGATCGTTGAGTAAAAGAATACTCTATTAGGATTTGCTTTGCTTCTGAGTTTCGTTTCTCTATTCTTTTCTGGTTTATTGTTAAATTTCTGCTCTTAATTCATTAGCTTATTGGATTGGTTTGTGGAAAACCCCTGTTTCTTGAACTGGAGTGTTCAGTTATAGTTATTTCTATTCTTTTGGCTTGAAAATCATACAATGTATATATCACTTTTTTGCAAATCAACTTTGTAGTATATTGCTTGTGTCACTCCTTATGTGAGACCTTTAACCACGTGCACTCCTCTTATTTATCAGTTTAATTGCATCAAAGAGTAATTACTTGGTTTAAGATTCCATTTAGACAACCCACTTCTAATTTGATTTTATCATTGAGAAATTATTTTGATTTGGATCCTTTGTTTTACCATGGTTCTTTTGTCCAAGTGGGTTATTCAGAGATTCCTTTTCTTTCCTCTGAATTTGGTTGCAAGCCTGATTGTAATATTCTTCTTGAGCAATATATATTATCCTGTGGATGTTTTCTTAACACACTATCATGGATTTACCACGTAAAATTTGTGTTGTGTGAGTGATTCATTTGTCATCTTGTATCATTGTTTGTCTGCAATTATATTTTATTCAAGCTCTAAAATACCAACAAGCAATTTAATTCTTTGAAAACAAGGTTTGAATTAACTTATCATTTGAGATATATATATTCAACGAAACGAAACAATGGGAATTTTTCTATGCGCTTTTTAATTTTTATACAGCAACTAACTTCTGGTAAACTTTCCAAGGATCAGACTCCAAAATATGAGAAGTCCTTCAAATTCACTAAGACAGCTGACATTAGTTGAATTATTTTCATATGTAAGCATTTACCTATTAAACACCTAAATTCCTCTCAACATTCAATGATAAATCTTGGCATGCCCCCCTCAAATACTCTCTAAGTTTTCAATGAAATAGTTCTATTTGCCTGTAAAATAGATGGTTCAAAGTTATAAGTAACTTCTTAAAGTATTTCACATATGTCAATCAAATACCAGCCTACTTAATGTTTGAGGCAAGGCTTGGGCTTTCTACAAACTTGGAAAGAATAAAGGTCGATCTCTCTAAGGTCATGTTCAAGAATCATTTCCAATTTCCGACAATCCCAAATAATCTCAGTTGTTCGCTTGGATCTAGCTAGAGGACAGGAATAAACATGAAGAAAATTTTCAATGTTAATATTCCTTTCTTTTCTTAATACTTTATCATCCTAAATGAGGTACAATTAGTATGAAAAAATAGAAAATGATGGCCAATTACAAATACAAGTCGTTATTCTCAACCTATTGAATCCATGAAAATATAAATACCGAAAAGAAGAAGCAATAGAAGAATAATTGTAAGTTCCTTGGGTAGATTTAAATGATGTGAAGGACTTGATTGCCCTTAAAACTTCATCTTTCACATTATAGAAAGGTTGTAAGAATTTCATTTCTAATGAAAAGCTTCAAAAAGGTGTCGTCCATCAAAAGAGAGACTCTCCTTTTAGAAGTTGAGAATTTTATGAAATGTTTAAAACTACCTAGTTATTGAACTACCATTGCTTCCAAAAGCACCATTGCAAAAAGGTAATGAGTTATATAGCATGGGTATTTAGGATTTAGGATGCTTTTACTATCAAGAAAGAAGTCGTTGCTTGGTATATTTGACACCACAACCTATTCAAGGCTCAGGTCTCCCTCCCTTAATCAGTTATTCTATGATCTATCCAAAAACTCGAAGATTCCCTTAATCAACTATTCCATGATCAATTAAAATCCTTAGAGCCTAGAGATTAGCTGGTTAAGATTAGCATTATATAGTTCCTTAGTGTTAGAGTCGGTCTAGTAGCCCTCCATCAGTGATCAAAGCTCTTTGCATTTGCATAAGTAGGTGTCTCATCAGTGTCATCTCATTGCATTCCATTAGGCATGCCATAACCCTGATGGAGGAGCTGGTGTCTTTATTCCCCTCTTGGCACTGCTGGATCAAGTTGTTTCAGTCAATAAACTCTTTCAAGGTTTCTTGTCTTGTCTTGAGGTCAAAAGTCCTAGGTCTAGGGTTTAGGTCCAATTTGTCTTTGAGGTCATGTCTTTAAAAGTCAATAAATGCCCAGCAGGCTAGAGGGAGGACTATCAAAGTTTTTCTTCAAAAAAGATCTCATCTTGTACAGCTAAATTTTACCTTGGATTTAAAAACCCTGTTTTTAAAGACAAGGTCATTTTTTTTCATTTTTGTAAAAAGTTGTAAAAATTCAGAATTCTTCAAAAGTCAGCATGCAGCCCTGGTCCCCTTTGCCAAGATTCCTCGGAAGCTATCCCTGCAAAAATTTTCAAGAAAAAGCATCAGTTCAACCAATTTCAGGACAAAAGGAGACAAAAGGAAACCATAAAGTCAGCAGCATTTAAATTTTGAAAAAGTGTCAAGTTAAAAACATTAGAAAGAGGGTTTGAGGGGAAATTAATTTAAATCAAGCCTATAAAGCCCCTCTCTCCCTCCATTTGATCATCATTTGCCTCTAAGCAATAGTGAAGAGCGATTTGGAGAGAAATTGAGTGAAATTGTGGACAGAGCCTGCGCGCGACCTGTCAATACCTGCGCGCGACCTGTTGGGCCGGCGCGACCTGTCAGGGGGGTCTTACCAGTTGAGAAAATACACTGGCGCGACCTGTTGGGTGCGCGCGACCTGTCAAGACCTGCGCGCGACCTGTTGGGAATTCATCCACAAAAAATCACCTGTAAACTCCCAAACGACCCCAAAATTCTTCAAGATTGCAGGTAGGCCTCTGATCATCAAAGTATTTTACTTGATAAAGAAAAATGAGCATGGGAAATGTGTTTTAATGCCATCAAGTTGAAATGAGAGGTTCATGTATATTTGCTTTAAAAATGTCAAAATGCAAGTAGAGATAGGGTTTTGTTTTGCTGCTCTCAAGGTCATCCCTTTCACTCCCATTTTTTCCCCACATCCCAACCATCTCCCTTATCATTTTTACCTATTCTCCCTACCAAAAAATATCAAAAGCCCAACACCCTACCCATATCCCTAAACTCCAATAATATAACCTTAAACCCTACTTCCCATAAAATCTTTGCAAATGATAATGGTATGATGTTGTATATGTCATGATTCCTTCCCTTAATTCCCTTTTCATGTATTTTCCCTAATTCCCCTTAGAAGTCTCCCTTCCCTAACATCTCCCTTGTGTTATTTGTCCCCTTGAAGCAGCATTTCAAACAGGGTAAAACAGCAGGTCATTTGAGCAGAAGCAGCAGTACATTTCAGCCACTTTGCTCTTGAAACCATGTCAGAAACCGAAACCGACTATGAGCAAAGTGATAACCGTGAGTCAACACCAGAAGTTGAGATACAAAGGAGGCCTCACAGGGGTGGTAAGAGTGGTCACCATTTGAGAGAGGAGCCCACCTCTTTGACCTATTTGCAGGCTTGTCCACTTGCAGTCACATGTTTCCGCTACCTCTCATGTTATGAATTTTGCGAGAGGATTTCTCAAATTCAGCACCATAGGGAATTGGCCCGCTTGTTTGTTTTGCATCTGCATGATGGGCATGTAAATCTTGCAGGGGTGGATTTTATATTGTCATCTGAAATTATTGCTCAAGCAACAGGGATACCCAATGTGGGAGAAGAGTGGAACAAGCGCAAACTGTTGGACAGATTTCAGTATGAGCCCTACATTAAACCTGCCTACATGAGGTACATAACTGGTATGTTTCCCTTCAGATTTTTGAGGGATGAGTATGCTCCCTTGATGAGGCTCATCATGCGCTATTTCACCTGTGAGGGCAGGTTTGCATATTTGTATTCGTACCATATTCGCTTGTTGATGCATTTCACACGGGTACGGATGATGAACATACCATTTTTCATGTGCAGGAATATTGAGAAGATGGTGCCCTTGGTGCAGAGAAGGAGCCCAGCACAGCAACACAGGAGCATCTATCATTATGGTTTGATCCAGCTTGTGGTCATACATCAGTTGGCTCAGCAGGGTATCCCATGGGAGGATTTTATCTCTCGAGATTTTTTCACAGCATCAGCATCATCACCCCCTGAGGTTGTTCATGAGGAGGGAGGGCCTTCACAGCAGCATGATATTCCTGAGACTAGACATGTCAGCTCCCCTCCATTGGTCACATATCAGAGAGGCCACAGGGCCTTATTTGCATCAGCTAGGCGAGTATTATCTCCACACCAGGTGGAAGGGGTCTCGCCTTCTTCATCAGCACCACGAGTGTTATCTCCACACCAGGTGGAAGGGGCCTCGTCTCCGATAGCAGCACAGGTACCAGAAAGAGGCAAGCAGCCCAAGATTGATGAGGGGCCATCAGGTGTTCCAGGCATAGAGGTTGTTGACCTTGACATCAGTTCTCGTAGCCTAGAGTCAAAGGAGATCATTCAGCACCTAAGAGCTGAAAATGATTCATTACAGCAAATATTGGAAATGGCAAATTGGACAATCACCTACTTGGAGCAGCGCAACAAGAAACTTGAAGAGGAGCACACTCTTGATGAGTTGCGGAGGATCCATGAAGACCGCAACTTGGCGCGCCAGAGACCCGGTGACTTGGTACCCGTTGAGCGAGATGCTATGCTTCTCCGGGTCAATGCTCATTTGGGGAGGCTGCTGGCCAAGGCCAACAAAGATAAGGACCTGCTCTGGAACATGAAAAACCACTATTGGGTCCGAATGCACGTATGCAAGGCAAAAATGAAGGTGATCCAAGGGCGGTTGGCCAAGGCACTAAAACGATGGAAAAGGCCTGATCCCCTCCACATCTTGGCTTAGGCTTCCTTGAAGGAGCATGATACTAAATGACTTAACTTCAGCACAAATTTCAAAAAAATTTGAGCATTTTTGGTCACTTGTGAATTTTTGGGCAAAAAACAGGTTTTCCTCCCCAACAGGTCGCGCGACCTATTCGATGGGCAACTCCATTTCGGGAAAACTTAGCATTTTTGGATTTTTCATGCAAAGATACACCTGCTCAGCAATTACCAAGAGATTTCATCAAGTTTTGAGCCTCCAGAAGGTCAAAAACAAGCAAAAATTGACTTTCTGCCACCTTTTTGACACACAGGAGGCAGTCTTGGGAGATTGCAATTTTGGAAGGGAAAATGGCCACCAAATTTAGAAATTCCACATGGGTTGGAAAGTAGACATCCAGACCTTTCCAACAAGCCCACTTTTGCCTCATTTGGACACTTGGAAGTGCCTCAAAAGCAGCTCCAAAGTAGCGCGACCTGTTCAGGATTAGGGCGCGACCTGTTGGGCAGTTTTTCACAGAAATCCACCTACAGCTCAGCAAAACGCAGTTTTGACTGGATTTGATTTTTTTGAGTGAATTTTGATCCTCCTTGTTTTGAATGATGTAACTTTATGATATTTTGACACTTATTTATCTCTTCTAGAAGATTCATTCATGTGATAGGCAAAAATTTAATGAATGAATTGGCTTCCTAGTTTATAGAGGCAAGTTGTTTTGACTGCCTAGTTTTTAGTGCTCAGTTTAGAATTGGTTGAAACATCTCCTAGGATAGTGAGCTCGACCCCTAGAGGCAAGGAAAGATGTTAGATTGCCTATATTATGTACTTTCTTGGTCATTTTCATGGTTGGACTCTTGAGGGAGAAAGCTTCTATTGTATTACTCATTGTATCTCTGCAATTTTGGCAAAGGAAGAAAGACCAGGGTTTTGCAGTCCTTTTTGGGATTCCTGTGGTTACATGTATTAATGGTGTGTTTCTCTTTGTACTTGTAAGTTTGTTATGTGATTCATCTTCTTACTTTTCCTTCTGCAAATTAGGCAAATGAAGTGTTAAAGTAGAATTCATGATTGCCATGCTCTGCTTTTAAGTTTGCTTAATATTTATGTTTTCATCTGTCTAAAGAGAACCCTTGAAGGTTTCTTGCTCTCTTTAGATCCTCACCGGTCATTCCTATCCATTCACTTAATTCAAAGGCATCAGTACAGTCTCCTACCTTGCCCCAAAGAACCCCCTGCAAAAACTGTGTCCAATCCCCGCACCCAAAATTGCCTTTCCCCAACTTTCCACCAAAACCCTAAAAATCCCAAATCAAACCTTTTATCAGTTTACTAGCCTAAAATCAGTGTTTCCTCATTGGTTATCTCGCCCGTTGAAGATCCCTACCGAGATAGACCGGAGAGAGCCCTCTCCTGCCCCGTAGGGCTAGCTACGAGGCTAAGTGGTTTGATGTTGCCTTGGAGTTTACCTTTTTCAGCCTGAGGTGAAATTTCAAGCACTAACATATTGGCGACCATACTGGGGAGAAAAAATTGTTTGTTGATTGAAGTGTTGGTTTCATAAGTCTTAGACGGAGCCTGAAGTTATGCCAGGTAGCCTTCGAAATGCTTTTGCTTTGCATTAGTGGAAGTAGATAAACGTTGCTTCAGTCAATCTCTGTGAGCTTGTGAATACAGCCACCTCGATTGTATTTCACCCCAGTATATTTGTAAACTCTAAACTTTTGGATGATTGGTTAAGAGTTTTCACAGGTTGATTGGCTATTTGTTCCTTGATATCCAAACTGGCTTCAGATTCTGGTCATATATTCAAATCTCATTCATGTCCAGCTGTTTTTGAGTATCTTGAAGACCTTGATTTTGACGTGAGTTTTGAGTTGTCCTTGTTCAAAACTAAATCTGAAAGTGCACTTGATTCTCTAGTTCCCAACCCTGATTTTGCAGCTGCCCTTGAAATTGAGAGACACAATAAATTGGTTGACAATTTCATCCTAAGATCTCTTCAGTCAGATATTCACGCTACAAATCTTGCTGAGTTCGTTGAAACTATATCTGTTCATATCGGATCCACTATCACGGCACATGAGCAGTCCAATCCTCCTTTTATTTCTGTTTCCCCTATAATCACTTATCCGGAATCTATAGTTGGTTCGCCCTCTACATCCCATACCACTTCTCCTCCTCATACTCCTCATACTACAGCTACACTCACTCCACCTGCTACTCCTAGACCTAATCTATCTAAAGCAATGGCTGCCCGATTTGCTCCTCTTGCTCTTCCCCAAAATCTGCATGATATGCCAGCCGATTATCAGAGTAAAATTCCCATGTTTGATGGTACTCCACAGAGTATTTCTGCTCAGCAACATATAGACAAAATGATGACTTTCTTTGATCTATATGAGATAGATGAAGAGGATGTAACTATGCGTTTGTTTGTACAAACATTTGATGGCGAAGTAAGAAAGTGGTTCAGAGGTTTGACAGCCCGGAGCATTGCTACCTTAGAGGCACTTCAAAGGCAGTTTTTAGATCGATGGGAAATCAGAAAGGATCCGCTTCAGATTAATGCCGAATACAACAACCTCAAGCGTAATCATGGTGAGTCCATTCAAGATTACATAATCAGATTCAATACAGTGTACAATGCTATTCCTGATGATTTGAGACCGTCAAGAAAATCAGCGCTCCTCAAATTCCCGGATGGCTTTGATCCGGAGATGGCTTATTCATTGCGAGATAGAGATCCGCCTACGTTGGAGGATATGCAGAAAATTGTTGTTAGTGTTGAAGTGAATTTGAATGATAAAAGAGCAAGGATGAAGGCGGAAAAGCGAGTCACAATCAAAGAAGAAGCTTCTACATCAGATCAGCTCCTCCGTAAGGTTGAAAAGATCGAAAGGGCACTTGAACATACTCATCTCAGCAAGCCGGAACCGCAGATCCGTAATCCTAATTTCCGAGGTCCGCAGCAGCCGCAATATAGAATCAAACAGCGTGAAACAAGAGCACAAGAGGCAGCAGTTCAGCAGCAAATTAAACCTCCTTTTCAGCAGAATTTTGTTAGCCAAGAATCAGAGGATGAAGGTGATACGGTGGGAGAGGAAAATCACTTTTTCACTCCTGATGATCTGCCTACCTATATTACAGAAGAAGAAGAATTTATGAGAAATTCAGTCATACATCAGGATGAGCATTATATCCTGTCAAATGAGGCAGTACTTGAGGAAGAATCAGAGGAATACCAAAGAGGATATCTCAATGCTTTGTCCGCTCAGCAGAGGCAATTAAGAAACCGAGTTGTTCCCATAAATCCCATTCAGAAAAGGAAAGATACTTCAGCAAAGAATGATTCAGCTTCCCCACAGACAAAAGGAAAAGACATAAGCGATCCTTCAGCAAGTCAATCATCATCAGCAAGCAAGATAGATCAGCCATCAAGTACACCGAGAGATAAAGTGGAAAAAAGAGAAGTTCCGGTTAAAGAAGGTGAGAAGGTTACAGCTTTCAGTTTGGAAAATGAAATTTCAAAGTTGAAAGTGTCCATTCCTTTGACGGAAATCATGAAGAACAGCACTTACCGAGGCCAAATCTCCAAGATGTTGAATTTTGATCCAATGCTAGACACGGTGAATGTAGAAGATCATCAGCCGGAATTGATTTTTGGGCCTACTTTAAATGGTGAGTCTCCCGAAAGTGATGTTCCTCCATTCTATATTAGTTTGCGATTGCATGAGTATGTTTTACATAATGCCATGTTTGACTCGGGAGCTTGGCATAATTTAATGCCGAAAGCAATTATGGAAAAGTTGGGGCTAGACATCACAAGGAAGTATCATGATTTGTATTCGTTTGATTCCAGCCGGGTGAAATGTATTGGTTTGATCAAGGACTTGGTGGTGAGCCTAGATCAAATCCCAGCAAAGAATGTTTTGATGGATGTGGTGGTGGCGGATATTCCTCCGCGGTTCAGCATGTTGCTTTCGAGATCTTGGGGAGCCAAGCTCAAAGGTACACTTCAGCTTGATTTTTCTTATGCTACAATCCCGGTCTTTGGTCAGATGAGGAAGTTATATAGGGAGCAAAAGATGAAATACATGATCACTAGTAAGGAAAAGCCAGTGAATCATCCTATAAATTATGTACGTACAGATTTGGAATCGTTTGTTTTGTTTGCTGATAATTTTAATGAGATAGATAGCCAGTTGGTTCAAGCAGAAGATATACCAGACATTACAGAAAATTTTAGAGAAATTTTGAGAAAAGAACGTGAAGAAAGGTCCGTTGTCATGGAGCCAATAGCTGAAATGAAAGGGCAGCAAACAGAAAATGCAGAGACATCACAATTTCAGCATTTAGAGGATGATGAGGATGGTCTTTGGACCATGGATTTTGATGGCGCTGTGGGCAGCGATGGTGCTGGTATAGGTGTGTGGATTCGAAGTCCATTTTCTGTCCGAAACAAAGTCCCAAGCAAGGTACGAGTATGCTCTTACAAATTGGCATTTGATTGTTCAAACAATGAGGCGGAATATGAGGCTCTCATTGCTGGCTTGAAAATCCTTCGGAAGTTGAAGGCAAAGAAGATAGCAGTATATGGCGACTCCGAGCTAGTTATAAAGCAAGTGAAAGGTGAGTTTCAGGCCAAGCACCCTCGTATGCGAGCATATCGAAATGTTGTCCTAGATATCTTAAAGCTGTTTTCTGAACATACTTTGACATGTGTGCCCCGTATCCAAAATGGTGTTGCGGATGCATTGGCTAAGGCAGCAAGTAATCTAAAAATCCCCATGAATTATAGCAATAAGTTTGAGATTTATGTGAAGCACCGTCCTACAGTCCCAGACAATCAAAGATGTTGGCAAGTTTTCCAAGATGATGAAGAAATCAAGGATTTTCTGCAAGTTGAAGGTGAGTTCAAAGACATTTCCATAGATGCAGAACCTGAGGAAGTAAATCAAATGGATGTATTGCAGCTTAAAGACAATTTCATTCCTAAAGGATTAATTCCTTTGGAAGAGTTGTTTGATCAAGATGATGTGGCTCGCAAACCAACCTTGAGGCCAACGGAAGAAGGTGTCAAAGAAGTGAATCTTGGAACAGCTGAAAATCCAAAGATGGTGGAACTATCGAAAGCATTGTCGCCAAAGGTAAAGAAAGAATATATCAGATTGTTGTCTTCATTTTCTAATGTTTTTGCATGGGATTATTCAGATTTGAAGACTTATGACACAAGTATCATTCAGTATACCATTCCCATAAAGCCAAATCAAAAGCCTTTCCGACAAAAGTTGAGAAGAATTAATCCTAAGTTGCTACCATTGATCGAGAAGGAAGTTAACAGGTTGTACAAGTCTGGAATTATAGTGCCAATCAGATTTTCCAATTGGATTTCCAACTTGGTGCCCGTGAGAAAGAAGACCGGTGAGATCCGCTTGTGTATAGACTTTAGAAATCTGAACAAGGTGTCGCTAAAGGACAATTATCCGCTGCCCAAGATGGATCATATATTGCAGCGGGTAGTTGGGGCATCAAGGATGTCGCTACTTGATGGTTATTCCGGGTACAATCAGATTTTGGTGCATGAGGATGACCGCGACAAGACTGCATTCACTACTCCATGGGGAACATTTCATTATGCCAAGATGCCATTTGGATTGAAAAATGCAGGTGCCACCTTTCAGCGGGCGATGGACTGGCCTTTGCTAATGAGAAGGATGTCTTTTTGGG